>VDFB02058242.1:615437749-615475002 GCA_007258455.2 Sequoia sempervirens | reverse complement strand
ATATATATATAATGTTAAAATGATATAAACATTTATAAATCCAATCAATATAAACACATATAATGAACAACTTACCAATGGCCGATAATCATGCCCTCCTTCAAGCATTGACCATCGCCTACAATGTTTCTCGGTACATTGTGATTAAAGTCATCTGCGTCTTTAAGCCCTTGCAATTATTGCAAAGGACAATAACCTTCCATCACCCTTTCTTTTCAATCTAGCCCACAATCTATCAAGTGTCTCTTCATTTTGTTACGGACAAATAATTATCGACATGATTTTTCTTTGCCAAGCTTGACTATTTCGATCTTCAAAAAATATCAAACTCACACTTCAATAATTTTTATTCATAGACAGGTAACATAGTCTAATAATTCCGATATTTTACACCAAAAAAATTGGCATGCACCCACCCCTGCAAAGAAGATAATTAATTAATGACACCAAAAAACACTTTACAATGCTAATTCCAAAACTTATTAAATTCTGATTTTACTATGATTTCCAACTGTTAAGACTCCTACAATCAGAATATTGAACTTGATCACAAAATTCCTACAACAATGGAGTGAGGCTAGTAATAGCAAGTGACCCATTCCTATGGAGCAATGAGTCAGAATCATCATTGCTAATGTCAATACGGATTTATCCTTTTAGTTAAAGATGCAATGTGTCACTTCTTATAATGAGCTTATCCCTAGGGCCCTCAACATTGAGAGAGCCCTAATAAAAAACAATAGAAGCATTGGTAAGAGCATGATTAGGGTACAAACCCTAGGCCTCAGTAGAAACATAAACAATAACTATAGCGGATTAGTGAGGTTGCAATACCAGAAAGATTGAGACAATGTAGGTAATAACAAAATCTTACAATCTAAAGATTGTAGCCAATAACAAGCACACTATGTAGCTTACTGACATTTGTAAATGCAATATATGGTAAGAAGAATGACAGTCACTTGAGATGTGACAGTCAAAAACAGGCTAAGCAGTGACAAGATAATAAAGCTCAAACCTTGCATAGTAAAGTGGAGATTTTAACAGTGAGTTTCCTTACCCCCTTGCTGACATTAATGGTTTTTCAAATGCTTTTGGTAGTGTTAGACAAGGAAAATGCAATTAGGGAATGGTGTCCAAATGAAAGTAATGAAGTAATCATAGGTTCAATGTTTCTTCTTAGCCATTAATATTGTATAATGGAGGTAGTGGATTGCATGTTTGAGCAGTGTTTTGAGACTCACCAAAGATGGGAGAATAGTGAATAATACCTTGTGGACTGTGAAGTAGTGTCAATAAGGTTGAAGGATCTTAAGAACTACAATACCATGAAACAATGAGTCCCCTATAGTAAGTAGGTAGTCTATAGGGCATAGTTTGATTTTATAGAAGGATGCTCATGAAAGGAATCTTCAAGTGATAGTGAGTGAGCTATTTGAGATTGCAGCTGAGGGTGCAATACCGATCTTAAAGGAAGTTAGCATTAAATGTGTAAGAAAATTGAATCGTACACAACAAACAATTCACAATGTTATCTTCCATAATGCCTTGAGTTTGAAGACAAAAATCTCATTGTATCTTCATGATGAAAGTGGTGAGCTTAATGGTCAATCACTGGCAACCATGATTTTAAAACATGCTATTGTGCTTATGGAGGCAACATTTTGGCAAGGCGTGAGTGGTGGTTTGGAACAATATGGGTAGGTATGAAGGACTTGCTTTATATGCATACTATGCAGTCTAGCTTAAACACCGTTCTTAGAAGAGATTGAAGGTGGATTATGGAACTCAAGGGTTACCATGAAAAGGATTAAAGCAAAGGCTGAGATCTATTTAAAAGCCATGGTCATGAAGATATTAAAGATGTCACATGCAAAAACCTAGTAGCTGGAGTAATGAATACAGTGCCAAAGAGGATAGTGTGTTGGGGCGATTTAGGAGATCTCCACATTATCTAATTCTGAGGGAAATACATCATTTATTTATTTTTTTAATTAAAAGAAATCATTCTAAATCCTATATAGGATACATTGATACTTCAAAAGCCTCTGAAGGAATTTGAGATTATGCAAATATATGTCAAGTAACATTCATAAGGTTTAGAAAATCTTGATCACTCTCTAGAATAGCCCATTAAACATGGGTTTTGCTTGAATGCACTACATAATTGATATAACACAACCACTTTGCATATCAACCAGAGTTATAGTCTCTTTATTGCAGCAAGAGGTAATCACTCTTCGATCATGCTATAATTACATCCTATCCTGTTAAACTTGAGACAACCTGAATGCACCCAATGATGATTATTGACACCTACATTATACAACCTGAATTAACTACATTATATGAGTGCCTCCATTTCTATCACAAAATAGCCACATTAAACTTGGGTCACACATGAATGCATCCTATGTATTTGTTATAGCACAACTGTGCCAAATGACCAATACAGTTATGGATCACATAATTACATTCACAAGAATCTGTTCCTCCGTTGTGATCTTATGGTGATTCCACACAACAAAATCTGGACATGAAATTCTCAAAACCCTTAACCTCTACAAATGAAATCTGATGAGATATTGCTTTAAAATATGATTTTCAAACCTGGAACTACAAATCTGACTTCACAACTGAATTCTGCAAAAAGACAATGACTACCCTCAACCTGGTGATATCTTCTTGAATTTTTTCTGATTTTTCCCAGGAAAATCGTCCTTAGTTCTCCATAAACTGTCTTAAGTAGAGCAAAACACTGTTGCAATACATCAGGCGCGAACTCACTTTTCTTTATGTCGGCCACAATTTTATTTTTTTAATTTTTCATGTTTGTCGAACATTCGACAAAAATAATAGCCGACATTTCGACGAACACTAGGTTCGTCGATATTTCGACGGACGTTGGGGATAAACTTTCGAAACAATTGGAAATTACACATCAAATTTTACAAGCACCCGACGAACATCGAATTTTACATATTTTGTTGGACAGTTTCGTCGTATTTTGCAGTCAAATGCATTAGTGCCTCAATCTAGTATATTCTTATTTACTTCTTTGCAAATCAATTTTAGTCAGGGCTTGTTTGTTTAGGTCAAAACATTCAATGATGGCCGCTTTAGTCAACACAACCAATGGTGAACCATTTGACAATCTCATAGACCTAGTAGTAGGATGATAACTCCGAGCCAATACTTTGATGAACTCTACATCCATAAAAAACATTTGGGACAATTAACTTGGCCAAATCTAATGCCCATGGATTTGACATTGAAATATTTCCCTCCCTTTTGTCATAAAAGTACCATAATAGTTCCCACCTAGAGATAGGGATAAGGGCATCTCTACAACTATGATCCATATCATTAAAAACTTTCTTAAATCTTCTGTCAATTGATTCAAGGAGTATATCCAGTATAGACTATTGTAAGAATATCTTTTTAACCTTAGATTCTTTTGTTTTAGTTTTAGGTTCTTTCTTCTTGGATGTCATGATGTTTAACTATCTTACTTCTCCTATACTTTTGAAATTCATAATTTTTAACAATCTTGTACTCGTAAAACTTAATTCATAGTTTAACTATCTTACTTCTCCTATACTTTTGAAATGTAGAATTCCAAACAATCTTGTGGTCGTAGAACTTAATTCACAAGAGTTCTATGCACTTACCCGAGTTACGATGATTGCAGAGCTTAACCTCCTCAAACTCCCAGCTCCCCGCACAATAATTTTTGCAAATGAGTGCAAAGAGAATGTCAAATTCTTGGTTTAATGGCATCTGAGCTCAGTCATGTCAACATTAATATCAACCTTACGCCAAATAATTTTCTCATAGTTTGAGTTTGAACATCCACCATTTATTTTACAAGTTCAGACGGTTGATGTGATTCGTGCATTTAATACTGCTTTATTGCCACCACTTTCTATAACTACCGTGAGATAGAGGGGTATAAAATTCTATTCCATATGCTTCTTTGCATTTCACCATGGGGTAGTCGAATCCTTACCTCTATATTGCAAGCTTGACTTGTTTAACCCGTGGTACTACAGTTTACATTAATGGTCACATATGGATTACCACCATACCACATGCTCCATCACATCCTTCCGTGATATAGAGGTTCATTCCACCCTACCGCATTCCTTTATGATCTTCCTCGCGAGATGGCAGGTTATTCCCCACTATACCACACCCTTCATTTTTCCTTCTCATGGTATGGCAATTTATAATGTATTTAAATTCTCTCATACCACCCAATCATGTACTCATCATGATACTTTCGTGGTATGGCAGTAAATATCATGTTGTCTATTACACACCACTAGCCCACCAAGGGTTCAGATTACTATTAAGGGGTTGCAGTAACAGAGTGTTAAGGGATTTGGAATGTTTTTAGCTGGACATGTTTTTGCTTAAGTATATATATGATGAATTTTTGGCTTTGTATAGGTCTTTCAATGTTAGCCGGACCTAAAAAAATTAAATGTTTAGTAAAAAATAAAAAGGAATATAAGAGTCAAGGCTTGGTTCATGGAGCTCAAGGTTAATTGTGATAACAAAACTAGGAAATTTTTTAAGGTTCTAACACATCTCATGATGAACTAGACTACGTTTTTCCTTCATCCTGCTTGTGTTATGTTTTTATGAGTTCTTATCTTGTGAATATATCCCTAAGGAAAATTTGTCAGATACCTGTAATTGTAAACATCTTGGTTTTTTACTACAAATTCTTTTTAATTTGTAAACCAGATTCTATTTTAAGTTTCCATTTATAGTTATTAGCGGATTGGAAAGTCAACAGTTATCAACTTATGAACTCAATAAAGTTTTATTGATTCAAGTTGTGATTTATATATTATTTTTTATTTGGACTTCAAGAAATTAAGACAAGGTCTGTAAGGCACAAATTAGATGATAGTGATCATAATACTAAAATTCCAGTGACAGAATATGAGTGCGCGTGTATTGAAAAAGTGGCTAAGAATAATGAATAATTTTTGAGTCTTGGTTTGAAAAGGCAAGTTGTAAATCCACTAAGTAATATATTATTTGTTTAATAGTGTTTAATGAAATTTTATTGGTAAGAGCTTTATGTATATAAGACATAATATGATATTTTTTTTGTTTTATTCCCAACAAAAAGAGTGCAAAGAAAATAAGGAGAAAAAATAAAAGGAAAGAAAAGATACAATGCTGCCATCTCATAGAAGCCTACACTTTTGTGATTTAATAAATGTTGTGATGATGTGTAGCCTGATATATCACATGGTGATGTGCAACCTAATATAGCACATGGTGATGTGTAGCCTGATATAGCACATGGTGATGTGCAACCTGATATAACACATGGTGATGTGCAGCTTGATATAACACGTGGTGATGTGTAGCATTGTGATGATCTCTTAGGAATAAGTCTAAGAGAGATTATTGAAAAACATCAAGGAAAAGGAACAACAGGTCTACATATGATTTTTCAACATTAAAGGATGGATAATTTAATGATGTGGAATTTGCTAAGATCGATACTGATCTACCTACTCATGCCACACTTGATGTGGCCAAGAAGCATGAAGTTTCGGTTGATGAAAGTCATGAAGAGAGACCGCTTGCATCTACTGTGCCTTAGAGTGCACCTATTGCATCTAGAACTTTTGATGGAACTAGTGGATCGACCAAAAATACTGGTAGTGGTAATTTAATAGAAGATGTGGATGATTTTTTTAAAAGGAAAAGATTGAGTCAAGATTTGTACAGATCTACACAGAGGAATGTAAAAGAAAGAAAATTAGAAGGAAAGAGTCCATTCTTGCTTGAGGTATCGAGAGATGGTGAGCCCATTGGGCCAAATGTTGTAAAGTGGGTCACCGAGTTGGGTGTAAGATGTAGGGTGTTGGTATGTGGCGATTGATCATGCTATACTGTATAGCCCATGGTATACTATACACCCCGACATGTATCCTTTCCGAGGTCCGGGGCCAGGCTGGGCCCCAGGTGGGGGTTTGGGGGTGGCAGCCCCCGAGAAAAATTTTCCTCCTACTTTTTCACGTCATCACCGAAAAAGGGAAAAATTAACGAAAAAATAAAAATTCAATTTTTTTAGAACCCAAAATTTGGAAGCTTCTAAGCTTGTTAAAAAGGGGTTCGGATGGGTGTTACATGATGATGAAAAATGAGATTATTCACAAGATTGTAATAAGTTTTGCATTGGATAATAAAAGTATTGGATGGCTGTGGTTTGGTGGATGTAGCCCAAATTGGGTGAACCACGTTAAATTATTTGTGTTATAATTTATTCTGTGTGCATTTTAGTTTCTCTGTTTATTAATTAAATCTACATTTAATTGTTAGATATCTACCATTTCTAACCCTAACATAGGGCCCATTTGGATATTTGCAAAGCAAGATCCACAAGCTATGGAAAATGCTTTTGAGACTAATGGTGGAAAAATCTCTAGAAAATATTACAAGCAAAGGATGAGAATTTTGATGAACAATTATAGATCCAGTTACAAAAAAATAATCATGTTGGGAAAAGAGAGGTTCGACTCTAGTCTATCTCCCAAAGAGTGGGAGGAATTGAGAGAAAGTATGCATTTCGAAGAATATTTGGCAAAGAGTAATAGAGGAAAGAGAGCAAGAGATAGTGTGAGGGCTGGATATACATTTGGTTGAGGCAGGTTGGATGCCAAAATGGAAAAATTTGCAGTAAGTGTATGGATTTTTGGTTCAATTTACATTGCGTTTTTTATTTTTATTTTTATTGAAATGACTATATGTTGAAATTGACATTATATTTTAGGTGGAAAACAGTAATAGAGAAGCAGGTGCAAAAGATATTGTCAATTATATGGCAGCACTAGATGCTAGTAAATCTAAGAGTAGGATGAATTTGAAATCTAGTTCGTCAATAGAGATTTCACATCCATCTATTCAATGCCGAGTAGAAGCCTCTATAGATCATGTCAACTCAAATGAACTAGAGTACCAAAAGGTAATGAGTTGCATATTAGGTCTCAGTCAATAAGTTACACAGTTGGTTCATGTTGTTAACCCTATAGTTTCTGCATGGAATGAGCATAAATTGACAAATTCAGATGAGGTAAGAGGCTCTATTGATCTCATTTCTTATTGTTTGGCAGTTCTATATACAAATGAATCTTAATATGTAAATTATTGAAATATGAGTGTAGGAGAATCCAACCTAATTTCTTTATTGTTGGAGTGATCCGAAAAATGTTCTTTTGGACAAATTTATAGCTTGCATTCTTTACTTGACTATTGAATGATTTGTATATTTTTTTGCATGATGGTTAAACCACATGCAGAGCAATTTTATCAAAGAAATAGGAAAACAAAAATGCCTTCATGGTGTCAATAGAGCTACCAATATTGATAGTGATGAAGTGGACAAGAATGTGCAACACAGTCGTCTTACTTGTACTGAAGTTGAGGTAATTAAAATAATAGTTTTTAGTTATTTGTCCCAATTTTTTTTCATTCTTCATGCTTAAAATGTTCTTTTGGACAAAAAAATATAGCTTTTACACTCTTTATTTGAATTATATTAAGTTTTACATGATGATTAAAACACATGATGCAAATCAATTATATGAAAGAAGGGAAAAAAGAAAAGGCCATGTCAGTAGAAATCTTTGCAAAGTTGTACAACTTCATGTCTGCAATGACATTGATAGTGGTTATAACGATGATGAACTCAATGAGCATGCATATGATATTCATAGTGGTAGTCATGTTGAAGTCAAGGTGAGTCTATGAAACCACATGCAAGTACTATTCAAGTAATTACTGGTTATTTTATTATGTAAATAAGGGTAATCATTACCTATTTGATAGAAGCTGGTTAGAATAGTAGTGAAGTGTAATTACCTAGTATACATAGATTATGGAAATAAGGGAGAACATATAACTTACATATGAAAGCTTAGAGCTTAGTTGTAATAAAGTGTTTTATAAAAGCACATACAAAAACTGATTTGTTCCAAGACATAAAACATTACATACAACTGTAAAAAACAATATAATGTCTATTTTATATCTTAATATAATGTGTTTTTTTTGTTATTCTAGATATTTATTAATAAAATACAAGAAGGAGATACAGTTGAGGTGTTGGATCCACATGATGGTGTTGTTGCGGGCATTGGGTGAATTCACTCACTATCTATTATACATGTAGTCAAATTGAAAGGAATAGGAGATGCAAATGTAAGTATTTTACAGGTCTCAAGTAACATATCCCTATCTCATCCAGAAAAAATATATGGAGTTGTCTATTTGAAAGAGAAAGAAGGGACCTTCACATGATGACCACTAAAATATTTGAAAAAAATCACAGAGTGTTAGCCATAAGTGTAGAAGAGAAAAAGAAGGGTTAGCAATTGCCGACAGAGAGTGTATTGAGCCTGAATAAGTTGAACCCAAACAAAAACCAAAAAATCTAATTTGGGTGTACATTCTGTGAGTAGAATAGAGAATGTTCTATCTTATTGCACCTGTAATGTAAAACCCCTTGATTATGTTTTTCTCTTTTTGTTTGGGTTTTGCTCATTCAAACTGGTGCATTATTGAAGAGGGGATATGTTGTTGTGCAAGTAGTAGACACATAGAACAGAGGTGTAGAAAAAGAAGTAAATACAAAGAAGATAAAGAGGTATAGAGAAGAGGAAAAGTTGCAGAGAGTGCAACATGCATGTATGTGTAGTTGCAAATAAGTCACAACATAGAATTTTCATCAAAATTGTAATATCTTGCATAAGCAAATAAAAGGCATTGTAACTCAGTTTTCTTAGTCACAACACTGAGAACACACTTTGTAATAGTACATTTTTCAAAGCAAAGACACATGTTTGTCTTATATCTGCTGTAAGAACATGTTTTCTCAATAAAATTTTAGTATTTTCCCTTCTTAATAGTTGTTTCATTATGTGAAAATGAATGATTGATTATATTTTTCTGTATTTTTATATGTTTAAACCTTAATTAAAGCATTTTCTCATTTCCAACAATTATAGGCAGAAATTAGTGAACAAAAACAATTAACTAAACTACCAATTGACTAAATATACTACCAACTAACATAAATCAGTGAATAAACATACTAAATATAATTATTATGCAATTAATAAACAATGTATCAATATACCTACCAATTGACATAAATTAATGAACAAAAACAATTAAATAAACTACCAAAATTGATCAAAATGATGATTAAAATTAATGACTAAATACACTACCAATGGATGGAAATCAATGAATTAAAATGACTAAATAAGTGACTAGTTAACATCAATCAATGACTAAATTAATGAAAAAAATACCAGTGAATAAAAAAAAGAATGAATAATATACCTTTACATAAATATCTATGGTCATTTTAAAACAATTAATGAATAATTAACGACTAAATTACACACTTCCAAATCAATCAAATTAACGACCACATCAATGACCAAATCGATCAATTAGATGACTAAATTAATGAGCAAGTCAATCACTCGGATGACTAAATCAATGACCAAATCAATCAATCGAGCAACTAAATTAACAACTAAATCAATCAATTGAACAACTAAAAATGGTTTAGTCATCAATTCAATCATGTTATAAATGATTGGAAAAAAAATAGTATTGGTCATGCGACCATGTTCAGTCATTTATAAGCAGTTTTTAGTAGTTTTTTCAGTCACATATTCTTGTTTTTGTACTAGTGAGACGGAGTGAGAGATAGAGAGATGGAAAGGAGGTGGGAGGGAGAGGGAGAGAGAGAGGGGGGGATAGGAGGGAGAGTCTTGAGAGAGGGGTGGGAGGAGAGACCTGAGAGAGAGAGAGAGAGAGAGAGAGAGAGAGAGAGAGAGAGAGAGTGGGAGAGAGAGAGGGAGTGTGTGGGTGTATCTGAGAGAGAGAGGGGTGGAAGGGAGATACTAGAGAGAGAAAGAGGGAGTGAGTGAGAGAGTGAGAGACATGAGAGAGGGAGAGGGGGTAGGAGGGAGAGACGAGAGAGAGAGAGAGGGGGATAGAGAAAGATTACAACCTAAAAGATTGAGATGGAGTGAGAGAGATACAAAGAACAAAGGGGGGGAGAGAGAGGGAGTGTGAGAAAGGGGGTTGGAGTGAGATAGATTTGTCTAGGTAGGGTGGGAGGGAATGATACCTGAGAGAGGGAGTGTGTGAGAGAGGGGATTGGAGTGAGAGAGAGTAGCCAAGGTGGTGTGGGAGGGAGTGAGACCTAAGAGAGAGATACTTAAGAGGGGGAGAGAGAGGGGGTGTGATAGAGAGGGGTTGGATTGAGATAGATTTGTCAAGGTAGGCTGGGAGGGAGTGAGACTTGAGAGAGAGAGAGACTACTACACCAAAGAAAGAGAGTTATATAGTTAGGATGGGAGGGAGAGACCTATGAGAGGGAGAAGGGATGGGAGGGATATTTTGAGGAAGAGACCTAAGAGAGAGGGAGTGTGAGAGAGGGGGTTGGAGTGAGATACAATAGTCTAGGTAGGGTAGGAGGGAGTGAGACCTGAGAGAGAGAGAGAGACTACTACAACTAAGAAAGAGGGTTATCCAGTTAGTATGGGAGGGAGAGACTTGAGAGAGGGAGAGGGGTTGGGAGGGATATTTTGAGGGAGAAACTTGAGGGAGAGGGAGTGTGAGAGAGGGGGTTGGATTGAGAGAGATATGCCTAGGTAGGGTGGGAGGGAGTGAGGGAGAGGGAGAGGGAGAGGGAGAGGGAGAGGGAGAGGGGGTGGGAGGGTTATCTAGAGATGGAGTTAAGGTGTAAGAAGCATATAATCCTTTCAAATGGACATCTGAGAAAGAGGATTATCTAGTTAGTATGGGAGGGAGCGACCTGAGAGAGGGAGAAGGGGTGGGAAAAATATTTTGAGGAAGAGACCTAAGAGAGAGGAAGTGTGAAAGAAGGGATTGGAGTGAGAGAGTAGTATAGGTAGCATGGGAGGGAGTGAGACCTGAGAGAGAGAGAGAGAGAGAGAGAGAGAGAGTTATCTAGTTAGGCTATGGGAGACTTGAGAGAGGGAGAGGGGTGGGAGGGATACTTTGAGGGAGAGACTTGAGAGAGGGGGAGAGTAGTTACGGTGGGAGGGAAAAACTTGAGAGAGGGACAGGGGGTGTGAGAGATTTGAGACAAAGGGTGGAAGGGATAGAGCAAGGGAGAGACTTGAGAGAGAGGGGGTGGGAGGAATAGAGGAAGGGATAGACTTGAGAGAGAGTGGGTGAGAGGGATAGAGGGATGAAGAGCCCTGAGAGGGGGAGTTATCCTATACATTAAACCTTCAACCCTATACCTTAAACCCTAAGAATGGAAGACAAGGTAGAGAGTGTAGGAGAGACCTAGAGAGGGTCGAGAGAGAATGGGTACGTGTTGGTTAATAGGGAAGGAGGCAGAGAGTATGAAAGAAAAAACCTCAACTATCCATCTACCATCATAAACCATGAACTCTCAACATTATCAAAGTGGTCGAGCAAAGAGAGGGGAAAATTTGTTTTTGGTCAAAGCAGCTCACTTGGCGAGTGCAAAATTTGGTGCATACCAAATGTGATGTGCCATTTGGCGAGTGCCAAATTTTGTGATCGCCAAATGAGTTGCTCTGAATGAGTGAATGCATAGGATATGCCAAATTTCCTCATATTTTTGTCCTTTCTCACCATCACGTTTACATGTATTTCAATGCAAGTTTATAAAAAAACCATGAATGGCGTTAACCTCTCTCTTAGCTATTTAAATATATATTTTTTTTCCATTTTGATTAAGTTAAGGTTTTGATCCATAACTTCTATTGTAAATGCCTTTGTTTTTGGTAAAAAACCAACATGTTTTAGTTTTAGGATAGATTTTACTCCATTGAAATGTGAAACAAATTACATTTTTTAAACTAGGCTCCATTCTACATGTGATGAAAAAAAATCCATTTTTGATTAGTTTTCAAAAAATTTAGGGGGGAGCATGCTCAAATTTCAGCTTTTCAAGATGTGTCCATTTCAAAAATTTATAAGATTGTATTCATTAAAAAAATTAGCCGAAAGGAGGATAAACTACATGGTGTTAACTAATTTCTCACCGTTTAGATTTTTTAAATTTAAAAAAAGGTTAATGAAAAAGGGGGGGCCCTCAGACACTATACTATTTTTTTTATCAAAACAAGACTTGTTTTGGCCCCCCCTTAAATCTTCATTAATTTCAAAAAAAATTAGTACCTTAGAAACTAGACTCGAAGCACTTCGACTCTTGTTCTTGCTACATCTTGAAATTTTGAATGCAACTATCTTCATTTTCTCATGCAAATTATATTTTGTTGATTCCAAAAAAAAGTGGCATCTTAAGAGCCTTTTTTGTGTCACAGCTCCATGCACTTACCCTTAGCACAATGTATCCTCGAACAATCTAACATGTTGGGGTGTGAAACATGACCTTTCTTAGCATAAAACTGCCCAACTAATTTTTTTAGAGTTGATGGTTCGAGCCTATGATGAATGGAATGAAAGTTATATAACATTGCAACTTTTTACTAAATGCGTTTGCCAGTTTTTGCAACATTTGAAAACTTAATGCCACGAGTATCTGGATTGGATTCTTGAAAAAGTGAAAGAGGTTATTATAGAGGGACCCAACATGACATTGTAGGTTTAGATGAAACATTTGTATGTGTGATGGATTGAACCAAGAAACAACCCATCAAAGTTTGGTAGTTTTTTGAACTTAGGACACTTAAAGAGAATGTGTCGGTATAGTGTGGCTTGGAACATTCAAGTGAGTTGGGGAGAAAAAAAGAGCATTACTAGCATAATATTGCCCATTTGGATGCATAAGCATTAGTAGTTTGGGCCCATGATGAATGAAACAAAAGTTATGGAATATTGCAACATTTCATTGAATGCATTTGACGCTTTTTGCAACATTTAAAAACTTACTGCAGCAATCAAATGGATTGAAGTCTTGGAAAAGTGAGAGAGGTTATTATATATTTATCCTAGATGTGAACTTGTAGGTTTACACAAAAAATTCTAAGTTTCATGAATGAGTTGATAATGAATATAGGATAATCCTATTAAACCTAGGAGATCCTAAATAAATCTAGGGCAGTCCTAATGAACCTTGGTCAGTCCCAATGAACCTAGGCCAGTCCTAATGAACGTAGGATAGTCCCAAATAATGTAGGAAAATCATAAAGAATTTAGGATATGCTACCTAAAATTCTTTTTGAGTGAGCAATGAAATGGTTGGTTGACTAGTTGGCTTGCTTGTTTGATTTATTGTTTAGAGCTACACATTAATATTTTGATAAACTAGTGTTTCATGAATGCATAACATAGAAATCAATCAACACACAAATATAAAGTTAAAAATATAGGAGAAGAAACAACTTAATAAACTTTGATAAGAAGGTTGACATTTGCAATTGTATACACCTAAAATCAGTCATGGCATTTAATTAATTAAACACTAGTTATTTAATTAATATTTTTCAGACTACGTATAAAAAATTCTCAATTTATTTATATTGTTCATATTCTAGATTCTCCAAATCTAAAATCATATTCTTCTAAATTAATTAAATAAACAAATTTCCATAAGCTTGTTTTATTTAATTAATCTTCACCAATCTTGATTAGGAATTCAAGCACATGTCTACAACTTTTTGTGCCACCTCACCAAGGTCACGTGAAATTAAATAATTCTAATTTTTAATTAGAATTATCTTCAACCAATTTTTAAAGCACATGGCTTATTCCTCACACACTTCCACCAATTTTCAAACACATGGTCTTTTCTTCCCACACTTTAGTCTTTCATCCATTCGGCATGTTGCCTATTGGTCAAGAGATTCCTCCATCCATTTGGCATGTTCTCTTTGGGCAAGGGGACAACATCTTGATTCTCTCCATCTCCACCGTTCATTTTTCTTGTTTGAATCTAGACCGTCAATCGTTGCCACCTCACAAGATGCTTGGAAAAGGCTATAAATACAACCCTTTGGCATTGTATTTTGCATCCACTTTTGAATAGAGTTATCATGTAGAAATATCATTTGAGCTTGGGAGCATTTTGGAGTCTTATAGTTACATTTTATACCATGTTTTACATCATAGTGATATCAAATTTTTCTTTGGAGCAGCATGTAAACACATTACTTCAAAGAGGGGAAAAATGTATACACCTAAAATTAGTCATGGCATTTAATTAATTAAATACTAGTTATTTAATTAATATTTCAACTATATATAAATAAATTCTCAATTTATTTATATTGTTCATATTCTAAATTCTCCATTTATCTAAAATCATATTCTTCTAAATTAATTAAATAAACAAATTTTCATAAGCTTGTTTTATTTAATTAATCTTCACCAATCTCGATTAGGAATTCAAGCAAATGTCTACAAATTTTTATGCCACCTCAGCAAGGTCACATGAAATTAAATAATTCTAATTTTTAATTAGAATTATCTTCAACCAATTTTTAAAGCACATGGCTTATTCCTCACACACTTCCACCAATTTTCAAACACATGGTCTTTTCTTCCCACACTTTAGTCTTCCATCCATTTGGCATGTTGCCTATTGGTCAAGAGATTCCTCCATCCATTTGACATGTTGTCTTTGGTCAAGGGGACAACATCTTGATTCTCGCCATCTCCATTGTTCATTCTTCTTGTTCGAATCTGGACCATCGATCATTGCCACCTCACAAGATGCCTGGAAAAGGCTATAAATACAACCCTTTGGCATTGTATTTTGCATCCACTTTTGAATAGAGTTATCATGCAAAAATACCATTTGATATTGGGAGAACTTTGGAGTCTTATAGTTACATTTTATATCATGTTTTGCATCATAGTTAAATCTTAGAATAACACTTTGCTTCATAGTTGCATTTTATGTCATACTTTGCATCATAGTTGCATTTTAGATTAGCATTTTCATAGTTAACATTTGAGCATATGTAGAATCATCCTATCTCAATACCGTAGTATCTACCTCGAATCATCTAACACCATCATCTGTTCATCATAGTATCCATTATCTTTTCCATCGTATAGTTTCATCTAGGAAATTAGTTGGCTTGCATGTTGAATACTAATCTCGTTTCTTAAGTGTCATTCTAATAGCCTTTGTGCACATAGAAATCTGAGGGCCAAAGGGTTAAAGGAATCTTTAAGAATAGAGGACAATGAGACATTCTTAAAAGATTTGTTTTGTGGCAATTTAGAGTAGCTTCTTTGTTTTGAATATTTGATATAATTCGTTTCATGAAGGTTTGTGTTGATTTACTAACTTTCCACATTTCACACGCACACAACAATATTTAGAATCATAGGAGTAATATTAGATTTGTGATCGAAATTATAAATAAATAAACTTAGTATCTCACCATCAAGTGGTTAGTAATTTGAATTTTGGAAAATAATATTTAAAATTTCAATACATTACTATTATCTTTTTCATTATTTTCTTTCAAGTACATTGCACTATGTAAATATATTATAGATCAATGTTTTTTGGGAAATACTTGACTTTATTAATTATTTATTTTTGATAAGGTGATGATTGGAATTTGTAGTTAACTTCTTGTGACATGATATGCAATTAGATTCAAAAATTAAAATTTGGCTATGGGATTAGATTATTGCAAACAAACTTTATAGAAGCTTACTGTAGACATCTAAATTTAATCACTTCCACATGATTAAATTTGTTTCCTTTCCATCTATCATATTAATATTAATTTATTAAATTAATATTACACCTTTCGCCTCACATCGGTAAAGTATTTAATGTAATAATTAATACTTTATCTTTCACCTTATTCCTCTCTAAATTAAATAAATACGCTAATTTATTTAATTTAGTCATTTTTCACCTTTTTGATTTAAAATCAATTTAAAATTCCTCACTTTCTCTCTCCTTGTCACATCCTCCATAACCTTGCCCTAATCTGAATTAATAATTAATTCATGATTATGATGTGCATTCTCTTAATCAGAGATTAATGTCACATCCTCCCACATTTGCCACTTGCCTCTAATCCTCTATTAATTAGCCTAATCCAATGTTTGCACAACCTTAACCAAGGTCATTAGCTATTTCTAGCACCACTTTTTGGTCAATTCTTCCATTTTTCCTTTTTAGATATTGACTCTCCTTCCCATGAGAATTTTTAATTCTCATTTATTTATCCCATGTCTCTCTCCTCCCTATGTGAATTTTTAATTCACATTCTATTCTTTCAAGGCTTCTAGAACCTTGGACTTGTCACAATCTCCACATGTGACCAAGTCCCACCTTTTTGGAGCCCACCTTTTACCCTCTAGATCATCCTAGGAATGTGAATTTTTAATTCACATTTATATCCCTAACCACCCTTCATTTTTCCATGTAGATTTTTGAGGAATTCCAAAATTCCTCAAATATCTCTTTCACTCCCACTTAGGAACAAGAAACCCCTTTTTGTGGAAATCTCCTCACTCCCCAAGGTGCATGTCCTTTTCCACCTCATGTACCTTCTTGACACCTCATCTCCATCTCATCCCCCCTTATCCACTTCACCCTCCACATGTCAAGATGTGAGGGCTTGTGGGTTCTCAACCCACCATAGCCCTTCATCTTGGCCTTGTTGGAGCAATCTTGACTGTTGAATTCTCTAGAGAATTCAAATTCTTCTATAAATACCCCCTCCTCAAGGGCATTTTCAACACTTGAGATTTGAGCAACTACATGCTGTCCATTTGAATCCTTAATCCTTTGCCATCATCTAGCCATCTTTGTTAATCATTTGCACCTTCAACCTTGCATTTAGGCATTCAAGCAATCATCTCAGGAGCACACAACCAATCCAAGCAAGGGCCAATCAAAGAGGCATCAACAATAAGGGAGGTAAAATTGTTTGTGTTTCATTTTATTTACATTCCTTTTCGTTGTATCGCTCTTTTGGCTAATCTTGAGGTGTCCTTGATATTTTGTCATTTCCATTTCTAAGTTATTTTACATATTTAGAGTAGGATAGATATCAAGGTATACATTTCTGGCACGCCCGGTGGGACCCACAAACGGGTTCTTACATTTAACCTTTGTTTTAGCTAAGAACTATGCAGGAAAGGGTCGCAGAAAGGTGGAAGCGCCCCGGTTTTTGCTGCACAAAGGCGGAAGCACCCTCTGCCTTACCGCAGAAAGGCGGAAGTGCCCTCTGCCTTGTCACAGAAAGGCGGAAGCGCCCTCGGGTCTACTATAGGAAGGCGGAAGCGCCCTAAATCTCAAAGTTTTTCCTTTTTTTAACAAGTGTGCAGCAATTAGGGGTAAATTTAAAAGGTTTTCCTAACATGTTTCTTGCAGTAGGAAGGACACAACCTTCCTGTTCTTCTTAAAAATCTTACAAAGTGTGTCGCAGAGGGACGGCAGCGCCCCACCTTTTACGCAGTGCCCCGCTTCTTACGCAGTGCCCCGCTTCTTACACAGCGCCCTATTTTTACGCAGCACCCCACCTTTTACGCAGTGCCCCACCTTTTACGTAGCGCCCTGCTTCTTACACAGCGCCCTATTTTTACGCAGCGCCCCACTTTTATGCAGCGCCCTTTACCTTGCCGCAGAAAGGCGGAACCGCCCCACATCTTGCTGCAGAAAGGCGGCAGCGCCCTCTGCCTTACCGCAGAAAGGCGGAAGCGCCCTGATTTTGCTGCAGAAGGGTGGAAGCGCCCCAAAACAGCACAGTTTGGAAGGTAAAACAGTCAATTTTGCTTCATTTTTTGCTATTTTCAAGTAGTAACCCTCTAACATTGTTTTGGCAAGGATATTGGTGTTTTTTGCTAATGTTTTGCAGCATATTGTGGCGTAATTTGACCAAGAACGAAGAAGAAGATTAGCTAACATTTGCTTGCAAGGCCATTTATTTGATCAAATTTTTGAAATATATATATATATATCTTTGCTGTTTTCGAACATAGTCTAATTAAGGGGATTGAACTTTGTTGTTTGCTGTGATTGCTTGTTTTTGTGCTACCCAAGGGGGCATTAATTTGTTTTCACTTTCCCCTTGCACTTCATGTGAGCCTGGGGAGTAGTTGGAAACGGTTAGTGTCTTCTTCCTAGTGGGACCTGCTTGAGGATTTCATCACCCCAAGGGACGATTCCAACCACGTGTACCGGCGGGGTATATAAAGGGGGGAGAACGAAAGTTGTACCTCCAATCCAGTTGCGTCGTAATTGGCGGAGCGTCAAAGCTAGGGTGATACCTAGATAGACGTGAAGAGTTGGTCCGAACCTTTCAAGATCTCGTTGGGGTTCCTGACTCACGCTTGTGACGGACTGGTGTTCACGGTTGTGCCTCACGTACCGAGAGTATATCGAGGACTCCCTAGAAGCCTTGTGCATCCTAGATTAAGACTTTGCCTTGCCATACCCTTAATATTAATCATAGGATTGTGCTTGCTTGTAGCGTTTTCTGTGAAAAATCTGTGAAATCTTTGATATTTCAACCTTACTTTGTCATTTTGCGTCTTTGCCATAGCCTTTACCGTCAAAACCAAGCTCTATCCCACTGCAGAAAGGCGGAAGCGCCCCTGATTCTGCTGCAGAAAGGCGGAAGCGCCCCTGATTCTGCTGCAGAAAGGCAGAAGCGCCCCTGTTTCTGCTGTAGAAAGGTGGAAGCACCCCTGATTCTGCCGCAGAAAGGCGGAAGCACCCCTGATTCACTGCAGAACGTTGTCTATGCCCCTGATTTTGCTGTCAATGCCTTGCAAGTACCCCATTTGGATTCATTTAGCCTCTAAATCACCGTTTAATCATTCCCAACCATTACCCCATCATCCTAAGTCTCTATTTTGTCATTTTAAACCTCCCAAAACCTCCATTTTATCCACTTAAACCTTCATTCTATCACTCCAAATTTTTGTTAACCATTATAAATCCCCATTCATTCTCCACGAATCATCTTTAATCCACCTTCTTCATTTTAATTTCCATTCACAAGCCCATACCCTCACATTGCAACTTTACCATTCACATCCTCAAACACTACCCCTAGCCAAACCGTCCTAACCTTGTATTACAAAGTGGTTACCTAAATTGACTATAGCGCTTGAAGTTGATTATTAGTCTTTAACTTCAACCCCAATCAATTCACTTCCATCTTGAGGCGAATTCGGTGTTGTAAGTTATCATTCGTGGCCCAATCAATCCATTCCTAGCTTAAGGTGGATTCGGTGCCGTAATCATCCTATTAATCAATCGAAGCTCTAAGGTCACTAAGGGTAATCCCACGTGATCAAGCTTAAGATCCCTCTCCCACATCTTTCATATCAAATCCAATCCAATCCAATCCAATCCAAATCCAATCAAATCCAATCCAATCCAATCCAATCTAATCCAATCTAATCCAATCCAATCCAAATCCAATCCAAATCCTAATCTAACCAAATCCAATCCAAATCCTAATCTAATCAAAACCAACCCAATCAAATCAAATCAAATCAAATCAAATCCAATCTAATCCAATCTAATCCAATCCAATCCAAATCCAATCCAATCCAAAATTCAAATCCAAATCCTAATCTAATTGAATCCAATCCAATTGTAATCCAATCCAATCCAACATATCCCAACAAAATCTGATCCAGAACCCAAACCCCATCTAAATCACACCTTACCCAATCATAATCAAATCATTTGACAAGGTCATTAATCTGCTCATCCCACATTTGCATGCCCGTTCAGACCCGTTCACAAGCAAAGAAAATGGCCGACCATCAAGCTCAAAATGCCCTGTCCAACAATCCTCAAGATCCCAAGAACACCTCATCAGATCCTAACAAAGGTACCAACATCGCTCATGATCCTCACAATGATACTTCATCGCACTCCAACACTAAGAACCAGAATAACTCGCCGCATGGAGAAGAGAGCATGGTTAATCAACCTGAACTCACACTTGAGGAACATTTTAGTAATCCCGCCAATGTGCAAATGACCGACCGTTTGCTTGAGAAACATGGGGAAGAAATCTTGGCCCACTTGATTGAGAAGGGTATTAAACCTCCCTCCAATGTTGACTTGTCCAAATACAAGGGTGCTCCATCTCACGTACTCCAAGAGTCCCAAAATGCACCCGAAGGTTCATACTTTTCCAATGTTCCTCCAGTCGAGGGTTGGCATCAACCTGAATTTGGCAATGTTGTCCTTTATTAGGTTAACTATCCCCCACATGCTTTGACCTCAGCTATAGGTGGACCCCAAGTGCCTGATCCCAATAATCCTTTTGCTTATGGTATGCCACAAAGTGTTCCACAACCTCCTCCATTAACATGAACAGCACCTCCTCCTTCCAGCCAACCACCAGTCAACATTGGGGGCACCTCCTTTTCCACACCCCTCCCGCCTCCTGGGACCACCAATATACCACCTCAATAGGTTCCCCCACTTACCATTCTTCCTCAATTACCTTCACAAGGCATGCCCCAGCTAAACATTCTGAGCGGTATCCAACAACCCCCTTTACAAACCACCTCTGTGCTACCTCCACCATCTCATCCGCAACAATTTATACACAATACTTTGGCCTCTTCACAACAACCACCCCACCAATCACAAGGCAATCCATCTCAACCACCTACCCAAACCATATCTCCCTTTCTTGCATCCCTTTTGCGTCCAAAGGTTCAACCACAACATAATATCCCGCCTTAGTCCATACAACACTCGACGCCACAACAACAACCTCCACAACACTACTACTATCATAATCAACAACAATTTCACCAACAACCGTTTTATGCGACTTCCCAACAATCACAACATGGACAATACCCTCCATACCAACAAACCAACACACAACATCCTACCCAAGTTCCTCAACAACCTACCCCACACCTTCACCAAACAAATTCATATTATGCCCCACAACAACAACCGCCATATCAACAAAATCCCCTACCTTACCAACAAGCAGTGTCATCATCCAATCATCCAAACCCACATCTCAACAATCCGACGCCCTTTCAACAAGATCCCTCATCTTTCTATCATCAATATCCCCCCAACCCACCACCAGCTAGCTCGGATTTGTTGGAAATCAAAGCTGCCCTTAAGGACCTTCAAGCAGGGGGCACAAAACAATCATTCAAATTTGAAGATATATGCCCATATCCGTTTGATCCATCCATCTCATTGATCCCATTCCCTAAACATTTCGAGATTCCAAAATTTGACAAATACAAGGGAGACAAAGACCCTAAGGCCCACTTGCAAGAGTTTTATGCACAGTGTCAAGAAGTCATGTACAGTGATAACTATCTCTTACGCCTGTTCCCAAGAAGTCTAGCAAGCCATGCCCTAGATTGGTTCATGACTCTCGAAAAAGGGTCTATAAAAACTTTTGCAGACTTATCAGAACAGTTTGTATCCTACTTCTCCTTCAATTTGCGGAAGGATACTGACACCTTAGATCTCTTGAAAGAAAAACAACGGGATGGAGAAACCTTTACCAGCTACCTCCAATGGTGGCGTGCATTAGCCAGTCGAATGAAAAATCCTTTGAAAGAAAAAGACATGGTCACTCTTTTTGTGGAAAATTCTCATCCCGACATGGCCCACAATTTTAGGCTACACTATGTCACCACTTTCACTGAGATAGTGGAAAAGGGGCCTATCCTTGAACGTGCCCTTGTTGCCAAAGGACACATCAAAATACACAGTCATGATAAAGAAAGGTCATTTGGAGATAAACCACGATTCTGGAACAAAAACAAGAATGCGGTCAACGATGGAGTGACTGACACCAAACATGTCCAAGTGGCTAATGCATCCCAAGGGCAACAACAGTCTGTACCCAACACCATATCAGTACCCCAGGGGGCACCTCGTCCCCCTCAACAGTCAAACCAAAGAAATAAGGGGAATACCAAACATCCATACGCCCAATTGGGTGAACCCCTGAGTGTTGTTTTTAACAAATTTTTACAAATCAATTACCCCATCACATATCCTATCACCAAACCATTTGATGAGTCCAAACCCAAGTCGGCATGGTTTAAAGAAAATGAGTATTGCGACTTTCATAAAATCAAGGGACACTCCTTGAATAAGTGCCAATGTTTAAAAAATTATGTCCAAGATCTCATTGATCGAGGAGATATCAAGGTGGACCCCAATCAACCTTCGTCGTCCAATGCCCAACTGCAAATCTATCAGAACGCCTTCCCAAACCATAGTCAAGGTCCTAGCATCTCCAATAGCAATCCCTAAAACAACTGTACAAATAATATGAATTATCAGAATGTGCCCTTCAATTATGAAGGTATTATCCATTACATTGAGCAGGTGGAACCCCGAGTGTCCATGATACACGTTAAAGCCAAAGACCCTCAATGTGCTGTGACTACGCGATGAGCCCGCATCACCGTCCCTATAGCCTCTGCACCCATCCAACCCACTCCTGTAAACTCTCAATATAACATCCTTGATCACCTAAGGAAGACCCCCGCTCATATATCTATTCTGGATTTGCTTAAGTCTTCCCCGACACATCAAGAGATCCTCAATAAAGCCTTGCAGGAAATCCATATCCCAGATGACATCGACCCCACACAATTCCAAGCTTTAGTGGGACACTTGGCTTTGTCTCACCACCTCCATTTCAGCCAAAATGATATGCCCAACATTGACGTCCATCACAACCGCCCCCTACATATCGAAGTCGTAGTTGCCCGTCATAAAATAAAAAGGGTCTTGGTAGATAATGGCTCTGCTCTCAATTTATGTACTCTGAAATTCATAAAATAGGTAGGGTATACTCAAGCAGACCTAAGCAACCAGATAATTACAATCAAAGCTTATGACAATGCAGAGAGAAATTCAAAAGGAATCATCAGTCTTCCTATCCAAGTGGGACCTGTGCTCCAATATACTACCTACCATGTCCTTGATCTGGACTTACCGTACAATCTCCTCCTTGGCCGCCCATGGCTCCATGCTATGCAAGCCGTACCATCCACATACCATCAATGCCTCAAATTCCCAGTCAACGGACAGGAGGTCACCATCTATGCCGACCCCCAACCGTTTGAGTATTGTCAAGCTTTGGAAGCATCTTTTCCCCATTTACACTATTGTCCTGGGGTCAAAATGGGGGCATCCCAGTCATTGTCCTCCAATCCATCATCCACCGCGATCACCACTCCATCATCCACTGCGATCCCCACTCCATCCTCCACCATTAACCTTTTTGTCACTAGAGTCCAGATCATTGACAAAGGATGCGGTGAGTATGAAATGCATACAGCTCTCAATGTAGCCACCATGCCACCGTCACCACATGAGTATGGTCAACCCTCACATGCCACACAAAAGGAAGACAAGATCATCACCTTCAGTGGTAAAAATATTCCTACTACCACATTTAGATCTCCGAGTGTCAAGGTCGATGCACCAGAGGAAGACATCAGCCAATGGGTCTACCGAGAAGAACCCGAGCCAGAAACTCCTCTCAAGAAATATTTTCAGGAAAAATACCCTTGGCCAGCAAAGTTTGTGGAAAAACATAACTATCAAGGTAGAGGCCTGGGTAAAGAGGAACAAGGGCGCTTGCAACCCATTGATACACCACAGTCACCAAAAAGAGTAGGCATTGGGTATGACGAAAAACAGAAAAGCCCTGCAACATCGTTCAATACTTCTAATAGTATCACCATGGACGATGGCTCATTGGAAGACATACCCGAGGAGGAATCTATCATACAAGCATACGATGATGTTGACAACACTGACTTATCATCCCTGTTCGAATGTCTATCTGTTTGCACCATTAACCTATCCCTTCGTCACCCTGAACTCATTGATTGGGACCTACATAACACCACACCTGTTAGTATGTCTGCAGACACATACGTCAACCTTATGGGATTGGGGGAGGATGAACACTCCAGTCGCAAAAATAAAAAATAAGAAAAATAAAAAGAGGTCATCTAGTGAAAACCTCCCTGAGGCACTTCCTGATCTAGAAAAAGTAAAAATAAAGGACGCATCTGATGGCAAAAACCTCGAAGAGGCGCCGAAAGATGGAGATGTTCATCTTCCCCTTATGGGAACTCAGTTATCTGCCAAATCATCTATCCTGGTTGAAGAGACGCAAGAAGTTAATTTGGGAACTGTTGAAAGTCCAAAGATCACCTATGTAGCCAAGTCACTCTCCGAACAAGAGTATCCGATCTTTGTGCAGCTACTCCAAGAAGGAATCATTAACTTTGCCTGGTCATACTCAGACATGCCAGGCTTAGACCCTGCTTTAGTGGTTCATCACTTGGACATTCACCCAGACGCTAAGCCTGTCAAGCAAAAACTCCGTAAGATGCATCTGCAAGTCGCATTGTTAGTTAAGGAGTTGGAGAAGCTACTGGACGTGGGTTTTATCAGACCTATTGACTACTCCGAATGGATCTCCAATATAGTTCTAGTTGCCAAGCCCAACGGAGACATTCGAGTCTACATAGATTTTAGAGATCTCAACAAAGCCTGCCCAAAAGACGATTTCCCTCTTCCTAATATTGACATGTTGGTCGACCTAACAGCAGGACATGAGATGTTGTCCCTCATGGATGGCTTCTCCAGTTATAACTAGATCTGAATCGCACCAGAAGACCAGCATAAAACTGCCTTCACAACTCCTTGGGGCACCTTCTGCTACAATGTTATGCCCTTCGGTCTCAAAAATGCGGGGGCAACGTATCAGAGAGCCATGACGGTTATCTTCCATGACCTCATCCATATCATCATGGAAGACCATGTTGATGACCTATTAGGAAAGTCCAAAACATGAGCAGAACATCCCGCCATCCTGAAGAAGATATTTGAACGACTAGAGCATTATAAGTTGCGGCTGAACCCAAAAAAGTGTGTCTTCGGGGTCACGTCAGGGAAATTGTTAGGTTTCATAGTCTCTCGCAGAGGTATTGAAGTGGATCCTGCCAAGGTAAAGGCTATTCTGGAGATGCCGCCTCCACGCAATCTAAAGCAGTTAAGGAGTCTCCAAGGAAAAATGCAATCCATCCGTCGGTTCATAGCTCAGCTCGCAGATAAATGTCAGCCATTTACCCATCTTTTGAAGAAATATTCCACCTTCCGATGGACTCCACAGTGTCAGATAGGGTTTGATAAAATCAAGGAATACTTAGCTCATCCACCAATTTTGATGCCGCCCATTCCAGGAAAACCCCTCCTACTTTATATCTCTGCTACCTCAGTCGCACTGGGGGCATTATTGGCGCAGCACGATGAGTCACTCAAAGAAAGGGCAGTCTACTACATCAGCAGAACACTAGTCGGCTATGAGTTAAATTACTCTCCCATGGAAAAAGCATGCCTTGCGCTAGTCTTCAGTACACAGAAACTCCGCCATTACATGCTCAGTCACCCAGTCAAATTAATTGCTAAAATTCATCCTTTGAAATATCTGTTATCTAGAACCACTTTGACCGGCCGCATGGCCAAATGGGTCATGCTACTAAGTGAATTTGACATCGAGTATGTAGAGCGCAAAGCTATTAAAGGACAGGTTATTGTTGATCAATTGGCTGAAGCACCACTAGTAGATGCCTACCCAATAGACACTGAATTCCCAGATGAAGGAATCTACACAGTAACAGAAGCACCAACTTGGACGTTATACTTTGATGGCTCATACACTCACAGTGGATCTGGGGCAGGAATTCTATTAGTCACCCCTTAAGGTGACTACATCCCAAAATCATTTAGGATAGCGTTTCCCTGCACCAATAATATGGCGGAATATGAAGCCCTCCTCACCGGCCTTAGAATTGCAAAATAGTGGCACATTACACATTTGAAAGTCTTTGGGGATTCCTTGTTGGTTATCAGACAAGTTAATGATGAGTTCCTCACAAAGGATGACAAACTGCTTCCCTACAAACGCATGGTAGATTATTTCAAGAACTATTTCACCTCCATACAGTTTGACCAAATCCTTCGGGTGCAGAATAAAGCAGCAAACGCCATGGCCACTATCGATTATCTGATTGACATGCCCAAGGATCGGACAGAGTGTGAGTTTCTAGTCGAACAACTGTTAATCCCTGCATATGATGTCCTTGACACTGACATGGTGTGCGATATCATAGGTCCCACCTCCCCGTGGTACCAAGACATATACACCTACCTCCGTAATAATACCATACCCCCAGAACTTACACACAACCAACGTAAATCCTTTATCCATCATTCGTCCCGATACATCATTGTTGGTGATACGCTTTATCGTCGCAGGTATGATGGAATCCTCCTGAGATGTCTAAATGAGACTGAGGCCCAGACGGTACTAACGGAAGTACATGGTGGTATTTGTGGGGCCCACTCAAATGGTATGGCTCTGGCTAAAAGAATCCTACGGGCTGACTATTACTGGCCTACACTGGAACATGATGCTTGCGAATTTGTAAAGAAATGTCTGCCCTGTCAACAACATGCTGATTTGATCCATGCACCAGCACAAGATCTTCAGCCTCTCCTAACACCTTGGCCATTTTCTCAATGGGGTTTCGACTTGATTGGCAAGATTCACCCACTATCATCTGACGGCCATACATTCATCATCACCGCAACTGAGTATTTCACCAAATGGGTGGAAGCAATGCCACTCTCACAAATCACCGGTACTCAGGTTTCTAAATTCATCCTCTACCATATTCTCTGTAGATATGGTATCCCATCCACCATCATTTCTGATAACGGAAAGCCATTTAAAAATCAAGCCATGAAACATCTATGTGATACCTTCCATATTCAGCATCGTTGGTCTACGCCTTATTACCCCTAGGGTAATGGTCAGGCAGAAGCGACCAACAAAACCCTCATCCGCATTCTCAAAAAAGTGGTCAATAACACTGGACGAGATTGGCACCTTCACATACATCCCGCCCTCTGGGCATACCGCACATCTATCCGTACCCCAACAGGCACCACCCCATACTCTTTAGTATATGGAGCTGAAGCCGTCTTGCCAATTGAAGTTGAGCTCCCCTCATTGAGAATTTCTTTGAAGAACCTCATCAGCGAAGAAGATGCTCGCGTCGCTCGGCTTGCACAACTAGAGTTACTGGATGAACGCAGAATACGGGCCTATGATCACCTACAAGTATACCAGAATCATCTCAAACGACATTACAGTAAAAAGGTCCGCCCTAGGCAATTCTAGGTTGGTGAATGATCCGGTGGACATTTTTCAGTGGAAATTGAAGTGTCTCATTTTTCTCCAAAATCTGCACCATCAGAAAGAGCTCAGCGTCCTGGTTCCAACGCAACTCGAACGGAGCAAAAAGGAGTCCGTTTGCACGAGTTATGTCCGGTCAAACCTTCGGTCAAACTAGGATCGGGGCGTTCAGGAAGTGAAAAAAATGATTGATTTGGAAATCAACGGAAGCAGCGTCAAGTCAAAGAGCTCGTCGAGACGATTCCGGCAACGTTCGTTTCATCAAAATCCGACATCAGACGCGAGAGTTATCAGCGGTCAAAGTTGCAGTTGACTTGGTGGACAGAGGTACACTGATGATGTCATCATCCGTACAGCTGACGTCAGCACGTGGTACGGAATCTGATGTGGAAAAATCAGAGTGTGACATGTGGCATTGGTACGGACCAATCACAGAGTGACACGTGGCAGTCCGTATGCCCAGTCAGCATGCCACGTCATCACTCAGTCAGCATCCACGTGGCGGCGTTGTCATCAGTCCAGTCAGCAGTTTGGGCGAATCAGAATTTGACACGTGGCGTGATGAGTTGGTAGACACGTCATCAGTTTCGTCATCAGTCCAGTCAGCAGTGGCAGTCCTCATCGGCGAATGAGTGCTGGACACGTGGCTGTATGTCAGTGTCTACGTGGCGGTACTGTTGGCAAGGTAGTCAACATACATGTCAGCGCCCCATCGACACCACGTCACCTTCATCGTCCAGTAAGAACCTAATACATGTCACCTATTCAGCATCTCAGTCAGCACATTCGGCGAACCGAGTTCTGCCACGTGGCCGTCCACTCGTCAGTCAGCATCGGTTGAATTTGTTTGCAAAAGGTTTGTTTTAGCCCGCATGGGGCTCGAAACGCTCACCTCCCAATCGCGAGAAACACGGGGTGTCGTTGGCCCGCACACAGAGCGCCTAACAATATGTGAACTCCGGTTATTTTTGTTGATTATTTTGTTGAGTTTGTTTTAAAAAAAAGGGAGCCGGCGGGAGTTGAACCCGCGCCGGCCGGGACCAAAATTAGTAACCAACCAACGGGCCATCGATATAGTTTGATATATACATGGCATTGGTTTGTGTTGACCTGTTATTCAAACCGAATGCCTTATTTTTTAAAAACAAACTCCTAAATTAAAATAAACAAACAACTATAATCCTTTTTCAAAGGATCAAATCAGACCCCCAAAACAATATCAGCCCGAATTGAATAATAAGAAGGGCTTGGCATAATTAAAGGAGATTAAGTTGTTTATATGGGAGATTTTTAAAAGATTTATATGTATTATGGAGAGATAAGGGAGATTATTAAAATCTAAATGTTAAATTGGGAGATTTGGGAAATATTCTCAAATCAATTGGTTAAAGGCCAATTTGAGAAAATTATTTGTATAAAAGGAGGGTGTAAGGTGAGTGTTGAATCAAGTTTTTTTTCAGGTGATGAAGTTCTAATGCTGAGGCGTCAAAGAGAGGTCTTGTTGGAGAATTCTTTCAGATCATTCTTGCATATCAAAGCATTGTTACGCTGCCGAAATGCTTGGAGAATGGTGGTGCTTTTGTAATTGATTTGGAGATTAATCGGATCGGTCACACTCTATTGGAGTGGACCCGGAGACGTAGTCACTCTCGTGACGAACTCCGAAATCAAACACTGTTTGCACTTCTCTCTTTCTCTCTTTCTGTCTCTCATTTCCTTCTTTTTTGTTATGATCACCTTGATATTACTTTCATTCTGTTATTTCCTTAAGTTAATTTCATTTTAATTAACTTGAAATAATCATTGTAAAGCATTGTAAAAGTTTAGACATTTAAACTGCAATCTAGTCTAGATCCTATACAGATCAAGTTGGTATCAGAGCACAGTAGACTATTATTGCAGTTATTTGTTTTTGAATGCTAACGAGATCCAGGATTCAGAAGGGTGAAGGCAAACTCGAAGACTTTAATCCTGAGATCGGGAAGCGTAAAACTTTTCCAAAGATGTCAGTTTCTGGAATGGAGGTTCCTGAAGAGATCAGTGAGCAGGAATTTCGAAGAGCATTCCTCGAGATGAAGGCAAAGGTGGATTCTTTTTCAGGAGAGACAAGAACGGAAGGAACATGAAGAAGGTTCGTCGAAGCAAGAAGATCGCAAAGACATGAAAGGGAAACATCATGGAGATGGTGGCAAGCAACCAAATCACCCCTTTTCTTCTTCTCCTCCCTCTTCTCCTTCTCCTTCTTCTCCATCTTCTCCTCATTCTATTTCTTCTAATCCTTTCAAAAGTGGATATAAGCCTAAAATAAAACTGGATGTAAAATTTGATTTGCCTAAATATTGTGGAGAACTTAATGCTGAAAAATTGGATGACTGGATACAACAAATAGAGGTCTACTGTAGAGTCCAGAATCTAATAGATGATGTTGATAGGATCCAATTGGCTACTCTTCGTTTAGGAGGTACAGCCTTAACCTGGTGGGAGAGTAGGTCTAAGGCAGAAGTTTCACAACATGGTAGAGTCAGTTTAACTTGGGCAGAATTTATTAATGCACTTAAGAAGCAGTTTTATCCCTTAGGACATATGCAGCAATTAATGATGGATTGGCAAATGTTTAGGCAAGGGAAAGGTCAAACTGTCCAAGAGTACACCCATGAATTCAGGAAAAGGGCTATTTCTTTGAATGTTCCTTTGTACACTCAGGACACGTTGTTGAAGTACATAGGAGGTCTACATTCCTACCTTAGGCATTCTATCCTGGTTTTGAACCCTTGTAACTTGGATGAAGTGTCTGTTCAAGCAACACACTTAGAGTCAAGGGATAAAGGATCTTTTATTGATAATGATGTAAAGAAATCTTCTAAGAATGTAGAGACAGGGAAAGGAAAGAAGGCAGCTATAGTTAAGAAGGATGAGAAGCTTTCTTGCACTCATTGTGACAAGGAAGGTCATGATGAAAATCACTGCTGGAAGTTACATCCCGAACTGAAGCCTAAGTGGGCTCAAAGACGTAATCAGAAATAGAAGGGTAAAGAGAAAGCCTCGAATGTTGTTATGGATCTTGGCTCAGATTCAGATGATGAGACTAAGATAACAGCAATGGGTCTAAAAGGTAAAGCCTCTATTTCTGGTGTTTCTGTTGCAAGTTTTGCTTCTTCTACAATTAAAGATTTCTCTGAAGATGCAAAAAGGAATGAGTTGTTTCATTTAAGGGTTATAGCTAAGAACAATAAAATTGATGCACTCATAGATAGTGGATCTCAGGTGAATTTAATTTCAGAAAGTGTTGTAAATAACTTGGGATTAATAACTACACCACATAAGAAACCTTATCCACTAGGTTGGATTTGTGAAAATGATAAGCTGCAAGTAACGAAACAATGCACCTTAAGGTTCACAATTACTAGTAAATTTGTGGATGAAGTACAGTTTGATGTGGTTCCATTGGATATCTGTGGGATAGTGCTTGGTAGCCCTTACTTATATGACAGGAAAGCTATTTTCTACAGGGAACAAAATCATTATCACTTGTTTAAAGATGGCATTCAGTACATAGTACATTCTCACAAGATTAAGACTGATCAATCTTTTGCAAACACAGGGCAGTTAAAGAGGGTAATTAATGCAAGTAAGGAATTAACTCTGATGTCTGTCAGTACAGGTGGTTCTAAACATGAGCTTGGAGTAGCTAACCAGGGTCAGATGTTGCAGGATGCACCCGCAGTACAGCATGAGAAAATGATGCTTGAAAGCATTGATGGATCCTTGGGTAAAAATGTTCCTGTTGTAAAGGATCGTATTGTTGTTGACTTATTCTCTTTCATTCCTGCATTATTGTTCAGCTTGATGCTAGTCAATTTTTGTTGGTTAGTGGCTACAACATTGGATGTAGATGCTTATGGAAGTGATCAAGTTATGTTTATGTTCAACAATATTGTTACAGTCTTCATTGTGCTTGTGAGTCAGGTATTTAGATGTACAGAGGATACAGGACAAGTGGGGAGGCCAAGTCCTCACATATTTTCAGAGTAAATGCCACTTTTGGAGGTCCAAAAGGTCTTCAGTGGGGAGGCCTGATCCGGTGGACATTTTTCAGTGGAAATTGAAGTGTCTCATTTTTCTCCAAAATCTGCACCATCAGAAAGAGCTCAGCGTCCTAGTTCCAACGCAACTCGAACGGAGCAAAAAGGAGTCTGTTTGCACGAGTTATGTCCGGTCAAACCTTCGGTCAAACTAGGATCAGGGGCGTTCAGGAAGTGAAAAAAATGATTGATTCAGAAATCAACGGAAGCAGCGTCAAGTCGAAGAGCTTGTCGAGACGATTCCAGCAACGTTCGTTTCATCGAAATCCGACATCAAACGCGAGAGTTATCAGCGGTCAAAGTTGCAGTTGACTTGGTGGACAGAGGTACACTGATGACGTCATCATCCGTACAGCTGACGTCAGCACGTGGTACAGAATCTGATGTGGACAAATCAGAGTGTGACATGTGGCATTGGTACGTACCAATCACAGAGTGACACGTGGCAGTCCGTACGCCCAGTCAGCATGCCACGTCATCACTCAGTCAGCATCCACGTGGCGGCGTTGTCATCAGTCCAGTCAGCAGTTTGGGCGAATCAGAATTTGACACGTGGCGTGATGAGTTGGCAGACACGTCATCAGTTTCGTCATCAGTCCAGTCAGCAGTGGCAGTCCTCATCGGCGAATGAGTGCTGGACACGTGGCTGTATGTCAGTGTCTACGTGGCGGTACTGTTGGCAAGGCAGTCAACATACATGTCAGCGCCCCATCGACACCATGTCACCTTCATCGTCCAGTAAGAACCTAATACATGTCACCTATTCAGCATCTCAGTCAGCACATTCGGCGAACCGAGTTCTGCCACGTGGCCGTCCACTCGTCAGTCAGCATCGATTGAATTTGTTTGCAAAAGGTTTGTTTTAGCCCGCATGGGGCTCGAAACGCTCACCTCCCAATCGCGAGAAACACGGGGTGTCGTTGGCCCGCACACAGAGCGCCTAACAATATGTGAACTCCGGTTATTTTTGTTGATTATTTTGTTGAGTTTGTTTTAAAAAAAAGGGAGCCGGCGGGAGTTGAACCCGCGCCGGCCGGGACCAAAATTAGTAACCAACCAACGGGCCATCGATATAGTTTGATATATACATGGCATTGGTTTGTGTTGACCTGTTATTCAAACCGAATGCCTTATTTTTTAAAAACAAACTCCTAAATTAAAATAAACAAACAACTATAATCCTTTTTCAAAGGATCAAATCAGACCCCCAAAACAATATCAGCCCGAATTGAATAATAAGAAGGGCTTGGCATAATTAAAGGAGATTAAGTTGTTTATATGGGAGATTTTTAAAAGATTTATATGTATTATGGAGAGATAAGGGAGATTATTTAAATCTAAATGTTAAATTGGGAGATTTGGGAAATATTCTCAAATCAATTGGTTAAAGGCCAATTTGAGAAAATTATTTGTATAAAAGGAGGGTGTAAGGTGAGTGTTGAATCAAGTTTTTTTTCAGGTGATGAAGTTCTAATGCTGAGGCGTCAAAGAGAGGTCTTGTTGGAGAATTCTTTCAGATCATTCTTGCATATCAGAGCATCGTTACGCTGCCGAAATGCTTGGAGAATGGTGGTGCTTTTGTAATTGATTTGGAGATTAATCGGATCGGTCACACTCTATTGGAGTGGACCCAGAGACGTAGTCACTCTCGTGACGAACTCCGAAATCAAACACTGTTTGCACTTCTCTCCTTCTCTCTTTTTGTCTCTCATTTCCTTCTTTTCTGTTATGATCACCTTGATATTACTTTCATTCTGTTATTTCCTTAAGTTAATTTCATTTTAATTAACTTGAAATAATCATTGTAAAGCATTGTAAAAGTTTAGACATTTAAACTGCAATCTAGTCTAGATCCTATACAGATCAGTGAACTTGTGCTCAAGGAAAATCACCGCACTCAGCAAGACCGTGACAAGAAAGGAAAATTTGAGGCAAATTGGCTAGGGTCGTATATCATAACTACCAAATATGGATCTGGAGCCTATAGGTTGGTTGCTCTAGACGGAGATCCCCTTGACGAACCTGTCAATATTCTCCATCTAAAAAGGTTCTATGCTTAAAGTTCGCTTAGTCTACCCTATCAAAAAAATCAAAAAAATCAAAAAAGTGACCAAAAAAAAAAAAGTAAAGAGAAATAAATCCGTCCTATGGTGAAAACCACCTCTTGGTGGCGCCTTGGAGAAGTATGGATGGTGAAAACTTGGTAAGAGGCGTCATCCATAGAGGGCTTGATCATTATCTACTTGGCGTCCTAATTATTTTGTGCTTTCATCCACACTTTCATCCCCACCCACATCAGCCTAGGCCGCTTGGTATTTGCTGATTGAGCATTGGACGACTCACCTTACCTATCCCTCATCCTGAGCTTCCTTATATCCTCCCACTTTGAACTTGTGTCTTTCGGTTGGTCTGTCCCGTCACATAGGATCATCCATTATGTCGGTCTCCGTCTAGGTCTCATCCTTCACGGTCTTTTTCTCGAACTACGTTGCTCCTGCGCTTTCACGTAGGCAAGGTTGATCATTTGATCCTCCCCCGGGGCATTGGTCTACCACATCTTGTGTCCATCATCTGTCACCATTGTCTTCTTTCCGCTTTATTCATGGTCTTTTTCCATGAACTACAAGGGCTCTGCGCTTTCACGTAGGCAAGGCTAATCTTTGATCGGCCCCCGAGCCCCTAGGTCTTTAGGTTGTGTCTTGTCTCCCTTGTGTCGTGTCATCAAGCTATGCCCTTATCTCGCTGGTACTTAACAAATGAGATCCACTTGTATCATCAAATCCAATCAGTTATGAATATCCTGCATCATATCGATCTTTTCGCTTAGCATCCATCATAGGTCTTAACAGGATACATCTTTCCTAACCGGTCTCATCGCTCCCATCCATCCCCTTGATCCTATGGCAATGGACATTTGAAATTGATTGCGATCTTTTGATGCTTTTGGTTTTTGTTTATCATTTGAGCTCCCTATAATCACTTGTCAAGACTGCCATAATCCATCATATTATGGCGTGTTTTGATTAGTCCACATAGGGGCATATCTTGATTGTGTCTTCTCGGTTGTCCCACATAGTACCCAATAGGATCCTAGTGGTCTTGTGTTATGTTGGGGCATCCTTTCGTGCTTGTGGTTATCTCAATACCGGACCCGAACAAGGTCTTCGTGACTTTGGGGTATTGGGATAAACTTCTTGTCTGGCGTGTTTCTCTCGTGCTTTAGACACTAATTTACCTTGGTCCTCCATACCTTGGTGTATTATGTCTTATGCTATAGCAAAAACCAGTGCTCCAAAGATGATAAATTGAATTAGGATTGCATTTTTCATAATCATTGCATTAACACCCACCCTATGGTTTTGGTTGTGCAAATACTTTCCCCCATTATTTGCCCTTCTTCTCTGGATACTGATAATTTTTGACAGATCACTACATACCCACCTCCCGTCATCACATCAGTTCTTATTGGCACTCATGACCGCGTGTTCTTTCCTCTAAAAGTACAAAAATACTATACCATATCCCCATCGTCGCTTGCATTACGTGTTAGGTCCATCACCACCTGCATACATACTTCGCCACCTGCATCATCACATGTTAGGTCCTTCGCCACCTGCATCACAAAGTGTTAGACGCATAATACATCACATCCTGCATATATAAAACGTTCATACAAAATCCATCATACACATATACATACATGACAAATAAGTCAACTAGGTATTCATGTATATAAAAAATGCCATAAATACCATGAGTACACATAACATATCACCATGTGCATATCATTTCACAAAACATCAAAGTACATATATCCAATCATCCATAAACATCGCAATGAACTAACTTACAATTATTCATACCATCCATGTGAACATCTCATACCATGAACACGAGCATAATTAAATCAACACATGAGCATAAATAAACCAATACATCCATCCACATAAACATAAAATACCATATACGCATACATATAATCACCCATCATAAAAGGAAACATACTACATGGTGTCAATAAGAACTGTCCCATAAAAAATACTATAATATATGTCATAGGTCCATCGTACATCGCCTAATATAATATACAATCCAGAGATGTGGAACACCTCTACCCTCTGGGACATACATAACCCATCCATCCTGTCACTGTCAAAAATAACCAATGTCTTGCATCTGACTGCTCTACTGAGAGCTGCCCACATCTGACCTCTGCGGAGAATCGGGTGCTGGCCCTCTGTGTGCTGGAGTCCTCTAATACTCACGGGTGGGTGTCCCCTGATAACCGCCATATGGAGATGGCGTCCGCCGGTAATCACTGAATCCCCTAGTGCGTGTCCCTAGAGACTGAGATGGCCCTAGTGGCTGTGGAGCTTGGCTGACGTAGCGTGCAGTGCGCTGCGCTGGATCTGGAACAACTTGCTCATATACCCCTCTCCAATAACTAGCCTGCTGCATAAACTCATCCCTCTGCCCAGCTATTAGTCTCGCGACATTCCGCTCATGCCGATACCGATCTTGATCAGCGCTGATCACCCGCCTCTCACGCTCCCATGCCTCCTGAGCTAACCGACTTTGTGCCAGCTCTGCCTGTAACCTATCCCTCTCTCTCCATAATCTGCACATCTGCTCTGGTCATCCCACCCTCACCCTGATCTGTCAGAACACGAGCCATCGCAGCATCCCTCTCTGCCTGAAGGGTCTGTATCTGCATCTCTACTGCATCTCTCTCTCTCAGCCCCCTGTGCCCGAGCCTCTGCTGCATCTCTATCTTGCTGGAGAGCCTGTGCCCATAACTCTGTTGAATCCCTCTCCCTTCGGAGAGTCGCTACATCTGCCACCATCTCATCTCTCCCTCTCTACAATGCCTGTATTTCTACCTCTGTTGTCGCCCTCTCACTCTGAATGCGTACCTGTTCCGCATCGCTCTCTGCCTCTATAACCTGTACTTGAGCCTGAGCTGCATCTCTCTCAGCCCGCATAATCTGTGCCTGCTCTACTGCCACAACCTCCCTCTCCTGCATCATCCCCATATCTCCAAGTGCCTGCTCAAGACAATGTACCTTATCCTGAAGCTCATCCCAGTCTCGCTCGAGATCTCCGGACTGCTGACTAGTGCACCCTGCTCCCTGATCAGCTACCTGCCCCATCCTCTCCTCTGGCTCCCCCCTGGCCTGTAAAACCATGACCTCTGCCTGTAACCTATCGCGGTCCCATGTCACACTAGTCAGCTCGCTCTGTATCCTCTGCACTTCTACCTGTGCCCTGTCCCTCTCCCTCACTGCTCCTGCTAGCTAGAAAGTAATGGCATCATAATCTATCAATGCCTCCCGCTCTACTCTGGCTAGCTCAGCCTTCAGAGCCCTCACTCTCCACTCTGTCATCTGTACTCTCACCTCTGCCCCTCTCCCCTACACAATGGGGTCCTCTGGCACATAAGGAACTAATGCTAATGCATCTGCTGCGGCACCGTCCTCTGCCCTCGCATCTCTGTCAACATCCATCATATCCTCCTCCCCAACTACCAGCTCTATCCCACCATCCCCATCATCATCCCTATCATCATCCCCATCATCCTCCCTATCATCATCCCCATCATCCTCCCCATCCCCCTCCCCATCCACCCGCTCCAACTCCTCCTCCTCGCCTGCTGGATGCTCCCTCTCCCCTTGCTCCTGTCCCTCCTCATGGTCCTCCACAATTCAGCGAACGCGAAATCATCCCGCCTCTCCCTGTCTCTCAACCATAAACTGATGTCGTGGTGACCTCCTCTCCTCCCTTGATGCTGCTCTGACCTCCCCCTCCTCTCTGCTCTCTGCCTCCTGATGCCCCCATGACCCTCTACCGTTGGCCAAACCTGCAACCGTCGTGGCTGCCCATGCCGACCTACCACAAACTGCCTCCCCACCCCCTCTGCAGCACCCCTCGC
>VDFB02058242.1:615337647-615437649 GCA_007258455.2 Sequoia sempervirens | reverse complement strand
CGGCTACGCCCCGCCCAAAACTCATTTTTTTTTAAATTTTAACTCCAACCCGTTTTTCTAAATTATTTTCCCGCCAAAACCCATGTTTTATAATTTTAATTTTTTACGTCAAAAGTACGTAAATTGAATCTGAGGGTTTTCTTGCTACTCACCTCTTCTTCGCGGGCGCCCCCACTGTACATTGCACGAACCTCGTCCGCCCGGTGCATGATCGCAGTATCATTGTCCGTCGGCATCGTGTCTCCTCGTCAGTTTTCACACCTCTCCTCTCTTTCTCTCAACTGTTACAGTGACAATGACCCAGGTAATTTTTCAAATTACCTTTTTAACCCCCTTCCTCCAACAAGGTATTTTTTACCTTTTATTTAACTTTTTATTCCTCCAACTAATCCCAAACTTCCCGAGGCTACCATTCGCAAACCGTCCATCGGATTCACTCCATTCAAAAGCCAAAGTTGTTTGGTTTTTCGAGCTCTATCCAATGGTGTCATTCTTTCCTTCCTATTGAGACGTCATCTGGGGACCCCTTTTTCCTTCCCCGACCGCCCTCTCGAGGGGGCATACCCTCTTCCCATTCCTCCATTCCTCCAGCTTGGTCATTGGGGCATTATTAACCTTTTTATGCCAGGGGCATCACCATCCTTAATCTTTTGCCCCATTTGCATTTTATTTTTCTTCGAAACACTGTTATCCTAACAATGTTTCGAAGAGGGGCAAAATGTAGACATCTAAATTTAATCACTTCCACATGATTAAATTTGTTGCCTTTCTGTCTATCATATTAATATTAATTTATTAAATTAATATTACACCTTTCACCTCAAATCGGTAAAGTATTTAATGTAATAATTAATACTTTATCTTTCACCTTATTCCTCTCTAAATTAAATAAATACGGTAATTTATTTAATTTAGTCATTTTTCACCTTTTTGATTTAAAATCAATTTAAAATTTCTCACTTTCTCTCTCCTTGTCACATCCTCCATAACCTTGCCCTAATCTGAATTAATTTAATTAATTCATGATTATGATGTGCATTCTCTTAATCAGAGATTAATGTCACATCCTCCTACATTTGCCACTTGCCTCTAATCCTCTATTAATTAGCCTAATCCAATGTTTGCACAACCTTAACCAAGGTCATTAGCTATTTCTAGCACCACTTTTTGGTCAATTCTTCCATTTTTCCTTTTTAGATATTGACTCTCCTTCCTATGATAATTTTTAATTCTCATTTATTTATCCCATGTCTCTCTCCTCCCTATGTGAATTTTTAATTCACATTCCATTCTTCCAAGACTTCTAGAACCTTGGACTTGTCACAATCTTCACATGTGACCAAGTCCCACCTTTTTGGAGCCCACCTTTTACCCTCTAGATCATCCTAGGAATGTGAATTTTTAATTCACATTTATATCACCAACCACCCTTCATTTTTCCATGTAGATTTTTGAGGAATTCCAAAATTCTTCAAATGTCTCTTTCACTCCCACTTAGGAACAAGAAACCCCTTTTTGTGGAAATCTCCTCACTCCCCAAGGTGCATGTCCTTTTCCACCTCATGTACCTTCTTGAAACCTCATCTCCATCTCATCCCCCCTTATCCACTTCACCCTCCACATGTCAAGATGTGAGGGATTGTGGGTTCTCAACCCACCATAGCCCTTCATCTTGGCCTTGTTGGAGCAATCTTGACCGTTGAATTCTCTAGAGAATTCAAATTCTTCTATAAATACCCCCTCCTCAAGGGCATTTTCAACACTTGAGATTTGAGCAACTACATGCTGTCCATTTGAATCCTCAATCCTTTGCCATCATCTAGCCATCTTTGTTAATCATTTGCACCTTCAACCTTGCATTTAGGCATTCAAGCAATCATCTAAGGAGCACACAACCAATCCAAGCAAGGGCCAATCAAAGAGGCATCAACAACAAGGGAGGTAAAATTGTTTGTGTTTCATTTTATTTACATTCATTTTCGTTGTATCGCTCTTTTGGCTAATCTTGAGGTGTCCTTGATATTTTGTCATTTCCATTTCTAAGTTATTTTACACATTTAGAGTAGGATAGATATCAAGGTATACACTTACATTACCATAATAGGGTTGTGTTTTGTAGCCTAGGCTTGGACAAGGCTATATCATGCATCTTGGTAGATAATATAATGCCACACCATGAAAAATTACCCTAGACAATTTTACGCCATACAAATCAATCCATGTGATATGGCCTCATTTCTAAAAGGTTAGAAAAGATATATGGCAACAAATCATAAATCGCATTTGGTTATAAAAGACATATGAGACTAAGAAATCAAACATGATCTCATTCTTTTTCTACAAGTATTTAATAAATTTTTGAAGTGTATTAATGTACCAAGTGGTTCTAATAGAAAGACAAGTATGTTTGCAACTTTTGGGTCCTCTTACATACACTGCTTGGGGATAAGTAAATTATGAGAACATTTTAAACAATTTAAGCTACCAATTTATGCATAAAATATTTATATAGATTGATCTCCATAAGGCCATGAAGGTTGTATAAAATGTCATCAAAATTTCATACAATGTCATCATGAGGGAAAAAAGTATGATCAAAATGTCATACAATACCATCATGAGGGTGCATAAAATATCATCAAAATTTCATTCAATGCCATGAGGCCAATGTATTGTCTCTTAATCTATAAAGTATCATCATTACATATAGCCACACCAAATTTTTTATTTATGTGTCATGTACAAGCATACAAAATGTGTTCACTTATGAATATTGAAAACTAGTCCTGAAATATTGGGTCTCTATTTTCCCAAATATACATTAAAATTCAGTCACTTTTAACAGTTAATGTCTTTCATCATTCTGATCTCTTGTGCTCCTCACTATTTTATACCTCAACCTATACATACAAAACATAAAATTAGATACTATGCCAAAGTCAAAAACTATAAAAATTATTTAAAATTATACATATATTATAAGCACACTTACAATGTATATTGGTAGTCTAATTCTTCTTACCTACGATGCTCGACATCACCAAGATATGTTTTTCTTCACATAGGGGTGTTTATATCCATCTATAACATAACAAAGGCATATTTATCAATTATTTTTTATAGGTCTACTAATATCAATTGACACAAAATAAACATTTATAAACATATATATTCATACTTGGGTAAACCCACAAAAGTGGTTTACAATTTGAGTGAGGAAGGAAAAGTGGCAAAAAATGACCCCATACCAAAAATTTTGGTTTTTGGGGTTCGAATGAACCCTTTGGTTCGAGCGAACCAAAGAAGGGTTTGAATGAACCCTAGTTTGTGCGAACTAGTTAAATGCAAGGTGGACCCCATCCTGCCAAAAAAATAATGATAACCCCTTTTTGAAAGGGGGTTCGAATGAACTAGGGTTTGAATGAACCCTGGTTTGCTTGAAACCCCCCTTTTCCCACCTCCTTACTCTCTGGCACAGAAAAATAGAAATTTTTCCCTTTGAAGCTCGGATTGAGGATGAAAATGGAGGAGGTTTCACTAACCCAACTAGAATCAAGTAGTCCTTGGAACAAGCTATCCAATGAATATAATTTTAATATTTTTTTGTTTTATTATGTATTTGTTTTTTTAGTTTTATCAAACATAGGATTTTCATCGAAAATGAAGGTCTATGTTCTGCACATGTGGAAAAATAGTAGATTATCAATTTTTTTTTGAAAAATATGAGTGCACTAGATATTGAAGTCCTTGATCCAACAAAAAAAATTTGAATTTTGATATATACAAAAAAGTTACGTGTTATACGGTTGCGCTATGTCTGAATTGTAATTGGTTTGACTTGAAACCGATTAAAAAAAAATTCAATAAAAATTATCTAACCAAGTGGAAGCACTAGATATCAGAGTTACAAATCTAAATTGAAAGAATTATAATTTTATCCTTCATGGAAAAAAGTTGTGTTATCTGAGGCGTCACTTTTTAAAAATGTTGTTTTATGAAAAAAACTAGTTTTTGTGGGAGATGGAAAAATAAGTGCAATCTAATTCCAAAAATTTTGAAAAAAATATTTTTAGAATCTAAAAAAAAAATGTGACAAGACTCTAGTTTGCATCATCTTCAAAGTCCTCACGGTTTAGCCACTATAGGTGCCCAAATGTGAAGATTTAGTTAATAAAAATTATTTCAGTGTCCAGTTTAGCCAAAAATTGTAAATCACTATTGTGGGATCACCAATTCATGTTTGAATTAAGCACATTGATGATGAAATTGTTGTACTAACTCCAACTTCCAAATTTTCTCTTATGTCAGGAGGTGTGACTATTGGATTCATCAAATAAACAAACAATAATAGATTAAACTCAAAAGTTCACAAATATATAAATAAAAAAATTGAAATTTTCTAAAACAAACTTAAATGTGTTATAGTGTCCATGTGTAAATCCAATGTCATAAGCATCCATGACCACATGTGTACTAGATGGTGATACGATTCCCACCTATTCAATAAAAAATTGTATTTTAAAATATTAAACATTATTTTGAATAGAAATTATTATTTTATTTTGATATATTATACAAATTTGACCTTTGATACTTGAATATAGACCTATACAAGTTATTATAGGAATGCTTGATGATGTACCACCCTCTGGAATTATACCTTGAAATGCATAATATTTGCATCAATTTAATTAATTCTATAATTAAAAATCTATTTACATAAATACAAATTTTAAGTATTTAATAGATAAAATGTTATAAATTCAAATCCACATACCTGCATTTGACCAACATAAACCTCATTCAACAACTTATCTGCCATCACCATATTGTCTAATGCATCACTCTGATGATCCCCTCTACTCCCATAACATCTATTTGAAAATGAGAAAACACATGGGAGGCAATCATTTGCACCCTTTGTATCACTATCTCTCCCAAAGCACAAATTACAACAATTTGAGCACCATCATCATGTGAGGAAAAAGGTTGGGATATTTATGTACCATACTCTATAATGATGTATGTTAAGCTAAAAAATACATGGAGATTTTGCACCTCTATACTCTCCCTGATGGTTATTAGGACCATCACATGATAAAAATTCTTTGTGCTAGTGTTTTCTTGATGTTCATAGTTATCTACTTGATGAGCCCCTAGTCTACTTTGGGCAGAGCCTCCACCTCTACCTTGAAACTCTCCCTCATATCAAAATAATTGGAAATTTGATGAAGGATAAACTCACAATGTAGTTTTTTAAGAAAATAGAGTGGCACCTCATAATTATTACATGGAGATTGGTCAAAGACCATCCACCACCTATTGCAAAAATTATTTTTTATCTCATCATGATTACACCAATGTACTGGAAAGCTCTTTGAATTCGAAAGAATAGGTTCATTGGTTCTCGGATATGTGAAAAATACACATATTTTCTTTGGTTATGTCTTTCTTTCCTTTTCACTTCATCATAGAACATTTTTTTGCATAAAACTGATGACATGAATCTCTATAAGTTTTCTATTGACTTTTTTGATTTGTGATCATGTCAACATTCATCATCATTGCTTCCAATGCTAAGGAAGGAATAGGTGATGCTAGTTTGTTGTTGAACCCCTCAAATTTGAAACTAATTCTAAAATAACAAATTTGTTTTTTTCTAGATGCCCTAACAAATCTTCTTGGATTTGTTGGAAGGGTTGGAGGAGGGTAAAGCAACCTACAGATTTTATTAGACAATTCATAATTTAAATTTGGTTGTGGCTTAGGGTTTATATGATTTGTTATATAATTAAAAAGAATATGAAATTTGATAAAACAAATTCATCTTTTGAAATGTAAACAAATTTAAATCTAATGCACAAAAAAATAACACTTACCTCTTCTCCAACATGGAGTTGTGAAGCTAGGTTGCAAAGGGAAAAAACACATTCGCATTATGTTGGGTTGAGGGAAAGGAAAAAATTGCAAAAAATGCAGGCTGTGGGTGAGAAAAATGGACAAGTTATTTCTTTTTATAACTTTTTGAGTAGAATGCATATGTTGTTGCAAGGTGTGCGCCCTTGGTCTCCTTGTGTTGTGCAACATAGAGCTCAAGTTCATGACATGGCTTAACCACCTCTCGTGGATTTATTAACTCTAGCGATTGTATTAAGCATTAATAGGTCGATCTTTTGGTGCAATGACAATCGCCATTGGAGGGAATTGTTGCAAGGTGTGTGCCCTTGGTCTCCTTGTGTTGTACAACACAATGCTTGGGTTCGTGACATGGCTTAATTGCCTCTTGTGGATTCATTAACTCTGGCGGTTGTATCAAGAATTGACAAGTCAATCTTTTGGTGCAACAACAACCATCTATGTTGTTAATTTTATGATTAGATTTAATGCACATAAATTAATTAAAAAATCAGACACAAGAACACAACAGATACCCTGGGAAAACCCTCCTCTTGAGGGAGAAAAACCCAACAACAATATATCACTTATATATTGAATCAACAATAGAGTCTCCTTTACAATAGAGGCCGATATGAAGGCCTATAACATGCACCACAATCTGATGCAATCATGGAAACAATATACTGAAATCTATAGATGAAATCTCAACCTCTAACTTAGTCGATCTGCCTTGAAGAATAACTCGCCAAGTAGTAATGTAAGAACAATGAATGAAATTGATAAATGGAGTGAACATCAATCGAACATATATACAAGAGGATAGGGAAGTCATGCCTCTTCAAATCCAAGAGTCATCCCAATAAGAAAGGACACATTTCCAATATGACAAGGTCAGCCTAATAGAAGATCATGCCTCTTCATTAATATAACAAATATCAAATGACAACAAAAGATGTGTCTCTTCAATCATCTCAAGTCGGCCAAGATATCGAATATAATAAATACAATACAAATAGATGTTAGGCTACATTTGAATTCTCTCCAATCGCGGACCTGGAAGAAGCAACCCAACATTGTTAATAACATCAACACTCCCTCTCAGCTAGGGATGATGCTTCCAACTGTACAAGACATATCACCTCATTGTGATGTCTACCACAATGGCTACAACCATATTTGGAAAAGAGAGATATCACCTCATCGTGATATTAGATATCACCTCAACATGATATCAACCATAATGGCTACAACCATGTATGGTATGTACAAGTGTTCATCACTTGTGTGATGTTGTCACCTCAACATGACTTTCACCATGGCTCTCCCAGAGGGTGAAACACAAGTACAAGAAAATCATCACGGACTCTCTCGGGTGATGTTGTCATGGAGTCACACACATGACATCCACCATGCTTTCCCAGAGGGTGGAACAAGGGCTTTCACTTCAAACTTCTCTTGCAGAGAAGAATGCATTAACAAGGGATTTCACCTCAAACTTCTCTCACAGAGAAGAACTCATTAACAAGGGATTTCACCTTGAACTTCTTTCACAAAGAAGAACTCATTAAAGAGGATCACTGATACTGGGACTCCTTCTTAGTTAGGGCTATATTCTCCACAACACCAAGCTTATCTCGAAAGTACACAAACTTTATCCTAGAGAGAGGCTTGGTGAGAATGTCTATCGTCTCCTCATCAGTGCTGATATACCTCAACTGTATAACTTTCCTCAATACCATATCTATGATATAATGGTATTTGATTGCAACATGCTTGGTTCTGTCATGAAACACATGATTGACAAAAAGCTTCACACAACTCTGGTTATCATAATGAATGATAGTAGGATCCATTTATTGTCCAAACAATCCTACAAGGAGCAAGTACGAAGCCACACTGCTTCTCGAGCTACCAAACAAGCTGTAATATACTCTGCCTCTATTATACTCAATGCTATAGATGACTACTTCCTGATACATCAGGAAATCATAGCAGATCCCAACCTGAGGAATATATTGAGCCATATCCAACTGTGCCATGCAAGTATCTCAAGATATGCTTTGCTGCAACTAGATGTATTTTCCTTGGTTCACACATGAACTAACTAAGTGCACTCATTGCATAGAAAATATGTGGTCTAGTATTGACTAGATACATCAATGATCCAATCAACTGTGCATTTAGAGGATTCACCAGATCTGAACTAGCTGCAGCCTCCTTAAACATCTTCTTCAATTTCAGTAGACTCCCTCTAAATCTTTAACCACGTGCATCAACCTTCTAACCTCATCATCCAAGATTGCATGCAATTCTTGCCTTAGATAAATGTTTTCCAGCGCACACCTCTAGTACTGCAGAGATTTCAGGATTGTCCTCCTCGACCTCATCCTAGATCACACTATTCTGAATAGGTTTGCAGAGCTACCAATGTCAAATCTAGATGACTGTCTTGAGCAATTATGATCTCAACAGTTGAAGGGATCCTCTAAGGATTTAGCACCTAGCCTTGCAATACAATAATCTTCACTTCTTCTCAGTGAGTTACAAAACTCCCTCTTGATCCCTACTTTAGAGATTGCAAAGAAGACTCTGGAAGTGAACTCCTTCTAGCCACCAACTCAGTCCCATGATTGCAAGTTGTGACTTCACACTTGATCATTTCTTTGGTCAACATGACTTCCTCACAAGATGCCTCAAGATTTTCATCACTAAACAATCTCTCATCACCTTCTTGCTCCTCGATCCATCCTAGAAGCAATTTAGAGAGAGATTACTAATAGTTTATAACTATCCAAAGAAATATCAAGGCTAGAATAGCATGAATACATAATAATTTATGAACAATATTAAGACATAATTAAATAAATCAACCTATAAGAGAAATATATCAAAAGATTAGAATGAAGGGATAAATAAACTTATCTTTATTTAATTTTGATATAACTTTTTCTTCCATCTTTTACTCCTCTCAAGAGTGCCAAACTCAACACAACAAAAAAAAAATCTGCACAACTACAAATTTCTTGAATGCAATATGTAGTTAGCATGTAGAACCAACTCTCTCCAAGAGTTCAAGGCTCTATCATAGTTCATGCATTAGAGAATGATATTTATGTGACCAACCAATCACCATCGAAATTACAATTCTCTTTTTATTTCAGAGTCACACTCAGAAATCTTCACAACCAACATGAAATAACTTGCAATAAATGAAATCTTCAAAGGATCTTATGCGAGTGAACATAATTCAAGAGAAACCACTATCTCTCTTTACTAATTACAAGGTCCAACTAAATGATATAACTCAGCAAAAAAATAATACTTATCTCTTTAATTATTCTGATGGATGCAAATATTGGACACAGTAAGATACAAGTGCTGCTCTTGCGTACAAATCAACACACAACCTTCACAGTTTGAACACAGGCCCATTGCTTAGAATAGAAATTTCCTAGAATCCTTCTAAGGAGAGATCTCATCCACATCCACAAATGAAGCATGCTAATTAGGCCTGGTGGGGAAATCCTTTGCATAGTGACCAAACTTGTCACAATGAAAACATTGGACTTTGGAGAGGTCCCATTTCTTCTTGAATGCAGGAGCACCATCAACTCCTTTATCTCTATTCCTCTTGAAATATCCTTTCTTTCCACCGTTCCCTTTCTTCTTTGAGGATTGAGTGGAAAGAACATGAATGTCTTCATTTGTAGAGTTTTGACCAATACCCCTCGCAGCCAACCTAGACTCTTCTTGAATACAATCTGCCCTCAAATGATCAAACTTGGGAAATTTTGATCTTGCATTGATTCCTTGAATGCAAGACTCCCACGATGAAGGAAGACCATTAAGGGAAAGCATGGTCAAATCCTTGACATCAACAAAATGACCAATAGAAGAGAGTCGATCTCTCAATTCATAAATCTTCATGAAGTAAGCAATGACAGATTCTCCTTCTGCCATCTTAACATGATGAAGTTGTTGCTTTAATGCAAGTGCCCGACTTGTGTTGTTGATTTCGTACATCTCCTCCAAATTTTTAAATATATCTCTTGCTATCTTTAACTTGGAGACAATAGGAACAATATGATCCTTCACAGAATCAACTAACATCTTCTTCGCCTTGATATCTTTCTTCTTCCACTGTACCTTCTCTTCCTCATTAGTAAGTTTAGGGACTTTGCTCTCCACAAACTCGACCAATTCACTTTCTTCCAAGGTGAGCATAATTTTGAATCTCCAAGATGTGAAATTAGATGCTCCCTCAAGTCTATCCTCAAGCTTAAGACTGATCACCATCTTAACAAAGAGATAGAAGTAAACAATGATGAGAAAGAGAGTAAAGAGTATCACTGTAATAACAATCTAATCAAGATCTTCTTCAAACCCGCTCTAATACCATGTTAATTTTATGATCAGATTTAATGCACATAAATTAATTCAAAAATTAGACACAAGAACACAACAGATACCCTGGAAAAACCCTCCTCTTGAGGGAGAAAAACCCAACAACAATATATCACTTATATATTGAATCAACAATAGAGTCTCCTTTACAATAGAGGTCGATATGAAGGCCTATAACATGCACCACAATTTGATGCAATCACAAAGACAATATACTGCAATCTGTAGATGAAATCTCAACCTCTAACTTAGTTGATCTGCCTTGAAGAATAACTCGCCAAGTAGTAATGTATGAACAATGAATGAAATCGACAAATGGAGCGAGCATCAATTGAACATATATACAAGAGGAGAGGGAAGTCGTGCCTCTTCAAATCCAAGAGTCGGCCCAATAAGAAAGGACATGTTTCCAATATGACAAGGTCAACCTACATAGAAAATCGCGCCTCTTCATTAATATAACAAATATTAAATGACAACAAAAGACTTGTCTCTTCAATCATCTCAAGTTGACCAAGATATTGAATATAATAAATACAATACAAATAGCCGTTAGGCTACATTTGAATTGTCTCCAATCGCAGACCTAGAAGAAGCAGCCCGACGCTGCTAATAACATCAACATATGTAACACATATTTTTTATTTCATAAAAATGTGTACACATTTTGTTTTCATAAAAATGTGTGCACATTTTTTGTTCAAATAATGCACTCATTTTATGGCTTAGAAAATTTGAGCCATAACACGAGCACATTATGGCTTGAAAAATCCAAGCCATAACACAAGCACATTACTTGAATTTCTTCAAAACACGAGTGCATTTTGCTCATTTTTGGGCATTTGACCACTTTTTTGTGCCCCATCTTGGTGCGCATTCCTAGAGGGAACAAGGTAGGGAGGGAGATAGAGGTGAGAAAGAGAGGTGCATAGAGAGAGAGTGGTATGGAGTGATGGAGGCAAAGGTAGGTAGAGAGATGGAGAGGTGTAGAGAGAGAGGTAAAGAGGGAATGAGGGAGGGAGAGTGGTGAGATAGAGAGGTGTAGAGAGAGAGAAAGTGGTAGGGAATGATGGATGAAGAGGTAGGTAGAGAGAAGGATTGGGGAGATAGAGAGAAGTAGAGAGGAAAAGAGAGAGGGAGGGAGAGAGAGGGAGGTGAGAGAGAGGTAGGGAGTGATGCAATCAAAGGTAGATAGAGAGAGGTAGAGGGGAAATAGAGAGGAGAGGGAAGGAAGGAGGGCTGGAGAGAGAGATGAGATAGAGAGAAACAAAGAGAGAGAGAGGGTGAGATGGGGAGAGAGGGAGGAAGGGAGAGTGAGAGAGGGAGGGACAGAGGGAGAATTAGGTAAATATATAGAAAGAAGGGGGATGGAAGGAGAGGTAGATAGAGGGTGAGAGAGGTAGGCAGAGAGAGGGAGAGGAGATACAAAAAGAAGTAGAGAGAGAGAGTCATTCTAGATCCCTATTACATAAAACTAATTACCCAAATTTAGTAGAATTATTTTCTTTTATTTTAATTAATAATTAGTAGGTTTTCAATCAATTTTTTTAATCCATTCACATTATTAACATCCTTTAAGGGGCTAAGTCTAATTTTGGAATTTTCATGCTTTGAGGCAATAAGATTCTTTATTACAACAAAATATATTTCAATTTTCTTTATCTAAGATTTTATACAATAGAAATAGTTTTTATGATGTAGTTTCAATAATTATAGGAAGGTAATTTTTAATTAATTAATTAATTTTTTTTGCATCTAATTAGTGTAAGTTAAGATTGGTGAAAAAATTTATAATAATTATATTTGAAATTAATGCAAGCAATAATTCTTAAGGGAAAAAATAGGTTTTTTACTTAAAGAAATACTAATTTTTAGAAGATTTATATCATAGAATTAAGTAATAAAAGATTAGCTAAAACAATTGATTTGGTGGAAAACAAGTGGGTGATGAGGTGCAAGTTTTAGAAGGTTCTAGAAAATTATAGATGATGAAGTTTGATTGTGCATGAACAATGCTCACACATATTTATTTGGAAAGTTATCTCAAAATGCCATATATAAAGCATGTTTAAGTCAATAGTAGATTGAATGAAACCATAATAAATGAGGTTGAGATCATGTCTTAAGTGACTTTGCTACAATAGATACTCAATCTTTTGTTGTTAACCAAATAAATATTTTCTTAAAGTTGCACTTTTTGATATCAACTATTTATAAACATGATCTATATATGAAACCCTAAACAAATTTATGCAATGAAACATGATGGTGAGATACCACTTTTAGAATGTTGTAGAAAATTATAGATGAATAAATTTGATTATGCATGGAAAGTTATCTCAAAATATCATATATAAAACATGTTAGATTAAATGAAACCATAATAAATAAGATTGAGATCATGTCTTAAATGACTTTACTATAGTAAATATTTACAAACATTTGTTTTTATAAATATTTACTTAAAATTTACTTCTATATTAATTATTTACAGATGTGATCTACATATGAAACCCTAAACAAATTCATGAAATAAAACTTACAACCATTGCCAATATTTAAATCTAGATCGTTCAATAACAACATGGAATTTTCGCTTTATTTTATATTTTTTAAATAAAAGTTTTTTCGCTTTATCTTTTGGGCATGTCCATGCGTTGTGTAATTTCCAAGCATTTTCTTTATATTTTTTTTCCTCTAGGAAATGACTGGGAAAGTACTGAAGCTGCCTATTAAATTCACACTACCCTTCCTCTCCCACATGTGCAGTCAATTTAACGCATTTGCCAGAGTCGGTCGTCGTAGCCTGCAAAATAATAATTACAACTCTTGTACAACCATTAATTTCTTATCGTCCTTTCCCTCTTAGTCTTATTTCTTCTTTTATTCACATAAACAACCTTGTCATTTTGCATTTAACTTTACAGTTGTTTGAGCCGTTTTTTACAGCTCTTCCCTTACTTTTGCAGTCATAAATATTTTTGCCCGTTCGGTACCTTCAGTCAGAAAAAATTTATGATACCAGGTTTGCGTGATCAAAACGCTAGTTAATGGCGCGAATAGTAAGCATGTATTGGTGTTCAACAATTTTGTATCTCGATAAATTAGTTAGAAAGTTATATAAAATTTAATATAATAATTTTTAATAATTTTTTAATATTTTTAAAATTATATAAAATTTAATATAATAATTTTTTAATATATAAATCAAATTATGACAAATACTCTCACAATTATTGGTACATGTTCAATTATAGGGTCTTCTCTTCGGCACTGTCTATGGGGGTGACAAAATGCACCCCATATATCCATGCCCAAACCGAAATCCGTATCCGTCAAGTTGTCAGCAACTGTATTTGCAGAAGAAGCCCCCGTGATTGTCAGGAGACTGACAATATTATTTTTTTAATATTTTCTTTTTACACATCAAAAAAACTCAAAGTTAAATTTTATACGATTTATATTTTATGTTTTTATTATATATTATATAAATATAATATAAATATATTATTTTTATATTATTTTATAATATATAAATATATTATTTTATATTATTTTATAATAATATAAATATATTATTTTATATTTATATATACATATATATATAAAAGAGGGTTTTTATATATAATATAAAATATATTATATAATTATATTTATATAATATATATAAAATGTATATTATATTAATATAATATAATATTTTATATATTTTAAAATAATTTTTTAATATAATATTTTATTATATATTTCTTTCAATAGCCATTAAAATAATATTAAAATATTATATTAAAAATTATTTTAAAATAATATAAAAATATTATATTAAATATTATATAAATACATTTTCATTATATATTATATAAATATAATATAATTTTTTATTTTTTATTTTTTTGATACGTACACGCTTTTGACTGGAGCTATGAACCAGTGAGGCCACATTTTTATTTGGGGGACCTCATCCCCATTGTCTTTCCATTGAGCTCTCCGAGACACTATGTGTCAGGGTTCCGTAGCAATCGTCAACAACAGTCGTCGATGGGTGAGCCGACTGTGTGCAATGTTCCTAGATCGAACCCCAAGCCACCGTCTCATCTCCTTCTTCCGTCCGTCCCGCCTTTCTACTTCCTCCTCAAGCCTCCTCCGTAGCCTTCTTTTTTTCGCCTGCTCCTCTACCTCCTTCTACATCCTCCTGCAGCCTCCTTCGCTATCTCCTTTCTCCTCCAACCCTCGTCCTTCATCATCCAACCTTCCATTTTTCTGTCTTCCTCCTGCCGCTTTGCTTCCACCTCGAGCCTCCTCCGCAGCCCCTTTCCACCTCCTTATCACTCCACGGGAGGGTCCTCTTTCGCAGCTTCTTCCGCCTCCTTATCACTCCACAGGAGATCTCCTTGTCCCGCCTCATCTGCTTCCTCCCTTATCCCTCCATTGGCGTTGACTCCTTGTTTTCCTTGTCTTCTTCCAGCCTTGCACCTGTGCTGCTTGCGTCACGGCCTTATCTCCTCTTCGTTCCACTAGCCAATCTCTGCCCCAAGCCCCGTAGGGTCCAGTGTAGCCTTGAGCACCACTTTGCGTCCTTCTATCCACCTCGTACAATGTGCAACATCCTTCATACCTGCAAGCAGCGGGTGAGTCTCGAACATGAGACTGCCCTTTCAACAGGGCTTGTGACTTGTCGTCACACTGCGGGGTCATCCCCAAATATAATATAATTTTTAATATATATTTTATATTATATATAAAAACCCTCTTTTTATATATAATATAAAATACATATTAAAAAATAATATATAAATATATATATATTTATTATATATTACGTAAATATAATATAATATTTTTATATTATTTTTAATATATATTTTATATTATATATAAAAGCCCTCGTTTTTGTATAATATAAAATATATATTAAAAAATAATATAAAAATAATATATTTATATTATTTTTTAATATATATTTTATATTATATTTATATAATATATAATAAAAATATATTATGAAAATATAAAACGTATAAAAAAGTTTAACTTAGAGTTTTTTTTATGTGTAAAAAGAGGGCTTCTTCTGCAAATACTGTTGCTGACAACCTGACGGATACGGATTTCAGTTTGGGCACAGATATATGGGGTGCATTTTGTCACCCCCATAGACATTGCCCTTCTCTTCTAGTAGGAAACAACACAAGGTAATTGAATTTGAAAATTTTAAATTTGATATTCAATCCCAAATACTTCATGATGAATTCTAAGTGATGTGAAATTAAATTTACACAAAAAAATTGTTAACTTCAATATAATGAATTAATGTATGGATATGAATGTGAGTATAGATGTAAATAATGGTGTCTAAATAATGTGAATATATGAAAATATGTGTTAGTAATGGAATAAGATTAAATGTATGAAATAGGTAAATAAATAGTAAAATATATTACTAACTAAAATTTGAAGAATCAATCAAATTTAATTAAAGAATATATATCTTGTAAATATGTAATTATATTAAATCATTTCATCAAAATAAAAATATAAATTAAACATAAATGAATATAATTATATTAATTTCATCATTATAATATATATATATATATATATATATAAAATCTAAAAATATAATTATATTTTAAATCCTTCTACAATTTTTTTTGGTCCAATATATAATTTAAAAAATAAAATAAAAATCTATACTAAATATTGAATATTGGATGTGACAAGAGACATCCTAATTACTAATTCCACTCAACACGGCACCGAAAGTGTTTATCACTTTCTTGGGGAGCCTCAAACCCCCTAAATTACGCATTTGATTCTTTAATCTTTACAAGTGGCTGTCACAATCACTCTCTAAACCAAATCTAATCTAATCCCTTTTTCTCTACTTTCCACGCATTTTCGTTTGGTCGAACCGAAACCACTTTATAATTTCTAGGCATTTTCCTTAGCTTTTTTGGTCTTTGATGTGTCGATAAATGACTGAATCTGCCCATTTCTTTCTGCAGGTCGGCGCCTCGTGTAATTTCTAAGCTTTTTCTCTACTTTTCTTTTCCTCGATGAAACGAGGAAAGTACTGAACCTGCCTGTGGTATGATCTATTTAATTCACGCTACCCCTCCTCTCCCACATAAACTGCGCTTTCGTTACGCACACTGCAATTAATTCCTATTCGTTCTGCTCTATCTTTCTATTTTTGAACGGGTTATTAGCGTTTGAATTGGCATCAATGGCATCTTCTTCATCATCTCAGCGGCAAAATCAGCAATTTAATGTTTTCTCTGGAATGGAACCTGCCGGCAAAAGAAGGAAGGCTTCTGAATCTTCAACATTGTATGATGTTTTCATCAACCAGAGAGGCCCCGATGTCAAACTAACTTTGGCTACTCAGCTTTACAACTCTCTTCAAGAGTTGGGAATAGAGGCGTTTCTTGATTCCGAAGAAAAGGAGCTAGGAAATTCGTTTCCTTCTATTATTGAGACTGCCATCCGGTCTGCTAAGGTACACATAGCCATCTTTTCCAAAAGATATGCAGAGTCAGCTTGGTGTTTGAATGAGCTACTTCTCATGTTAGAAAGTACGGCCAAAATTATCCCCGTGTTTTATCAAGTGAAGCCTGCTGATCTCCGCTACATGGAGAGGGGAGTATACGCTGAAGCATTCATTAAATATAAAGAGAAGGGCAGATACCTGGACAAGCTTAACGCGTGGAAGGAAGCCCTTGGGTCTCTTTCTCTGATAGCCGGGGAAGAATTCAACAGTTAATATTTCTGTAATTTTGGTAGTTGTACGTTATACAATTCCTTCGAATCTGGTTTATCATTTTTCTCACGAAATGCTACTATCATTTACAATGTTTCAGTGAATGGGATTGCCAAAAAATAGTAGCAGCTGTGCAAAAAGAAGTACAAAGGAAAACATTTTTACATGTTGCTGAATACCCAGTGGGGCTCTACAATCTTGTGCAAGATTTTGAAAAGCGATGCCTTGATGAACTTGTTCAAGATTTTGAAAATCAGTGCGGGCAGGAAGAAGGTAAGCATAAGGCTCAAGTAGTAGGCATTTTTGGCATGGGCGGATTGGGGAAAACAACTCTCGCCAAAGAATTGTTTAACCGAAATCGTTTGAATTACCAAAGAGCAAGTTTTTTGTTTGATGTGCGAGAAAAGTCTGTGACATGCCAATTACCTTCCTTACAAGATAAGCTTATCAAAGATCTCTTTGGCAAAGAGATCAACTGTACAAGTACAGAGGAAGGAACAGCCTATCTCAAAGATCGTTTCCGAAGGAGCCCCTTTTTAAGCGTTTTAATTGTTGTAGATGACGTCGATCATGTGGAGCAGTTAAATGCTATAGCGGTCATGGATATCTTAAAAAATTCTGGTAATAGTCTGGTTATTGTCACGACCCGTGACGCTGGTGTGCTTATAACCGCAGGGATTACTGTTGGTTATAATTTGAAAGGAATGGATAGAAATTATGCGAGAGAACTCTTCTGTTGGCATGCCTTCCGCCATGCCCATCCATGTAGCGGGTATGAGGTACTGGTTGACGACTTTGTAGGCATGTGTGGAGGCTTACCTTTGTCGCTTCAGGTTCTGGGCAGACATGTTCATGGTAGACCTCGCAGTTATTGGACTTCAGAGTTGATTAAAGTTAATAAGACGCTGCCTTGGGATGTAAAGCAAAGACTGTTAATAAGTTTTCATGCATTGGATGGTGAAGAAAAACAGGTTTTCATGGATACTGCTTGGTTTTTTTGTGGGCAAACCGAAGAGTACAGCGGAAAGAATATGGAAGGCATCAGGATGGAACGCACACCATGCACTGGAAACACTCAAAGATAGGTGTCTTGTAGAAGAAATCGAAAATTTGAGTCTGAGTCTGAATATACAAGGGGAAATTGTATTGAGAATGCACGACCACCTGAGAGACTTGGGAAGAGAAATGGCACTTGAGCTCAGCCCTCCTCATCGCCTGTGGCGTCCTCAAGATCTGAAATCTTTGGTATGTATGTTATGCCTCCAGATTCCTTCTTAGTATTTTAATATTCCAAATCTTAACTTGTCACTAAATAGATGGAAAACTGAGCTGCTTCTCTGTATGCAGAAATCAATGGGCTTCAAAACTATCCTCACCAAAACCAATGTCAGGTGTTTCAGTTCCATTTTTGACGAGTCCATGGGTACTCAAGTTACGTTCTTTTTAGGCCAGTCAGATAGTTGTCTTGAGACGTCAGCTTTTTTACCATGGCTCCAGCTTGAGGGGAATTCCAAAGAACAGGCAAGCATTCCTTCGTGGATTCCTCTTCAAAATTTGCATTGTTTGAAAATCCGCTTGGGACAACTCAAAACATTGTGGGATAATAGAATACAGGTATTTGATCCCCTCTCACAACATATAAATCTCCCTTAAGGTTATGGTGGAATACATTATGTTATAGTTGTCCTCGGACTATTTGTTTTTTCTTTATCATTGAGAGCTTTACACAAATTTATCTTGAATTTCAGGCACCGTCCCAGTTGAAAGAGCTGCAAATTTCCCAAACATCTTTAAAAGAGTTTCCAGAATTTCTAGGCATATCAGATAATTTAGAGAATGTTTTCTTAGATGCCTGGGGATTGCCAATCCAAGGGATGTCTTTACTAGAATCTCTCGGAATGAATCTTTCTAGTTTATATTTGAGGTTTTCCACATTAAAAGCGGAGAAGGCTTACACTAAAAGAGGAGATATGACTCTGAGTGAATCTTTGGTTATCAAGAACTTCAAATTTAATGGGGAGTTGGATTGGAATAATGGGAAGGCCCCAGTGAGTGGCCTTGAAAAGCTAGAGATTAGCCATGAACAATCTGTATCCAAGATCTTAATTAGTGGGATTCACTATCCAAGCCTTGAGTCTATCAAACTTCATTACATGGAAAATCTAATGGAAGTTGATTTGACAAGGGTAAACACGTTGAGGTCTCTTGATATTGGAAATTGTAAAAAACTCAAAAGATTGGCAGCAACATCTGATCTTCCAAATCTTAGGAACTCGACAAGTGTGTCGGGAATTCCAGATCTTAGGAATCTTGCAGGATCGATGGTTAAAGATTGTACAGATTTGGTAGCAGTTGACCATTTTAATAGTGTATCAGGAGTATCTAGTTTTAGGATGCTGGCACAATTGAAAATTAGTAAATGTCCAGAGCTTGAAGAGCTAAGGCTTGGACATCTGAGCTGCCTGGAAAACATTACTATTGAAGACTGTAATCATTTGAAGTACTTGTGCTTCAGTGGTATGAAGTGTCTGGAGAGCATGACATTCGAGAGAAATGTGATGGTGAAATATTTTGAGTTGGATGATTGTGAAAAGTTGAAAACAATGCTTAGAGAGCTGACTATTAGAGAGTGTCCTGAGCTTGAGGAGTTGCCATGTCTTTCCAGAGTGAACGCCATGGAGAAAATTGAGATTCAGTCTTGTGAGAAGATACAGAACATTAGGCTGCCAACAACACTCATCAGCCTATTTGTAGAGAGCTGCAGAGATTTGCAAACATTAGCAGGGACCGGTGATCTTCTGGAGCTTAGAGAGCTGACTATTAGAGAGTGTCCTGAGCTCGAGGAGTTGCCATGTCTTTCCAGAGTGAACGCCATTGAGAAAATTGAGATTCACTCTTGTAAGAAGATACAGAACATTAGGCTGCCAACAACACTCATCAGTCTATTCGTAGAGAGCTGCAGAGATTTGCAAACATTAGCAGGGACCGGTGATATTCTGGAGCTTAGAGAGCTGACTATTAGAGAGTGTCCTGAGCTCGAGGAGTTGCCATGTCTTTCCAGAGTGAACGCCATGGAGAAAATTGAGATTCACTCTTGTAAGAAGATACAGAATATTAGGCTGCCAACAACACTCATCAGTCTATTTGTAGAGAGCTGCAGAGATTTGCAAACATTAGCAGGGACCGGTGATATTCTGGAGCTTAGAGAGCTGACTATTAGAGAGTGTCCTGAGCTTGAGGAGTTGAAATGTCTTTCCAGAGTGAACGCCATGGAGAAAATTGAGATTCACTCTTGTGAGAAGATACAGAACATTAGGCTGCCAACAACACTCATCAGTCTGATTGTAGAGCTCTGTAGAGATTTGCAAACATTAGCAGGAACCGGTGATCTTCTGGAGCTTAGAGAGCTGACTATTAGAAAGTGTCCTGAGCTTGAGGAGTTGCCATGTCTTTCCAGAGTGAACGCCATGAAAACAATCTTGATCGACTCTTGCGAGAAGATACAGAAAATTAGGTTGCCAACGGAACTCATCAGTCTGTCTGTACACCGTTGCAGAGAATTCCGAACATTTGAAGGAACTGGTGATATTCTGGAGCTTAGAGATCTGATAATTAGTAATTGTCCTGAGCTTGAGGAGTTGCCAAATCTTTTCAGAATGAGCTCCTTGGTGCACATTGTGATCGACTCTTGTGAGAAGTTGCAGAACATAGCAGGTATTGAAGAGTTACATGCATCAGAACATATGCAACTTAGTTATTGCAGCAGTGCACTAATACGGAAATGCATTCACAAGCCGAAGGTAATGATTTCAATACTGCCTTTTAACAGGCAATCATAAATATCATTTTTAACGCAAGCGTTCTTTTATTTCATTATTGACCTTCAGCTCTGTTTTGTCGTTTGTCTTACAAGATAGTCTATATTTTCGTTAAGTTGTATTTTGAGTGATCTTTAAATGAAAAGAATTTGCCGTGGATGAATTGAGTATTTTGTCTTTTATTTCAGAGAGTGCCATCAAGGGGAATGGATATGCTTGGAAGAGTAGTGGACGGAGCAGAGTCAAGTTTAAATGAAAATCTGTTTTGTGACGCTAATATTGGCGTCGATGGAGTGATTGAAATTGGTACTCACATAAATGATCCCAGCATCCTTACAGAATCGGCTGCACATATTCTATGCTTTTTTGTTGTGGTTGATAGCTCTAGTTCGGTATGGGATATAAATAAATCACTTCCAGGCTACGATATGTTTTACGGCACTGGCAGTCGGCTTGAGGTGCGTGAAGGAGAATGGATAATTACAATGGTAGCATGTGATTCTTATAGGTCTAGGAGATTTATTCTTAAAGTTTTGAATGTTTTGAGGAGTCATGGAGTAGTGAAGAAGGGGTTTCGGGTAGAGGTGAAAGTTGGAGAAGAGTGGAAAACTAAGCAATTGCTCTCTACAATTGTTGATAGGTTATATCATTCATGAATTGAGTTTTCATGGTAGTCTTTATTTTTGAAACATTCAAAATGTAGATTCAAGATTGAATTGTATTTTCTAGAATCATAGAGTTTTTAAAAAATGAGTGAATTTTAATTTAATTGAAATAATTTATTTTTAATAGTAAAAGATATTTGGGTTTAATTTCTTTTATGGTCATGTTTGAAGCTCGAATTTGAAAGCTCATCAATTAATGAGAAGTTTTTTTATCTCTTAAATTATTCATAAAAGGAAAATTTTTAATTATGATATAGATTAATTGATGAAAAATTGAAGTGAGGTTTTTAATAAAATAATTTTTTAGTTTTTGTTATGATAGTAATAATTGATATTTTAAAAAGGTTTTGATTAATTAATAATAATGACAACTTTCAATTAATTAAAAATAATTATTTTAAAAAATAAAGTTAATATTTATTTTTAAATGCAAGGATATACATTTTTTAATGAAAAATGATAGAAAAAATTATGTAAATTATCTTTTTATCAATAAATAGTAGGTAGGTCTCACCTCCTTCATATTATAATAAATAAAGTACTATTAAAATAAAGAAGCATAAAAGGATAAGTGACATGATCAAATTGTGAGAAAATGCATAGTGTAGATTAAATTGAGAAAAATAATACACACAAATATATGTGAAAAACTTGATAAAATTATACTAGGGAAAAACCATGGACAAAGACTTTTAGTATTTTGTCTGTGAAAAAATCCATTGATACAACAATCATCAAACTGTACAAAAATAATTACTTCACATAGGATAAAAAATCCTAGTTGTAGAGTCTTCTGTAGGATTTTTTTTTTCAAAAAAGAAATTGCGACTCATGCAACTACATGTCAAACATTTGTTGAAATTACTAAAAATAGTAAATCTCAAAAAATAATCCAACTTCATAAAAAAATGTCTTTGGTGTGGTAGGGAGCTACAATAGCCCTCCTACAACCCCCATCAATTCCACCTTTGATTAAATAAAAGGCCTCTAGTTGCATTGGGCACATACCTAAGGCACTACTTAAAAATTCAATGTTGACTATTTGTCATTGGTGGAATAAGAATAAAATTGAATTCATATTCCAACACAAATTGTCATCTACTAAACCAAATTGTTATATACTAAAAGGAAAAAATAAGATATAAAGCCTCGAAAATATAAACATATGACTCTATATGGCATATGACAACAATCTTGACCATAATATTCTAGAAGAAATACATAGTTAAAAATACCATTAGATGTTTAACAACTCATGCAAAGTATAGCCTAACCTAGACATCACAATCTTGTCTACAACATTGTAGAACAAGTAATAGTACAATCAAAATACCACTTTGATATTTAGGAATTTAGAAAGGAAAGAGCATAATTGAAATGGCACATTCAATTGTAGGAAATGTTAGCAAGAAATATGGGGAACACAGCTGAAGTTATGGCCCCAAGTATTTTCTAAGTGTTGTAGTTTATACCCTGAACTTGGCAATATAAAGATGAACACCAATGCAATCAAACATATACTTATCTAAACATACGCCCATAAAGTAATAGATGACATCACATAGATAGAACTCGAGTATTCATTCTATTAATTAGATCCAAATGGTACAATGGAATATCTTCCCCTATACTCTTCTTTCATCCTTATATACTCTTTATACATTTATCCTTTAATACATTAGTCTTTGGCTAGTGCAAAACTAATTTTGAAAGTCTTCTCAGACTAGCAAAATTCATAGCCAACATAATCTTAATTCAAAAATTTCATTTTTTAATTAATAAAGAATTTAAAATTTCTCAGAAACAATGGTGACTAATTCATTTTATTGATAATAGACTTGCAAAACAATTACATCGAAAACTTACTACAAAAAATCTCCAACAACATCACAAACACAGGATGAGATCCCTCTTCAAATTGATTTCCTTAATTTCCAAAACTCTCTTCTCTCTTAATCGGTGTTGCCTCCTCTTTTCTTTATCTTTTCTTGGTCTCTTTGTCTACTATGTGGTTTCTTCTTTTCACCTTCTTCTTATGACTTCTCTCATTCCTCCTACATGGCCTCCAATCTCTTTAATTTTGTTATTTTCCTTTTCATTTTTCTTCAATTTCCATCAAGAACTAAAATTTATTTAAACCAAAAAATAAACAACCTCCAACTTAGCAAAAAAAACACAATGTGAAAATTATTGTGATTAAACACTTTTTTGGGCTCCCAAATATTTTTTTCTCCCATTTAAAAATTCAAATTACCAAGCTTCTTTACACAATGGAAAGATGAAAAATAAAGGAATAAAATCCAATAATTTAATTGCCACAAACTCTATACAATCATGCCAAAATAATTTTATCAAATTGGTGCATTGGAAGTGCACATTTTGATGTTGGAAGGTGATTTTTGATATAAGTTTTTCCCAAAAGCTTTGTTTTTCCTAAAAAATAGCCAAGATAATTTGTATAACATTACGATGCTTCCATCCAAAGGATATTTTTCCAACCTTTATAAATTTTTAAAATTGAAAATTTCCATAAAATGGCCTACAAAGTCTTAAAACAATGATTTGGTGAAAATTCAAATATTGTAATTCTAACCACATAAGAGACTTTATGATGTTGAGAGATGCTTGAAACCACCAAAAGAATCAAAATTGAAAAATTAAAAATGAGAATATTTTTGGGCTATGTAGGATCGCTTGTGGACCTGGATGTTCCTGCATCAAACACGCTGGGTAAAAAAATTGTGAGCATAGCTCACAAAATGGAGTCGAGTAGTAAGACTACCCTTTCAAGTTGTGAGAAACTTGTAGCATACTTCAATTATGAGAGAGGTGCCCTACAAATTTTTTTCTTCCTTCTTTTCTAGCACTTAGTTGAAACATCTTCCATATTCCTTTGTCAAATTTGTCTTTCATCTTTACTTCCTTTCATGGAATTTATTCCATCATGAGCCTAACTTATTCTACAATTGTTTCTTCCTTTCATGGGACTCAACCCACCATAACTTGTCCACCACCACCAAATTCCTCATTCATCTTCTTCTTTTGTGGGAGTTAACCCACTATAGTCTGTCCACCTCCACCAAAATTCTTCTTCCAATTCATTACTCACCACTAAATTCCTATATACATACCTATATTAATATTATGGAAATCAAATATTAACGACCTTCCATGTGGAAGTTCATATTGGAACATTTTTCAATTACATTTTATTTAAGATTTGATAACTCCAGGTTTTAATCTCATGACCAACTTTAGAAGGAAATAACTTAACATACTTTAATTATATTTCCGAAACATAGATGGAGAAGTTTATGGTGTTCCCATGCCCCTAATGATTTCCTTTGAGGGCAGGGGAAAGTGTTTGCCAAAAACAACCATCATATTTGTTAAGATTAATATCAATGACATTAATATCTGTTTTATCTGTGGATTTTTTTTTTGAACTCGTCTTGTTCTATAATTTTGCATTTAGACTCTAGAAATCCCTTTAATATAAAACAAGCCAGATATTTCAAAGGTCAGACAAAATTTGAAGGAAACAAGAAAATTCAATAAAAATGTTCACTACTAGATTTGGAACTTTTGTAAGTAGTTGCATCTATTCCATGCATTCGCTTCTATTCCATGCATTTGTATTAACGAGCCAAATCTTGATTACAACTAGCCTAGTTCCATCTTAACTCAAATTTGATATGGTTTGAAAGATATCTCATAATATGAAGATTACGAAAAATTGGTTGCATTAATCACCATCTGATAATGTCTTTCTATGGGGCCATAAACCTTTCCCCACCCTGGCTATAGGATATGCTTCCTAGTCCAAATCAACTTTCACCATGCCCTTACATGTATTAATAAAAATTAAAACAATAAGTTGGAATGAATGGTTGAATTTTATGAATAAATAGTGAGATATTAGTTGTTGCAGCTTAAGCCAAGCCCCACATCATGGGAAATGAATCTGCATTAAGATTCAATGGTAGAGACGATTGTAGTGTGGGTCAATCTCCATGGATCATATCAAGGAGGTAAGGATCACCTAGTATCAATCATTATAGTTGTGATCTAGTGGTAGGTTAGCAAGAGTTTATCGTGGTTGGCCCAAGTTTGAGCTCCAGGACTACCTGTAGGCTGTGATTCCACAAAGTGACCATACAAGATTTTGTTGGTAAAAATGAACCATCCACCAACCATAATAAGAACCCTTAAAAATCATGGACAAAAAGTGACCATCCCAAGGTTTAGGTTTGAATTTTTGTTGGTCTATCCAAAATAAAATGGAATCAAAGTCAGCTTAATAGCCTCAAACTTCAAAATGTAGTTCAAGGGAAGTTGTTGGAGAAAATAGGCAATGCCTACCAAAAAGTTGGTCATAAAGAGGGTCAAAAGAGAGCTCCCCAACATGCAATGGAAGGTCCTACATTTAATCCTAGATAGTCCATGGAAAATAACATATTTCAAAACTTTTTGAACTACAAAACAGATAAACTCTTACTTTAAATGCACATTTGATGGTTTACAAAAATTGTTTATATATGAAAATAACCAACTCTTAGTAGGGTATTCTTATTGTAGCCTTGGTGAAAAAGTAGATTAAGTGAAAGGAGGAAACTGGGGCAAGATTTTTTGACCATTGGTCATGATATATAGTAGTTTGTATGCACATGATGCTCCTCATATCAAGTTGGTTGGAAGTTGGATCCACTAAGAGTCCTGAAAGAAATTATCCATTGATTAGGTTTTGATTTCAAAACCCTTTGACCTTCAACCATTTGACCTATTGTGATCTTTGAATACTAATGTAATTTCAATTCAATTATTTCCTTCTTTAGTTCGATGCACGTAATGGTTGCCCCTGAATTTTTTAATTTATTTCTTGTTTGTTGTTTGTGAATGTTTTTGATGTTGTTGGGTTGCTTTCAAGTGCCATTCGTGGTTTATTCATGCATAATACATTGATAGCATAAAGAACTAAAAATATAGATAAATTTGCTAGCAAAAGATATGCTTTTAGATTATATTTTCTCAAATAAAGTAATATTTTTTTTTTAGTTTTTACAAATACTTTCAACTTAGAAAGAATCAAAATCAGACCTGGAAATATGAACACAGAACAACAATATGTAGTCTCCAACTTGCAATGTTCTTCACCAAGAGATAAACCATCAATCTCCTTTAAAACTCAGTGCCTAAACCCACTCTATCAAACACCACATTGACAGTTAACAAACCTTAACATGACATACCATAAATCTGGAAATACACCTCAGATTGGGTGACCTCTTGGATAGGGCGATCTAATCTATAAATAATGTTTCTTATCAATAAACTAATGTGAATACCTTATCTTGGTTTCCTTGATGAGGAGTTTCCTTTGAGCCAATACCAAAAATGCAATTGTGAACCAATAAGGAGTTATGTTCAAAAAACCAAGTTCTAACCCTATCATGAAATGCCCAGAAAACTTTAAAAATCACCATAAAAATATCACACCCAACAAGCCAAAATGATGCCAAGCCTTGTCACACCAAAACCACTAAAAACTCCTAAAAAATACTTGAATATCTTCATGATTTTTTATTGAAACTACAAATAATGAAGCTCTGAGGTGACCCCTAAATGGAATCACACCCTAATTAGCTAGCGTAGGTCTTTCACTACTGAAACCAACTCTTGATTGAAGAGGCTTTTTGTCCTCAACATCAAACTATATACCACTAGAGAAATTCTAGTAACATCCTATTATGCAACCAAACTCAACCTAACCAAATGAGGCTCCAAATGAGATAATATAGGCTCAATGAAAGATTAGGGCAACACAACATTTGAAAATTAACTTCCCTCCAAAAATTTCACCCCTTTTTTCCTTTATTTCTAATAAAAACAATATTTTAAACCTTGCATAAGCTTCCTTGGGCATCCCCCTTATCTAGCATACAAAAATGATTTTGATGCTTAAAAAACACTTAGTTCATCAGCTAGGTGCCAAGGTACAACTTTATGACCACTTTGACCCTCAACAAGTTATAAAATAAATTTATTATTAAAAAATCTCAAGAGAGGAAATAAAAATATTAAATTAATCCAACCTTAGCAAACCCAACACCCAACTGAAATGACATTACTGAAAGTAGCTTGGCCATGACCAATTCCATAAAAAGACTTACTATTTTTAGTAACTACTAAAAATAGTAAATATAATGAAAACTCAAACTGGTGTGACAACTGATATGCAAAGTGGCTTACTATAATTAGTAAGTGTTGGACTCGCCCCCCCTACTAAAGAAAATAAAGTCCACCTAAAACTTCAAAAACCCCATAGAGATTGGAATTGAGTTTTCTAACCAAAACCATTTAGCCTATAGGAACTCTAGAATAGGCTAAAGGTTATATCCACAACTTAGAGGCTAGGAGGGGACATTACAGTCTTCCCTCCCCAAAGATTACTTGCCCTCAAGCAATAGGGCAAGCAATCACAATGCTAGAAATCTGCTCACTCTCCCAAGTAGCATCCTCAACTAGTAAGTCCCACCACCCAACCAAGTACTCTGTGATTGCTCTCCAACTTACGGTCCTCTCCTTGAAATCAATCACTACCTCTAGTACAAGCTCCAAATTACCCTTCTCATCCAATGAGGGAAACACTGCTAAAGATGTCACATTATGTTTAAGCGCCTTTTTGAAGTGAGATACATGAAAAACATTGTGTACTCTACTTCCCTTAGGTAACTCCAGCTCATAAGCTACCTCTCCAACTCTCCTAGTGACTTTGAGCGAACCATAAAAATGAGGTTTCAACTTCTCTACTCCACTCTTCTTGAGAGTGGACCATCTATATGGCTGTAAGCTAACATAAACCATGCCACCAACCTCAAACTCTCACTCTATACCACTAGTACAAAAAAATAATATATGATTAAAAAAGCTACTAAAATCTACTTGTAAACAACTAAACATGATTGTGTGACCATTAGTAGTTTATTGCTAGTCATTTATAATGCAATTGAATTGATGACTAAACCATTTTTAGTCATTTATTAGTTGTTTTGATTGATCGATTTGGTAGTATATTTGGTCATTAATTTATTCATTTTTTATTCACTGCTAAAGTCATTAATTTTGTCATTGATTATTGTTAGCTGATCACTTATTTAGTCATTTTTATTCACTAATTTTCATCCATTGGTAATGTATTTAGTCATTAATTTAAAATATCATTTTGATCAATTTAGTAGTTTATTTAATTATTTTTGTTCATTGATTTCTGTCAACTGGTAATATATTGATACATTGTTTATTAATTACATTATAATCATTATATTTAGTCATATTTATTCACCGATTTCTATCAATTGGTAGTTTATTTAATTTTCTTGTTCATTGATTTCTACTTAAAAGTGTTGGAAATGAGACAATGCTTTTAAGGTTTAAACATATTCATTTGCACACAATGAATTAACTATTAAGAAGGAAAAATATTGAAATTTTATTGAGAAAAGGTGTTCTTATAGTAGATACAAGACAAAAATGCATGCCTTTGCTTTGAAAAATGTGTTACAAAGTGTGTTTCTCAGTGTTATGACTGAGAAAACTAAGTTACAATGCCTTTTATTGCTTATACATCTCCAAAATAGACCAAAAACACCAAGATCCTCGAACAACACATTCAAACTATTGCATAAAGAAGTGGTCCAAGTTGTCTAATAGCTAGTACATGATAAACATCAACTACATGTCATTTTTTTTCTTGAAATATTTTAGTGGCCATCGTGTGAAGGTCCCTTCTTTCTCTTTCAGACGGATCTAGCTCCATCTATTTTGTCTTCATAAGAAAGGGGTATGTTACTTGTGACCTTTAAAATATTTACATTTGCATCTTCCATTACTTTCAATTTGACTCTATGTACAATAGATAGTGAGTGAATCTGCCCAATGCCCAAAACAACGCCATCAAATGGATCCAACACTCCAACTTTATCCCATTCTTGGAGTTTATCAAAAAATGTCTGCAAAAACAAAAAAAAATACACATTATATTGAATTATAAAACACACATTATATTGTTTTTGATAGTTGTATGTAATGTCGTATGTCTTGGAATAAGTCAATTTTTGTATGTGCTATTTTTTAATTTTTTTGAATAACAAAGAATCAACTTTTTACTTTGAAAAAAAAGAAAAATACTAGCCCATTGTGAGGTACACACAAATGGAGGGAAATATTGTAACAATAGTGCTAGACTATATGAGTACTCAAAAAAGAGACATGGATTGGCAATGAAGTCCCCCCAACTAAGGACCATGACATCCCTGAACACAATGCGCTAATGCATTATCAAAATCTATGTATGCACTCTATTACAACTAAGCTCTAAGCTTCCATATGTAAGTTATATATTCTCCCTTATTTCCATAATCGATGTATACTAGATAATTACACTTCATTACAATTCTAACTAGCTTCTATCAAATAGGTAATGATTACCTTTATTTACATAATAAAACAACTATTACTTACTTGAATAGTACTTACTTGCATGTGGTTTCATAACACTCACCTTGAGTTCAACATGACTACTACTATGAATATCATGAGCATGCTCGTTGAGTTCATCATCATTATCACTATCAACAGACATAAAGTTGTACAACTTTGCAAAGAGATCTATTGATAGGGCCGTTTTATTTTCATTCTACTTTCATATAATTTCTCTACATGTGGTTTAATTATCATGCAAAAATTAGTGTAAGTCAAGTAAAGAATGCAAAAGCTATAAATTTTTGTCCAAAAGAACTTTTTAAGCATGAAGAATGACAAAACATTGGGATAGATTAACTTACAACTTAAAGAATACAAAAGCTATAATTTTTTGTACAAAAGAAGAATGATAAAATATTGGGACAAAGTAAGTTACAACTTAAAGAATGCAAAAGCTACAGTTTTTTGTCTAAAAGAACATTTTAAGTATGAAGAATGACAAAACATTGGAACAGATAACTGGCAACTATTATATTGCCCCAACTTCAACACAACTATGATGGTTGTGCTGCACATTCTTAACTAGTTCATCATGATCACTATCAATATTGACAGCTCTATTGACATAATGAAGGCATTTTTGTTTTCCTAGTGCTACTTTGATAAAATTGCTCTGCATGTGGTTTAACCATCATGCAAAAAAATATGCAAAGCATTCAATAGTAAAGTAAAGAATGCAAGCTATACATTTGTCTGAAAGAAGATTTTCTAGATCACTCTAAGAATAAAGAAACTGGGTTGGATTCTCTTATGCTCAGATTTCAATAATATAAATATTAAGAGACATTTGTATATAGAATTGCCAAACAAGAAGAAATGAGATCAATAGAGCCTCTTACCTCATCTGAATCCATGGATTAATGCTCATTCCATGCAAAAACTATAGGGTTAATAGAGGCAACCTACTACGAAACTTGTTGAGTGAGACTGAATATGCAACTCATTACACGTTGGTACCCTTCATTTTAGTTGACATGGTCTAGAAAGGATCCTACTGGGCATTTAATAGATGGCTATGAAATCTCTATTGATGAACTATATTTCCACTTCATCCTACTCTTAGATTTACAAGGATCTAGTGTTGCAATATAATTGAAAATATCTTTTGCACCTGCTTCTCTATTACTATTTTCCACCTAAAATACAATGTCAATTTCAACATGTAGTTAGTTTAATAAAAAATTGAAATAAATAACACAATGTAAATTGAACCATAAAGCCATACAGTTATTCCAAAATTTTCCATTTTAGCATGCAACCTGCCTCGGCCAAATGTATATCCAACCCTCACATTATCTCTTGCTCTCTTGCCTTTGTTTCTCTTTGCCAAATATTCTTCAAAATGCATACTTTCTTTCAATGCCTTCTACTGTTTGGGAGATAAAGTGGATTCTAGCCTCTCTTTTCCCTCCATGATTTTTTCTTGCAATTGTATCTAAAATTGTTCATCAAAATTCTCATCTTTTGCTTGTAATATTTTCTAGAGATTTGTCCACCAATCTCAAAAAAAATTTCCATTTTTTGTATAAAATTTTCCACAGTTCATGGATCTTGCACTGCAAAACAATATTTGCAAATATCCAAATGGACCCTACATTTACACCCAACTTGGAGGCCCACTGGACTCACCATCTCTCGATACCTCAACCAAGAATGGATTCTTACCTTTTAATTTTTTTCTTTTGCATTCCTCTCTGTAGATATGCACAAATCTTGACTCAATCTTGGTCTTTTGGAAAAAGGAGACACATATTCTATTAACTACTAGTATTTCTGGTTGATTCACTAGTTCCATCAAAATTTCTAGATGCAACAGGTGCATTCTGAGGCACAAAAGATGCAAGCGGTCTCTCTTCATGACTTTCATTAACTAGAATTTCATGCTCCTTGGCCACATTAGCTGTGGCATGAGTAGGTAGATTAGTATCGGTCTCTAGAGATTTCACTTCAAACATATCCTTTAATGTTGAATAAATCATCTGCAGACTTGTTCCTTTTCTCTAATGTTTTTCAATAATATCTCTTGGACTTTGTGCTAATAGATCATCACAACGTTGCATATCACCATGTGCTATATCAGGCTGCACATCACCATGTGCTATATCAGGTTGCACATCGCCATGTGCTATATCAGGTTGCACATCACCATATATATGCTATATTAGGTTGCACATCAACACAAATATTGTTTTCACCAACTGTATTTGTTGAATCACAAATGCATTGGCTTCTACGAGATGACGACACTATATCTTTTATTTTCTTTTATTTTTTCTCTGCATTTTCTTTGCACTCTTTTTCTTTCCTATAAAACAAAAAAATATCATATTATGTCTTATATATAAAGCTCTTGCATATAAAATTTCATTAAATGCTATTAAAAACAAATAATATACCACTTAGTGGATTTACAACTTGCATGTTTGTCAAACAAAGATGCAATAAATATTCATTATTTTTTGCCACTTTTTCTCTACGAAAGTGCTCATAATCTATCACTAAAATTTTAGCATTATGATCACTATCATCTAATTTGTGCCTTACAACCCTTTCCTCATTTCCTAAAGTCCAAAAAAACAATAATGTATAAATCAACAACTTGAATAAGTAAAACTTTATAATTGAGTTCATAAGTTGATAACTGTTGACTTTCCAATCCGCTGATAACTACAAATGGAAACTTAAAATAGATTTTAGTTTACAAGTTAAAAGGAATTTGTAGTAAAAAACCAATAAGATTTTTACAATTACAAGTATTAAACATTTTTTTCGTAGGGATATATTCACAAGAAAATAACTAATAAAAACAACACAAGTAGGATGAAGGAAAAACATACTCTAGTAAGGTTATGTCCAATTTGTCTTTAGTTATCTTGGGAGTTGAACCAACACAAATATATATAATATTAACATATATGATGATATTTTGACACCAATAAATCGTTCCTGATTGTAAACCACATATCTCAGGTTGTTAGTTTGATTTACTTATTCTCCCCAGGTTACTATGATTTACTTAAAGGAATGTAATCCTTCATTAAAGGAATTGTAAATTAACCACACAAAAACAACAAATGCGTTTTGATAAACTAGATATACCCTTGATATATTGATTTAAATAACAAAGAAAGATCAAACTAAAGACAACAAGATAACATTCATTAATTCACTTCAACAAATAATTGAAGTTGAAATTTGACCACCAATTATAATTTCATTATATTGATCTTCAAAAAGATTTTACAATATTTTTTAAAATTTTGTCCTAATTGGCATGTCAAAAAGTGTCTTTTTAGTTACCCACTTTCAACATAAATAAAAAAGTCTTAATTATTGTTGTTTACATAGGATTACATAAAAGTAATGAAAGATGAGAAATGATAAGATTTTGAAGTCTAGAGAACTCACAATATATGAAAGTCCATTACTCATCATAAGGTACCTATGATCATTCAGATCTGGCAAGGTCCTCTCTCCATGATAGTATCTGCAAGGCTTGGTACTTCAAGGCCTATTATTTTAGGGGAGCTAAATATGTCTACTCCCATTGGTACAATGTGTAATCATGAGACCGTTTATACTCCTGTATTGTTTTCATGTGTTGGCCAAGTGACTCAAGTTCATCTGCTATCTAATAACCCTTTGGAGTCCGTGATGAATTTTGAGTATCCAACATCCATTGCAATTATTCCATCGATGGTTAAATTGAGGCTGTGAAGATTTATCTCACCATCCTTTTGTAAATTAGTGAGGTAGTTGGGAATAATTTGGCTAAACTCATCTATCCAGTCCTTGGATCCTCTCAGTTGATCATCATCCCTTAGTATCTTAGGCATGAACCACTGCTTTAGTGCATGAAATGAATCCATTCTTTCCTTGATCTTTTGGTCTTCTGCATATATGTATTGAAATTCATCTATGAACATTTAGATCATTTGCTTAGTAGGCTTTAAAGGTATTGGGGCCTCAACACTCCATTGTAAAATTTTGCACAAAGTTATTAAGGTGTGATGTACAAGTTGCCATTTCTTGAATAAGGGGCCCAATATATGTACATGGGCCTTCATTTGATCAATTGCTTGTGACAAGTAGACATAACATTCATGCAAATTTTCCAAATTTTCCATAATTAGTTTAACCCTATGCTCTAAGATCTTTTCCAATACCTTGAGTGTTTGTCTCTTTTCCCCTTCCTTTGTTTCTTCATTAGTATTTTTCAACTTCTCAAATTCTTGTTTTAACACATTTACTTGTTCAATAGTGATTGCACCTGTATCAGTATGGATGGAAAGGGGCTAATATACTATTAATTCTATGCTTTAGGAAGGACATGCTCCCTTCAACTTCTCTTTCAGTTTCACATTTTTTATGAATAACCTATTCACTTCATTCAGATCAGTCTGTGCTTTCTCATATTCTACCAATCTAAGCTCCATACCTTTAACCGCAACCCTAGTAAGCATTGTTGAGTGCATTTCCATAGTACCTGCCTCCAATTTTGATGTTTCTTGAGGTGTCTTTACCATGGCATTCCCTCTCATTTCTTGTACAACATCAAGCAATCTTATTTTTTCTATTCTTTTTTGCTTTTTCTAAAAGGCTAGGGTTTCAATTCTTGGATTGTAACTTGTGCCACTCATTCCCTTATCTAAATTGAATTTAGAAACCATCATGAGATCTTCTTGGCTTCTTACTTGATCCAATAAGAATATATTTTTTAACTCCATCCCAGGAATAATTAGTATATTGCTTTCTAAGACCAATTTTCTTGCTTCTTGGGGGCTAACAATAATTTCATTAATCCTAAGTTCTTCAAAAGTTTGGGTAACAACCGAGTCATGCTATGACTCCTCAGTTCCCAACTTATTAACTTGGAGTCTCTCCTCAAATTCTTTCATTTTCATCTTAATCCAAAAATCCTTAAACTCAGGAGTTTGAATAAAGTCATCATCCTCAATAAATCTAAGGGTAGCAATCACCCTTTCCTCATCATATACTTCTTGATCATTATGCCCATGTACATCCACTCTTTCTTCTAGTTTGTGAGTATCAGTTGCAAGATTAGGCAGTGGTTTATTAAATTCATCATCTTGAAAATTCACAAACTGTACATTGGCTACCTCTTCAGTGTCCCCTACTTCTTTTGTTGTTTCATATACCACTAAGGGGGCCACTCCATGTGTCTTCTTCTTCTTCCTTTTAGGACTTGGTTGCTTAGGGGATGCTTCTGATTGTATTGTGGCAAAGTCTAGTAGGGGATTTGTGATTACAATACCACTTGGTTTGATGGGAATCTTGGAGGGTTTTGAAGACTAACCCTCAGGTTTCTCTTGTGGTTCAACATATAATCTTTCAAAGTTGTCAATGAATAGGTTCATCCTTTTGATAGGATCCCCTTCTTCAATATAGAATCCTCAAAATCTTGTGCCCCTTTTCGTCTTCTCCTCCTCAATCCTCTTTATAATTTCCCACTTCCTCTTCCTTTGAAAAACTCCATGAATCAGTGTAAAAAAAATTCTTATTACATCTTCTTTGTAATCCATTTCATGGGTAATCCTAGATCTAGTGAGAAGTGTCTGCCTTATAAAATTAATATTCCCTTTAGGATCAAAGACCCTTTCTCTTCGTGACGTCAATGAATACCTCATCTTCAAATAGCTTTGCATTTCTTGAAGAGTGTCAGACCCTATGGATGGCTTGTCACATTCAGTTAGGTCAGGGATGAATGTCCCCTTTTTCTGTCTTGTCATAAAATCTTGCTCCTTCCATAACATTTGCCACATAAATTCTAAAAATGCAATTCAAATAGAAAAAAAATTAGGTAAAACATGTGCAGATTGAGGACACCCATAAACCCTTGTTACTATTTGTTTTGCTAAGAAGAACCATTCAACGAAACTGTGAGTGTGTCCCCACTCTGGCTTCAATGCTAAAGGTCTTAATACTTGCATGATTTGATTAGGAAATCTTGGTGAAATATGACCAAGATTGGCCATGACCCTTATTAAGAAATCATCATGAAATATTACATAATCACTATTTTTACATCTACTATCCTAGATGTAATCACTAGTTTTGTAACCTATTCCCTTGATTATCAGTCATTGCCAAACACATTCTTTTAGTCCAACATTAAATGACACAATAGAGAGTATTTCTTGAAAGTGATGGGAGCTTTAAATGACACAATAGAGAGTATTATGGTACAACATTAAATGACACAATAGAAAGTATTTCCTGAAAGTGATGGGAGCTTTAAGTTCTATCTTGCAAAAATCCTTCATGTAGACCTTTCTCAATTACAACAATAAAGTCATACTCAATGTTCACTTTAGGATTTTGTATCTTCATTGCCATCATCATGAGATTGATTGGCATGCTCTCTTGAGCATCTTTTCCAAGCACTTGGCACAAATCAAAATAAGTTCTTTTGAAATATACTTGGAAGTCTTCTATGGAAAATGGCTCAATTTGGGAGGGGGAGATAAGTATCCTCCTATTGTTTACACCCCCTTTCATGTGTAAAGGAAGTTCATCACTCCTATATGTTTTTCTCAATCTCATATAATCCTCTTCACTTCTGTCCAAGTTGATATTAGTGACAACTTGCTTGTTTAACATAAAACACTCTATAATTGGTTCTTTACTCAACACCACTAATGGTGAACCATCTATCATTCTTCTAGTACTCGTAGTTGATTGATAATGTTATGCCAATACTTTAATAAAGTCAACATCTACAAAGACATTTGGGATTATCAATTTGGTCAAATCTAAGGTCCAAGGATTTGAAACTAGAATCTTGTCATCCCTTTTTTCATAGAAGTACCAAAACAGATCCCACCTTGAGATAGGGATAATTGGGTCTCTAAATCCATGGGTTGTATCTTTAAACACCTTTTTGAATCCTTTGTCTACAAAATTAGGTAACACATCTAAAATGGTTTGTTTCAGGGACCTCTTCTTTATTGTAGAAACTATGGACTCTTCCTTTTTACTCGCAAGTTAACTTATTTTGAGTGGCATGATGAAGAATTTACTCCTTGATTTCTTTAAGTGTCTACTTGTAGGAGAAAATTCAGTTCTTATACAATTGCTACATAGGGTTTATGTGAACTTACCCAAGAAAATAATAATTGTAGAGTCTTCCCCTTTGAACTCCCTTGCCTTCGGTATGATGAGCTATGTGAATGATTGCAAGAATGTCATTGAATCCCAAGTATATTTGCTGCTGAGCTCGATCACCTCACTATTAATGTTAATTCATGCAAAACATTTCATAATCTGTCCATATTTCGAGTTTGAATACATGCCTTTTATCTTGTGAAATGGAATAGTTCATGTTTAGAGGTGTAATCATTGCCATTGATAATTTAAATGCTTTGACAACTTGTATAGTAGTACCTCTCTGACATTTCAAGACTGTTGTGGGGTATAGTATGGTAGGTTTAATAGTACCGCCACCCCATGCACACTCCTTTGGACTCCCATGGGACAACGAGTTAATTCTAGTGGTTGAGTGATTGTTCACCACTATGTGTCACAGTGTCACTATTTACCCCTTGCGGGGATATGGTTTACTTTAGTTGTTAACATGTTCTCACTGCCACCTCGTGCTATTGATATTTGGTTGTTGTGGTATTGCAGTAAGCATTTTTAAATTGAACTATATGTCTCACCATCCCATGTATACCTCTATTGACTATTGCAGTAGTGCGGTATTCAATTTTATCATGAATGCAATATTTTAGATATCATTTTATTGAAAAGATTGAGCAATTTTCTAATTTTGTAGTCTCTCAGTTTTAGTTTTCAATGTCATTCAAACCTAAGGGATTATTTCTTTGTTTGTAATGAGAAGGATTAGTTCACCTAATGTTAAGATATCTATATGTATTATTAAATCACATAAGTTCATTATTGTTTCCTTCACACAAGCATATTCAATGCATGTGGAGGCTAGAATCTATATTACAAACTAAAGCTATCCAAATAACAAAGAAATGACTACAATTTATTGCTAGGATTTTTAAGAGTTTTTTACTTTCACAGGTATCTTGTTGCATTATTTGATACCTTTATACCTTGCTTGCTTCTTTTCATATCTCTAGTAGTTCTAGAGAAGTTATAAAATTTTAGCATCTAGAAAACATATAGGACATACAAGAAATTATATTCTAACTAAACAAAATTAATTTCAACCAAAGTAAGAAAACTAAGAAGAATGATTGAACCTAATTTTAAATGCACTTCAAATCAGTAGTGAACATCTTAGGTTTTGTATACAATGTACTAGTAGAATAATGATGATTACATTTAGAAATGTATCAGTAAAACAACAGTGAATAAGCACACCTATACTTAGATCTTTATTACATTCAATAATAAATTACACCATACATATAACCAAAGTTTAGGTGACGGGATAACCTCTTAAGGTGACAGGCTAGTTAAGGTGACAAAACATCATCATAATCATCTGCATTTCTAGCAAGATTAGAATCCTGATCACTCGTGTCTACATCTGCTTGATTTTCTTCCTCATCCTCATTTGTGACATGTAATACATTCTCTCTCCCAATATTTTCATTTGTATTCAAAATCTCTTCTTCAAACACTCCATCATCGTCTTCATCCACTTCTTTGAATGTTTCTTGTAAATTAACATAGTTCCCATTAGGCATTATATCAATAACTTCTATGAATTTTTGTTTTGAACAAGATTCTAGAGATTGTGAAAGTTCACTTTCCTCCGTTGTTATATCTTGACCTTCTTTTGCATCATTGACTACATTACCAATCCATTCTTCAAATTTTGGAAAACAATCACCTCCAATCAAATTAGGAATTCTGCACTTTTGAGGTCGATGTTGCGTCCAAGCTTGATTCTCTTCTTCATATTTTCTACATAGAATATTAGCATACAAATAGTAAGATTAATAATATAAATGTGTAAATGCAATTGAGTAAATAAATTATTGTGTAATATTTTTTTAACCTACGCCACTTATCGACTGAAGATGTGTTTTGAGGAATACAAGTATGTATCACACTTCTTTCTTGATGTGATAGCTTGAAGCGACATCCATTTACTTCTAATACTTCACTTGCAACTCTCCCATCTTCATCATCATCCCATACACGTTGATTGAATTTTTTAAAATACTTCATATATTTTGTGCAAAATCCCATGGCCACTTGCATTGAATATCCCTTACACATGCTTCCTTCAAGTTTTTCCCTAGTACAGACAATTTTTTTCAAAACTTTCATATATCATTCTATCTAGGATACATCCCATCTTATTCTTACTAGGCCATAATGCTCTAGTCCATATTTTAGATGTATCAAAAGATGCATAGAAATGTTAAAGATTGTTGGTGGAAATTTGTTAAATATTTTTGGTGGAAATTCTTGTTCTAATAGACAAATGACTTCAAAAACCTCCTCCCTCAAACTATCAATGTTTGAAGGATCTAATACATGTAAACTCATTCTATTTAATATTAGGCCTAACCTTATAATTGTGAATCTTGGCCCCTTTCCAAAACTTGATATATTTACCACAATAGATAAAATATTCTTGATTATGACATGATAGTCATGGATCTTGAGGCCTCTTAAGCCATTAATGTTAGTTTGTCTTCTAATACTACTACTTACATATCCAATGGGAAAACAAGTCTAAGACATCAATTGTAAGAATTGTACACATTGTTCCTTTGTCCAGACATAAGGAGCAACACGTTTTCTATATTTTTCATCATCATATTTTTCAACCCAAATATTTCAATGAATCTTTAGTTGTCAAAAATCCTCACATGATGAAATAGTATCAAAAGCACCATTAAAGGTTTCTATAATAGCATAGGCTATATTTTTCTTAGTATACATAAACTCAACAATATGCCTAATGGCTATATCCTTAAAGTATGACAACTTATATAATATGCACAATTGTTTTACACCACTTTCATTACATGGATCATATCTACTAACAACAATCCCATTATTTTCAATAAATGACATTCTTTTTTGTCCATTATCAACAATTTAATCACCCATTATTAGTAATGGTGCTTCATGATTCTCTTCTTGACCATTGAATTGTGTTTTTGTTGATGATATGGATGATCCATTTTAAGGTAAGAAAATTTTCCACAATAAATAAACTTATGTAAACTTCTTAAGGGCCTCAAAAAATCTTGAAAGTTGCAAGCAGGACATCCATGGTATCCATGAACATTGAGAATAGACAATGTGCCATATGCAGGAAGATCATGCATCATAAACAATAAGGAAGCTCTTAAAGTGAAATTTATTGAATGATCGTCCCTTAAAGATTGAATTGCTTCAATTCCTTTCCAAAATTCCATTAGTTCATCATATAATGGCTCTAGATAAGCATCAATTGTATCTGAAGTCACACTTTTCTTTCCTAGTATAATCAATTAGCATTAAGAAAATTGGTTTAGTTGCTAACCATGGAGGCAAGCTATAACTTATTAAAAACATTGGCCAAGTTGACCATTTAGTACTTTGATTTGAGAATGGGCTCACCCCAACTAGAGCCAAATGCAACCTTATATTATGAGGATCTTGAGAAAAATAAGTCCATCTGTTATCAAATTCCATCCATGTCTTAGAATTAGGCACATGCCATTGTTTTCCATCAAAATTTTTATTTTGGACATGTCATTGCATAATTCAACAATGTCTTTGCACCTTTCTAGGAACCACAATTGATTTCAACCCTTGTCTATACCTTGTTTCATGACATTTTAGACATTCACTCTCACTTGCAAGATTATTGTGAAATAATACACAACCATTCGCACATGTGTGGATGTTTTCATATCCTAATCCAAGCTTAGTGATTTTTTTTTTACATTTACTTTGTTTTGTTGGCAATGTGGAGTTAGGTGGTAACAACAAATTTAATAATGTCAATAACTGATATACACTCTCATTTGTCCAACCAAACACCGCTTGTAAATTAAAAATTTGAAGGATTGTTGTCAAATGACTTGCAATTAGCATATGTAGGCTTTAAAGCATCCTCCATCAACTTGGCCCAATCATCGTTTAGACCCTCATTCAACATTCTATCAACTTCAAACCCTTCGTCTAAAATTGCTACCTCTTCATCTATGTTTGGTGCCACTTCATCTATGTTTGTTGCCTCTTCATCTCTCACACTCTACAATTCTATTATATCTTCATAATAATTTCAATCTCAAGAGCTTATACCACTATTCCCATATCTTATCATATGTCGATAAATCAAATTTCTTTTTTTCACCTTTCCACAAAGAAAATCATTACATGGAAATGTATATTTTTGCATGTCCCTCTCATTGGCTACTCTCTCATCAAATAAATAGTATTGATCCATAGTCAACTTTCGACGTTGATCCATCTATAATTTTCTACACATAGCAACAAAAATTTGTAGACTAATAGAAAAAACTATTCTTTTAATTGAAAGGCATTTCCATAGCAATAGAGTTATAGAGAACAAATGAAATAGAGTTTAACTAATGAATTGTAAAAAATAGATTTTGTAGTTTATATTCAAATTGTTGATTATTCCATTGCACATCTTTCAAACTCAAAGCATTACTTCACATTGCATAACTAATAACTAGATTCTAATAGATGAAAAAATGTAAAAAATTGTAGACTAAGAGACAAAAACTATTTTTTATTTTTAATTGAAAGAAATTTCCATAGCTATAGAGTTATAGAGAGCAAATAAAATTATATAGATTTTTGTAGTTTATTTCAAATTGTTCATTACATTGTGTGATAGGGCGAATTTAGGTTCTAGAATACAAAACAACAAACAAAATAGTGCAAAATAACAATAAAAGACACCCTACACTTCAAGATTAGCCTAGTTGTACATTCAATACAAAATAAAATGGAACCTTTTACCTCGTCTCGAATCGATCCTTTTGGTTGACCCTTCAATCTTTGGTGTTGTATCCTCCTTGGATGGCACAAAATGTAAATATATGAGATGATATGAGGATGTAGAGATGAAAGTGGATACAAATGTGAAAAATGGCTAAGTATGGTTCCTAGAAACTTTTTGCAAGAGTTTCGCTACAATCAATGATCTCTCCTAAAATGAGAGAAAAGATGGGGTATTTATAGAGATTTTAGAATTCTCTAGGGAAATGGATGGTTGGGATTGAGCCACCAAGATCAAGATGTAGGGCTAAGGTGAGTTGAGGACTCACAAACCCTCACATCTTGACATGTGGCATGTGATATGGCTTAAAAAGGGTGATGTGTACATGAGGTGGAAGGATAGTACATGACATGGAGGTGGTACACAGTACCTTAGGATTAAACAAGATCTCCTCATAAAGGAGGTACTTTTCCCCATGTGGGTGAGAGGATGAGAGGACGTGTGGGGAATTAAAAATTCCTCAAATATTCTCATGGGGATGAGAGAAGGAATTTAAAATTCCTTTAAATGCATATGGGGATAAAATGTGAATTAAAAGTTCACATGGAGAATGGAGTGCCTTGTTCAAAAAAAGAAATATTTTAATGAAGTTGACTAAGGACACATTCCATAAATGATATGGGGATTAGAAATGACCTAATTAGGTGATGAAGGTTGTGCAAGTACTTGATTAGAATAATTAAGGACTCATTAAAGACAAGTGGTAAATTATGGAGGATGGGACCCTAATGATGATTAGGGGTGTGCACATCTTAATCATAAATTGATTATAACTAAGAAAGAGGGTTAGATCGCTAAAAGGGATTAGGGACTAACTTGCAAAAGTTGGAGGATGTGACAATGAGAGAGAAAATAAAGAATTTAAAAATAAATTTAAAATTCTAAAAGATAATATGATAAATTAAATAAAGTGATGCATTTATTTAATTTAGAGAGGAAAAAGGGGAAAAGTATTTATTAAATTAAATACTTTGGGAAACCTTATGAAATATACACTATATTAATTAAATGAATGATTTAATTAATACCGAAAAAGAGAACATGATTTAAAAGAGCAAAGGGATGATCAAGAAGATGAATTTGACCATATGGAAGTGGTCAAATTTGGATGTCTACATTTTGCCCTTTTAAAAACACTATTAGGATAATAGGGTTTCGAAGAAAAATAAAACATAGACGACTCTATAGAAGAAGCGACTGGAAAAGAGATGCCCCAGTATGGGAGAGATTATGAGCTACCTGAACAGAGGAGAATTAAAGGGGATGCCCTAGTCTCACAAGGGAAGACTTATGATGGAAGATTGGGAGAGAATAGTAGGGTATGCCCCCTCGAGAAGGGGACATGCATAGAAAAGGGGGCTCTGGGAAACTTCTCAAAAGGATTAAGTGGTATATGTTGATGGAAAGAGCATGAAAATTTGAGAAGATTGGCACTTGAACGGAGGAGAATGGGTTTACAATGTGGAAATTGCGGCCCCAAGAAGATAAGGGGGTTAAGGAATTAGTTGAGACTAAAAAAAGGTTAAATAAAAGGAAAAAATTCCTTTCATTTTAAAAAGTGAAAAAAGGGGGGAAAAGGCTATAAAAGGCAAATGAGGGAGTTACCTCTCCTCATTTGGACAACTGTCAAGTGAAGAGAGGAAGAAGAAGAGGAGAGAGCAAGAGGGAGGAGACACAATGTCGAAGTACGATTCAGACATCATTCATTGGGGGGACGAGAGATGGCGATTCTTTAAGGAGTGTGTCGTGCCACGTCAAGTGAATCTAAAACCCCACTTTGTGATTTTAGTCAATTTTTCTACTATTTTGCAAAAAATAAAAATATGGGTTTTGTGGGGGTTCTCGGGAGGAAAAATGGGTTAGTGGAATTTTTTTTTTGTTTAAAAAAAAATTCGAGGTGGGGGGGAGTGAGACTAGGCTAGAGGGGTGGGCGTCAGTGGTCCCGGGTGAGTCCACCTAGCTAGCAGGGTGGGTCCGCCCGAGCTGGGCAGAGGTTCACCCAGCCAGCTCAGGCGGGTTTTCCCGGGCACGGGCAAGTCCACCCAAGGGGTCAGGGTGAAGCCGAGAAAAGGTAGAAGACAAAAAAGTAGGATGGGGAAGGCAAATCCTAGGGCAAAAAATTAGGATAAGTAAAATGGGGGTGAAGTGATGCCAAAAGAAATTGACAAAGTGTCGTTGCGATGGATGCAAAAGGTGGAGAGTTTGCAGACATGAGAGAGACGATCCTAGGTTTTGGTGAGATGCATGGCACAGATGATGGGTGCGGAGCACTAGAGACTATCAAAGGAAGGATTACTGCATATGCTGACATATCTGACAATTAAGGCCCACAAGGCCATGCTGACAGCCTTGATAGAGCATTGGGACTCGGTGACATCGACATTTCATTTACCAACTAGGGAGATGACAGTGACCTTGGAGGATGTTTGGCGGATTATAAGGCTCCCTATAGTAGGGCTTGCAGTTAGCGAGTGTTGGTCAAAGGATGAGGCACTGGATGAGTTCGTGCATGCTATTTTTGGTAGTGATGATCTACTGATTCAACGAGGGCAGCTGGATGTGGACAGGTGTCTGTCTTGTAGGGTACCAGTTTTGTCTTTGTACCTAGCGGGACTGATTAGCGGGATCCTGGTACCAGACTGGAGTGGATGATTCTTGCTTCTCAGGTTCATCGAGGTAATTTGACATATCATCGAGGGCTGGGAAGGGCAGTTTGCATGGGGGACATGCATGCTGGGACAACTGTATTGGGACATGCACTGGGTATGCTACCAGAGGGTGTTGAGCGTGGCCCATGTCACACTACTATAGGTTTGGGCATGGGAGCACATCAGGGTGACTAGATCGATTGTGCATAGATTAGGAGAGCAAGATGACATAAAGGTTGTGGCTTGGGGGTGGGGAGCAGAGGCGAGAGTGATACTGCGATATACGATGTAAGAGATGTAGACATATGAAGGAGATTGTTAGATGATGTGAAGGCGAAGATGATAGTGTGGCGGCCTTATATGCTACAGTCTTTCAGGGGATGGAGGGGTGATGAGGAGGCACACAATGGTTACTTCACCACCCGCTGTTATATTGTTGGGAGAGTTTCGCTTATAGTGGAGCTACACAAACCTGATCAGGTGACATGGCAGTTTGGAGTGAGGCAGGATATTCCTGTGGCGTGAGTGAGATTCCTGTGACTGTCATGAGAGCGGCAATGGGGGGACCATTGTGTCTGGATGCAGTGTGGGAGGAGTTGGAGATGCTATAGTTTATGCCATACCTAGATAGGCGGGGGATGCAGGGTTGACAAATCGATATCGATAGTGGTTTAGGTGACATCCACTACCATGGATTACCCTAGTAGTGCCAATTGAGGGAGAACCAGGGTTCGGGTTAGAGGATGAGAGACGGCTAAGGGCAATAGGACTGGTACCTCGAGGATGACAGAGAGGAGGTCAAGTGAGAAGAGAAAAATAGGGGGAGGGATAGGAGGCAGTGGGAGCAGCTGAGGAGACAGTGAGGGTAGCTAGGAGGGGGACAAAGGAGGCTATTGGAGTAGCCGAGGATCCATTGAGGGCAGCTAGGAGGAGGAGACAATGGTGCAGATCCTGAGGGGATGGAGTAGAGGAGGGAGAGGATGAGGTTAGGGCTATAGCACAATAGGATAAGGGGCCGAAGATATAGGGAGAGAGGAGCCAAGAGGCATGCACATCCCCAAGAGGTCGGCAATAGGAGAGAGGGGAGGAGGCTGAGACCAACAGAGCACGAGCAAGACAGGAGGAAGACATGGCCATAGGAGGGAATCAATGACAAAGGAAGGAGGAGGGTGAGGCTAGTAGAGCACAAGAGAGGATGACAGGGAGAGAGGGAGTCCCTTTAGTGATAGATGTGGATATGATGGAGGTGTCGGCAGAGAGCAAGGGGTATGAGCCATGAGAGATGGACATTAACACAGATGTGTATGATCTCTGACCACTATCGGCAGTACCACTTAGAGGAGAGGACCCCATAGTGGTGTTGAGAAAGATTGTAGAGAGACTGCGCCTCAACAAGCAATGGTTACGACATACAGAGGTAGAGCGGGTTAGATTAGAGGTAGTGTTGAGCGAGCTACATGCATGATTTTCCCAGGGTGAGAGAGATTATTCAATCTTGGCCACATTGGTTTCAGATGTGGAGAGGAGATTGATGAGAGAGAGATGAGGCACAGGATGAGGCAGTTGACCTGTGAGCAGAGATAAAGGGGTTGCGAGCAGAAGTGGCTAGGGAGCATAAGGAGGGAGATGTCACAAGATGGGAGCAAGACCACTTGGTGGCAGAGGCAGTGATATGACAGGCTGTTGGAGGGGTGACAGGGAAAATCCATTAGAGATTGGGATAGGGGTGACTGGAGATACAGAGGATTTGCAAAGACACCTACATTAGTTATGGGGAGAGAGAGCAGATTGGCACTGGGAGCAAGCTGAGCTCAGAGACAGGGTGGACTGTTTAGAGTAGATAGTTGGGGACATGGGGTTGATGTAGTAGAGAGAGGAGGAGACGAGGAGAGAGATGCATATGTTGCGGTTAGAGAGAGATGTGTCACAAGTATAGGTGCAGGTCTTAGAGGGAGATAGGGATTTGGTACAGGCACATGCTTAGGTGGCTGAGAGTGATAGGCTGGTGGCAAAGTCAGAGGTTCAGTCTCTCTAGAGAAAGAGGGATGTAGTAGTGTCATATGTGTTAGGTCTATGATGGGAGCAATATTTTGCCAAGTTGAGACTGTAGGAACTTCAGAGGGACAGGGATGAAATAAAGGCTTAGGCACATGGCGCACAAAGAGAGAGGGATGTTGCAAAGGTACAAATGCAGATGCTACAGGGTGAGCAAGATGCCACAGTGGTAAAGTGGCAGTCAGTACAGGTCAGTGATGTGAGAGGGACAGATACACAGGGGTTACAGGGGGAGAGGGATGCAGTAGTGGCTAAGGCTGTGGCTGCCGAGGAGATGAGAGATAGGGTTTAGGTAGAGATGACACAGTTATGACTATCCCAGGAGGCCTGGGAGAAGGAGAGGAGATTGATCACGAGAGATCAGGATAGATATCGTCAGGAGCAGAATTCCACTCAGGTTCAGGTTGCTGAGCAAGAGGAGAATGCGAGGGAGGTAGGATTTTGGATGGCCACATATTACCATGTAGTTCTAGACCCGACCCAACAACTATTCTATTATACTCGACAGACACCATAGATGCCAGCTCCATCTCAGTCGTTGGGGACACAGACCCTAGGTTATAGTGATTCACCAGGTGTCACCCCAGATAGGAGATTAGTACCTCATTCACTATAGAGATCAGATGCAGGTAGCTCATTTGGGAGATAAAATGATGTCAATTTTTGATAGATGTAGGGTGGAGCATGTAGTACTTATCAACAGAGATCAGAGATGCTCTACATCTCTAGATTTTGTACCTTATTTGATGATGTATGAGGGATATATGATGGATACATGATAGATTTTGATGCATGATGGACATATGACATACAATGTATTATTTTGATTATGATATGGGACAGTCCTTATTGACACTATGTAGTATGTTTCCTTTTGTGATGGGTGATTCAGTTTATGTATGCACATGTATACGATATTTCCTACATATGTAGATGGATACTGCAATTTATTTATGCACATGTTTATGATACTAAATGCTTATGTGGATGTATGAGTTGATTTATTTAATGTAGATACTCACATGGTGATATGATGGATGCATATGTTATATCTATGATGACTTATGTGTATGGATGCCTAGTTGTTTTATTAACATGTATGTATATGTGTATGATGGATTATGTATGAATATTTTATATATGTAGGATGTGATGTATTATGAGTCTGACACTTTATGATGTAGGTGGTGATGTATGTGTGGTTCTAACACGTGATGCATGTGGCGATGTATGTGTGGTTAATAGAATGAACCTAATATGCAATAATGATCTTGCAATATATAGTGAATTAATAATAAAAGTAAATAACACATGGTCATAAATGTCAATAAGAACTAGCATGATAATGGAAGATGGGTATGTAGTGATTGTGAAAAATGGGTGCAATTTGTCACCTATTAAAAACTTTTAGTATCCTGAGAAGAATGGGAGAGAGCGGGATAAAGTATTTGCACAGCCAAAATTATAGGGTGAATACAATGCAACAGATGATGAAATGCAATTCTAATATGAGTTGCCATCTTTAGAGCACTGATTTTTGCTATAGCATAATATACCAAATACCCTAATATGTAAGACCAAGGTGAGTTGGCATCCAATGCATGAAACAAACACAACAAATAGAAAGGCTACCCCAACACCCCAAGGTCATGATGACCTTGGTCAGGCTAGGTATTGGGATAACCACAAACACACAAGGATGCCCCAGTGTAACACAAGACCTCAAGGATCTTGGTGGGTACTACATGGGATAACCGAGAAGACAAAAGCAAAGAAAAGACCAAGATAAGCCCCTATGTAGATGAGTCAAAGCACACCATGATATGATGGATCAAGGTGACCATGACAAGTGTTGATAGTGAGCTCAAATGACAAATAAATTCCAAGAAATCAAAATATCACAATCAATTTCAAAACGTCCTTTGCCATAGGATCAAGGGGATGGATGGGGTTGATGAGGTCTGCTCGGAAGGATGCATTCTATTAAGACCAATGATGGATACTAAACTAGAATGATAGAGTTTGATGCCAAATATTTTTCATTAACCAAATCTCTTGATAATAGGGGAGTTTATTTGAGAATAACGAGCTAGAAAAGGACACAGACTGACATACCCTATAGACCTAGGGGCTCAGGGGCCGATTAGAGATTAACCTTGCCTACGTGAAAGTGTAGAGCCCTCGTAGTTCATGAAAAGACCATGGATAAAGCGGAAAGAGAATGATGAAGAAAAATGATAAACCACCAACATGTGATGGTTAAAATACCCCGAGGGCAGATGAAATGATCAGCCTTGCCTACATGACAGCACAGGGGCAACGTAGTTTGACCGGTGACGTGACAAGATGAGATCTAGATGAAGATCGACACAATGGATGATCCTATGTGATGAAACAAATCGACCAATGAGGAGATGAATGACATAAGCTCAGAGTGGGATACTGAAAATATTAGGATGAGGGATAGGCTAGACGGGTCGTCCAATGCTTAATCAAAATATACCAAGTGGCCAAGGATGGGATGGGTGAGGATGATAGTGCGGATGAAGGAATAAAATAACTAGGATTCCAAGTAGATAATGATTAAGCCCTCTATGAATGATGCATGTTACCAAGTCTTCACCATCCATACTTATCCAAGGCGCCACCAAAAAGTGGTTTTCACCATAGGACAAACTTATTTCTCTTTACTATTTTTTTGGATTTTTCTGAATTTTTTTTTGATAGGTGGGGTTACCAAGTGGACTTAGGTGTAGAAATTCTTCAGATGCATGATGTTGATGGGTTCGTCAAGGGGATCTCCTTCAAGAGTAGTCAACCTGTATGCCCCAAATCCATATTTGGTGGCTATGATATAAGGCCCCAACCAGTTTGGCTCAAATTTTCCCTTCTTGTCTCGGTTTTGCTGAGTACGCTAATTCTCTTTAAGGACAAGATCACCCACTTGAAACTCTCGAGGGAAAACCTTCTTTTTGTAGTGACGCTTAAGGCAGTTATGTTATTCTTGCAGGTGATCGTAAGCTTTGATTCTTCTTTCATCAAGTAACTCCAATTGTGTAAGCCGTGCAATACGAGCATCCTCCTCACTGATAAGATTTTTTAGGGAAATTCTTAGTGATCGGATATCAACTTCAATTGGCAAGATGGCTTCGGTGCCATAGACTAAAGAATAGGGAGTGGCCCCTGTAGGGGTGCAGATGGAGGTGTGATATGCCCAGAGGGCAAGATGAATATGGAGGTGCCAATCTCGACTGGTGTTATTGACAACCTTTTTGAGGATGTGGATGAGGGTCTTGTTGGTTGCTTCTACCTGACCATTACCCTGGGGGTAATAAGGTGTTGACCAATGATGCTGGATGTGAAAGGTGTCATAGAGGTGTTTCATGGTTTGATTTTTGAAGGGTTTTCCATTATTAGAAAGGATGGTGGATGGGATACCATATCTGTAGAGAATATAGTAAAGGATGAACTTTGAGATCTGGATACCGGTGATCTGTGAGAGCAGCATGGCTTCCACCCACTTAGTGAAGTATTCAGTGGCAGTGATTTTGAATTTATGGCTGTCGGATGATGGTGGGTAAATATTTCCAATCAAGTCTAAACCCCATTGAGAGAAGGGACACAATGCTAGGAGGGGTTGAAGATCCTGTGCTAGAGTGTGAATCAAATCTACATGTTGTTGGCATGGAAGGAACTTCTTCAAAAATTAACAAGCATCATGCTCTAGGGTAGGCCAATAATATCCAGCTTAGAGAATCCTTTTGGCCAGGGCCATACCATTTGAGTGAGCTCCACAAACACCACCAAGTACCTTTGTTAGTGTCGTGTGGGCTTCGTTCTCATTCAGACGCCTAAGGAGAATCCAATCATACCCATGACAATAAAGTGTATCACCGATGATAATGTAACAGGCCGAACATTGAATAAAGAATTTTTGTTGGTTCTATGTGAGGTTTGGGGGTAGGATATTATCATGGAGATAGGTATATATGTCCTGGTACAGGGGGAGGCAGGACCTACGATATCACACACCATATCAATCTCAGGAATATCATACGCTAGGATTAAAATTTGTTCGACAAGGAACTCACATTTCATCCGGTCTTTAGGCATGTCAATCAGGGAACCGATAGTGGCCATTGCATCTACTGCTTTATTTTGTACTCGAGGAATTTGGTCAAATTGTATGAAGGTGAAATATTTCTTGAAATCATCCACCATGCACTTATAGGGTAACAACTTATCATCCTTCGTGAGGAATTCATCATTAACTTGCTTGATTACTAATAATGAATCACCAAATACTTTCAAGTGAGTTATATGCCACTGTTTTGCAATTCAGAGGTCAGTGAGGAGGGCTTCGTACTCTGAAATGTTGTTGGTACATGGGAACGCTATCTTGAATGATTTTGGAATGTAGTCACCTTAAGGGGTAACTAATAAAATCCTTGCGCCTGATCCATTATGAGTGTATGATCCATCAAAATACAATGTCCAAGCTAGTGCTTCTATAACTGTGTAAACTTCTTCATCTAGAAATTCAGTGTCCAGAGGGTAAGCATCCACTAATGGTGCCTCAGCCAACTGATCAGCTATGACCTATCCCTTTATGGATTTTCACTCCACATACTCTATGCCAAATTCACTTAGGAGCATGATCCACTTGGCCATGCGGCCAGTCAAAGTTGTTCTAGATAACAAATACTTCAGTGGATCAATTTTAGTAATTAATTTGACTGGATTGTTGAGCATATAATGTCAAAGTTTTTGTGTGCTGAAGACTAGTGCGAGGTAGGCCTTTTCCATGGGAGAGTAGTTTAATTCATAGCCAACCAATGTCCGACTAATGTAGTAGATCACCGTATCTTTCGATGATTCATCATGTTGTGCCAACGGTGCCCCCAATGTGACTGAAGTGGTAGAGATATACAGCAAAAGGGGTTTCCCTAGAATGGGTGGCATCAAGATCGAAGGATGAGCTAAGTATTATTTGATCTTATCGAAACCTGTTTGACACTGTTGGTTCCATTGGAAGGTGAATTCTTTCTTCAGGAGATGAGTGAATGGCTGACACTTATCTATGAGCTGGGCTATGAACTGATGAATGGATTACATCTTCCCTTGGAGGCTTCTTAACTGTTTTAGATTGCCTGGGGGTGGCATGTCTAGGATAGCCTTCACCTTGGCGAGATCAACCTCAATACCCCTTCGAGAGACTATGAAACCCAACAAATTTCCTGACGTGACACCGAAGACACACTTTTTTGGATTTAGCCATAACTTGTAATGCTCCAACCATTCAAAGATCTTTTTCAGGATAGTAGGATGTTCCGCTCATGTTTTGGATTTTCCTAACAAGTCAACATAATCCTCCATGATGATATGGATGAGGTCATGGAAGATGACTGTCATTTCCCTCTAATATGTTTCCCTCACATTTTTGAGACCAAAGGGCATAACATTGTAACAGAAAGTACCCCAAGGTGTTGTGAAGGCAGTCTTGTGTTGGTCCTTAGGTGCAATTCAAATCTGATTATAACCAGAAAAGCTATCCATAAGGGATAGCATCTCATGTTCTGTTGTGAGGTCGACCAACATGTCAATGTTAGGTAGAGGGAAGTCATCTTTTGGGCAGGCCTTGTTAAGATCCCTGAAGTCTATGCAAATCCGAATGTCTCCATTTGGTTTGGAAACTAGTACTATGTTGGAGATCCACTCAGAGTAGTCAATTGGTTTGATAAAACCTACATATATAGTAACTTCTCCAATTCCTTCTTGACTAACAATGCTACCTATGGATGCATCTTATGAATCTTCTGTTTGATAGGCTTGGCATCTGGGTGAATGTCTAGATGATGAACCACTAAGGCGGGGTCTAAGCCTAGCATGTTTGAATATGACCAAGCAAATTTAATGATTCCCTCTTGGAGTAGCTGCACGATGACTGGATACTCTTGCTCTAAGATTGACTTAGCTACATAGGTGATCTTAGGATTTCCAATAGTACCTAGATTAACTTCTTGAATCTCTTCAATTAGAATAGATGATCGAGCAGATAACTGAGTTCTTACAAGGGGAAGATGAACATCTCCATCTTCCAATACCTCTTCGAGGTTTTTTCCATCGGATGTGTCCTTTATTTTTACTTTTTCAAGGTCAGGAAGTGCCTCAGGGAGGTTTTCACTAGATGACTGCTTTTTATTTTTCTTATTCTTATTTTTACGACTAGAGTGTTCATCCTCCCCCAATCCCATAAGGTTGACATATGTATCTATAGACATATTGATAGGTGTGCTATCACATAGGTCCCAATCAATAAGCTTAGGGTGACGAAGGGATAGGCTAATGGTACAGATGGATAGGCATTCGAACATGGATGATAGGTCAATGTGATTGATGCCATCATATGCACATATGATGGATTCCTCCTCTGGTATGTCTTCTAATGAGACATTGTCCATGGCGACACTATTGGAGGTATTAGATGATGTTGTAGGGCCTTTTTGCTTTTTATCGTATTTGATGCCTATGTTCTTTGGCAGCTTTGATGTGTCAATAGGTTGCAACCACCTATGTTCTTCTTTACCTAGGCCCCTACCTTGGTAGTTATAATTTTCTGCAAACTTAACCAACCAAGGATATGCTTCTTGAAAATATTCCTTTAGATGGGAATTTGGTTGGGGATCTTCTCGGTATACCTACTAGCTTATATCCTCTTCTAGTGCATCTATCTTGATACTAGGGGACCTAAAAGTGGTGGTAGGGATGTTTTTACCACTGAAGGTGACAATCTTGTCTTCTTTTGGAGTAGCATGTGAAGGTTGTCCATACTCGTGTGGTGATGAGGGCATGGTTTCTATATTAAGAGCAGTATGCATTTCGTATTCACCACACCCTTTGTCAACGATTTGGAATTTTGTGACTGTAGGATCAGTGGTGGAAGATGGAGTGGTTTTCATGGTGGAGGGTGGATTAGTGGATGATGACTGAGATGCCCCCATTTCGACCCTGGGACAATAATGTAAATGGGGAAATGACGCTTCTAAAGTGCAACAATATTCAAATGGTTGGGGGTCAGCATAGATGGTGACTTCTTGTATGTTGACTGGCAATTTTAGGCACTGATGGTATGTGGAGGGTACGGCTTGCATAGCATGGAGCCATGGGTGGTCAAGGAGGAGATTATATGGCAAGTCTAGATCAAGGACATGACAGGTAGTGTACTGAACCATAGGTCCCACTTAGATAGGAAGACTGATAATCCCCTCTCAATTCCTTTCTGCATTATCATAGGCCTTGATCGTGATGATCTGACTACTTAAATCTACTTGAGTATACCCCACCTGTTTTATGAATTTTAGAGTACACAAATTGAGGGCAGAGCCATTATCTACCAAGACCCTTTTTATTTTATGGCAGCCAACCACGACTTCGATATGCAAGGGGCGATTATGATTAAAATCAATATTTGGCATGTCATTTTGGTTGAAATGCAGTTGATAAGATAAAGCCATGTGTCCTACCAAAGCTTGGAATCATGTAGGATCAATGTCATTAGGTACATGGGTTTCCTGTAGAGATCTATTGAGGATTTCTTAATGTACAAGAGAAGACTTAAGCAAATCCAAAATGGAGATATGAGCAGGGGTCTTTCTAAGTGATCAAGGATGTTGTACTGAGAGCTTATAGGAGTTGATTGGGCGGGTGCAGAGGTTGCAAGGACAATGATGCAGGCTCATCATGTAGTAACAACACATTGAAGGTCTTTGGCTTTGACATGTATCATGGATACACAGGGTTCTACTTGCTCAATGTAATGAATAATACCCTCGTAATTGAGGGGTACATTCTTATAGCTCACGTTATTTGTGTTGTCTTGGGCATTACTGTTGGAGGTGCTCGAGCCTTGATTATGGTTTGGAAAGGCATTTTGATATATCTAGAATTGAGCATTGGATGATGAAGCTTGAATGGTGTCAACTTTGATATCTCCTCAATCAATAAGATCTTGGACATAGTTTTTCAGACCTTGACACTTATTTAAAGAGTTTCCTTTGATTTTATGGAACTCACAATATTCATTTTCCCTAAACCATGCAAGCTTGGATTTGGATTCGTCAAGTGGCTTGGTGATAGAATACATGATTGGATAGTTGATCTATAACAACTTATTGAAAATGACACTCAAGGGTTCTCCTAATTGAGCATACTGACGTTTAGTGTTCCCCTGACTATTATGATTTGACTGTTGAGGAGGATGAGGTGCCCCCTATGGTAAAGATATGGCATTAGGTATGGATGGTTGTTGTCTTTGGGATATATTAGCCACTTGGACATGTTTGGTATCAATGACATCGTCATTTACTGCATTCTTGTTCTTGTTCCAAAAACATGGCTTGTCATTGAATGACCTTTCTTTATCCTAGTTATATATTTTGATGTGCCCTTTGGCAACAAGGGCACGTTCAAGGATATGTCCCTTTTCCACTCGCTCTGCGAAAGTGGTGACATAATGTAACCTAAAGTTATGAGCCATGTTGGGATGAGAGTTCTCCATGAAGAGGGTGACCATGTCCTTCTCTTGGCTTGCTAATGCACGCCACCTTTTAAGGTAGCTAGCAAAGGTTTCACCCTCCTGTTGTTTCTCTTTGAGGAGATCTAAGGTGCCAGTGTCCTCCAAATTGAAGGAGAAGTAGGAGAAATTTTTTTTTTATAGGTCTGCAAAAGATTTTATGGACCCTCTTTCGAGGGTCATGAATCACTCTAGGGTAATGCCTATTAGGCTTCATGGAAACAAGCACAAGAGATAATTGTCATTGTGCATAACTTCCTGACACTAGGAGTAGAACTCTTGCAAGTGGGCCTTAAGATCTTTGTTCCCCCTATATCTATCGAATTTTGGTATTTCAAAATGGTTAGGGAAGGGGATCAATGAGATGGAGGGATCAAATGGATATGGGCATATGTCTTCAAATTTGAATGATTGTTTTCCAGTCCCTACCTGAAGATATTTCAGAGCGGCTTTAATTTCTATAAAATCTTTGTTGACTGGTGGCTGGTTGGACAGATATAGATGGTAGGACGATAGAGGATCCTGCTAAGAGAGCATCAAATTTTTGAGGTATGGGTTTGGATGGTGGAGTGATGACATCCCTTGTTGGTATGCAAGGGGATTTTGTTGATATGTGGGCTGTTGTTGCGAGGTATAGTATGGATTTTTTTGATAAAAATGTGAGGTAAGCTACTGAGGAGCTTGGATGTGATGTTCTGGATTGACTTGTTGATACTTGGGGTATTGTTGTGATTGTTGGGAGGCTACATAAGGTGGTTGTTGTCAGGACTATTGTTGGTAATAATGATGTTGTGGTGGTTGCTGATGTGATGTGAGATGTTGCGTGGGCTGAGATGGGATGTTGTATTGTGTTTGAACTCATAGACGTAGGATAGACGTGAGGAATGGGGATATGGATTGAGTGGGAGGTTAGGACAGATTGCTTTGTGACTAGTATGGTGGTTGTTGCAAGGAAATTAGTAGGTTATATAGTGGTTGTTGTTGTTGGGGTGACTAAGATAATGTAGGGGGGTTTTGCAAGGGAGGTTGTTGGCTATCGAGGGGAAGTTGCAGAGGTGGTAGATTAGATTGAGGCAGCTATGGGGATGCATATGAAGGAGATGGTTGGTTTATGGCCCTAGAAGGTGGATGCAATGTAGTGAAAGGGCTATCCCCAGTGTTGACAGGAGGCAGATTTGAAGGGGGTGGTGCCGGTAGCATTAGTGGTTGTGGTTGTGGGACATTTTGTGGCATGCCAAAGGAAAAAGGATCATTGGGATCAGTGGTTTGGGGAGCCCCTATGACTAAGATTGCAGGATGCGAGGGATTGCTAACAGGATACAGAATGGCATTGCTGAATTTAGGTTGATGTCAACCTTCTACGGGAGGAGTATTGGGGACGTATGAACTACTTGGTACATTGTGTGAACCTTGGGGTATATTAGGTGTGGAACCCTAATACTTGGATAGGTCGATACTTGATGACAGTTTGACACCCTTGTCAATTAAGTGAGCAAATATTTCTTCGCCATTTCAAGAAGGTGATTTGTAATTTGCACATTGACTGGGTTACTAAAGTGTTCCTCAAATGTAATTTCAGGTTGACCATGTTTTCATCCCCAGAGGGTGATGTGTTTTGACCATCGATATTGGATTGTGATGATGTTCCATTGTGTGGATCCTGAGGAATGTTTGCACTCTTATTGGGGTCTTGTGAGGCATTAGCTACGTTGTTTAGGTCTTAAGGGATGTTTGGTTGGGAGTGTTGTTCGGCCATTCTTTTTGTTTGTGATCGAGTCTGAATAGGCATGCAAGATGATATGATGGACTAGGATGCTAGAATGACCTTGATGATGAAAGGATCAATTTGATTTAATGATTGGTTAGCCAACAAGGATGTGGCTCGGTAGGATTGATTTGATTTTGATGATTACTTTTTTGACAAGGATGTGGCTTGATAGGATTGATTCGATTTGTCTGAAGTGGATTGGGTTGATTGGTAGACAATAAGTTGATCCAAATTGGATGATATAATGATTCAATTTGGTTTGATGATTGATTAGGATGAAGGATAGTGATCGGAATCTGAAACCAAGTTCAAGAGCGATCCTTAGTAACGCTAGGTGTTGATTAATCGATTAAAGGGGGGATGTATGATAATGACACCGAATCTAACTTGAGATAGAAGTGGATTGATTAGGCCAACAAGGACAACCAACATAGGATGGATGATGATCCAAAGTTGGTTTTGATGGACGAGGATTAGAGATAAACACGTAGGTCAATTTGGATAACCACTCTAACAGGGTTCTGATGGTTCGAAACATGGAAATGATAATCAAAACATGGGTTTTGAATGGGTGAATGGATGCACCAGCTAAGGGGATGAATGTTTAGGATAGCAAATGGATTCCTAAAATGGGTGTACGGATGTTCGAAACGGGGAGACGAGTGATTGAGATGGTGAAATGAGGGTCTCAATTGGTGAAGTGGATAAAAAAGTTGATCGATCAAGGGTCAGGTCCGCCCCTATGAAGGGAAGGTCCGTTGAAGGAGAAAAAATGGTCAAATTTGGTCAAAACAGGCCTAAAAGAGGTAGGTCAATAGGTCAAGTCTACCCCTAGATGGGTCAGGTCCACCTAAGGAGAAAAAATTGATCAAATTAGGTCAAAACAAGTCAAGTTTTCCCCTACATGAGGGCAAGTCCACCCAAGGAGCAAAAGTTGTTCAAATTTGATCAAAATAGGCCTAAAAGGAGGAGGTTAATAGGTCAAGTCTGCCCAAGGAGAAAAAGTTGGTTAAAAATGGCCAAAACAAGCTCCAAAAGGACTAGTTTATAGGTTAGGTTTGCCCCTGGATGAGGGAAAGTCCGCCCAATGAGAAAAAGTTGGTAAAAAATGGCCAAAAACAGGCTCTAAAAAGACTAGTTTAAAGGTCAGGTTTGCCCCTAGATGATGGAAAGTCTACCCAAGGAGCAAAATTTGGTCAAATTTTTCTTAGAGGGGGGAAAATCCAATTGTTTATGGGTCAAATCCGACTGTTTGTGAGAGAAAATCTAGCTGTTTGTGAGGGAAAATACAACTGACTATGAGGGAAAATCCACCTATCTATAGGTTTGACTTTATTTCTAACAAAAATACTAAGACAAAGGACTCAAAACATAGTAATCATCAATCAAAAGACTATGGCTGAGTGAAATAAATTGAATAATCACTGGTTTCACACAAAGAAAACAATCGAGATAGTACAAGACTAAATCTAGTAGAAAGGGTATGGTGGACAAAGTCCTCTAATCTAAGATGAACATGGTTATTAGGGAGTCCTCGATATACACCTGGTACGTGAGGCCCAAACCATGAACACCAACCCGTTACAAGCGTGAGTCGAGAACCTAAAAGGCTCAGACCAACTCTTCACATCATCTTGATGCTTCACCAATTACAACATGGTTGGATTGAGGTACTAATTTCACTCTCCCCCCTTTATATACTCCACTGGTATGCGTGGTTGGAATCATCCTTTGGGGTGATGAAATCCCCAAGCAGGTCCCACTAAGAAAAATATAAGGGGTGGACTCAAAGGACATGGTAAGCTACGATTTCTTGTCACCTAGGATCGCCGAATGGCGCAAGGGGATTGGATACATCAAATAGCTCACCCAAAAATATGGAAAACAAGGTTGATTCACACCTCCTAATTAAACTATGTAACTAAATTAGGGGTTAAAAAACCTTAAAACAACCAAAAAATTGCTAAAAATTGAAATTTTACCTTATGGAAAAAAGTTGTCTAAGGAAAATCCGGATGTTTGTGAGGGAAAATTCGTTTGTCTGTGAGGGAAAATTTGACTGACTGTGATGGAAAATCTGCCTGTTTGTGAGGGAAAATCTGGATGTCCGTGAGGGAAAATTCGCCTGTCTATGAGGGAAAATCTGCCCCTTCATGAAAATTTTGCCAAAAACAACTTTTGAGGTTTGTGGAGGGTAGGTCCGCCCTTGGGAAAGGTTAGGTCCACCTATGTAGGGTGGGTCCGCTTGTCTCTCAGGTCAGGTCCACCCCAGGAAGGTCAAATCTGCCCCTGTGTAGGTCGGGTCTGCCCCTCTGTAACCTGTACTTGCAAAAATTCAAAAAACAACAAATGTGAAAGAAAGAGACCCGTTTGTGGGTCCTATCGGGCGTGCCAGAAATGTGATAGGGCGAGTTTAGGTGATAGAATATGAACAAAAAAAAATAGTGCAAAATAACAATAAAAGACACCCTACACTTCAAGATTAGCCTAGTTGGATTCAATACAAAATAAAATGGAACCTTTTACCTCATCTCGAATCGATCCTTTTGGTTGGCCCTTCGATCTTTGGTGTTGTATACTCCTTGGATGGCACAAGATGTAAATATATGAGATGATATGAGAATGTAGAGATGAAAGTGGATGCAAGTGTGAAAAATGGCTAGGTATGGCTCCTAAATTTTTTTGCAAGAGTTTGGCTATAATCAATGATCTCTCCTAAAATGAGAGAAAAGAGGGGGTATTTATAGAGATTTTGGAATTCTCTAGGGAAATGGATGGTTGGGATTGAGCCACCAAGATCAAGATGTAGGGTTAAGGTGAGTTGAGAACTCACAAGCCCTCACATCTTGACATGTGGCATGTGATATGGCTTAAAAAGGGTGATGTGTACATGAGGTGGAAGGATAGTACATGACATGGAGGTGGTACATAGTACCTTGGGATTGGACAAGATCTCCTCATAAAGGAGGTACTTGTCCCCATGTGGGTGAGAGGATGAGAGGACATGTGGGGAATTAAAAATTCATCAAATATTCTCATGGGGATGAGAGAAGGAATTTAAAATTCCTTTAAATGCATATGGGGATAAAATGTGAGTTAAAAATTCACATGGGGAATGGAGTGTCTTGTTCAAAAAGAGAAAGCTTTTAATGAATTTGACTAAAGACACATTTCATAAATGATATGGGGATTAGAGATGACCTAATTAGGTGACTAAGGTTGTGCAAGTACTTGATTAGACTAATTAAGGACTCATTAGAGACAAGTGGGAAATTATGGAGGATGGGACCCTAATGATGATTAAGGGTGTGCACATCTTAATCATAAATTAATTATGACAAAGAAAGAGGGTTAGATTGCTAAGAGGGATTAAATACCAACTTGCAAAAGTTGGAGGATGTGATAATGAGAGAGAAAATAAGGAATTTAAAATTCCAAAAGATAATATGACTAAATTAAATAAAGTGATGCATTTGTTTAATTTAGAGAGGAAAAAGGGGAAAAGTATTTATTAAATTAAATACTTTGGAAAACCTTATGCAAGATAATACAATATTAATTAAATGAATGATTTAATTAATACCGACAAAGAGGATGATTTAAAAGAGAAAATGGATGATTAAGAAGACAACTTTGACTATATGGAAGTGGTCAAATTTGGATGTCTACACATTGCATTACACATATTTCAAACTCAAAGCATTACTTCACGTTTAATAACTAATAACTATTTTTTTAATTGAAAGGCATTTCCATAGCAATAGAGTTATAAAAAGCAAATAAAATAGAGAGTTTAACTAATGAATTGTAAAAAATAGATTTTTGTAGTTTATATTCAAATTGTTGATTACATTGCATTGCACATCTTTCAAACTCAAAGCATTACTTCATATTGCATTACTAATAACTAGATGCTCATAGATGAAAAAATGTAAAAAAGTTGTAGACTAAGAGACAAAAACCATTTTTTTTTTAATTGAAAGGAATTTTCATAGCAATAGAGTTATAGAGAGAAAATAAAATAGAGAGTTTAACTAATGAATTGCAAAAAACATATTTTCAAATTCATATTTTTGTAGTTTATATTAAAATTGCTAATTACATTGCATTGCACATCTTTCAAACTCAAAGCATTACTTCACATTGCATAACTAATAACTAGATGTTGATAGATGACAAAATTTCAATTACAATATAGTTTGTACAAAGTCAACCTAAGTAGTTATGCAATTACTTCTCATTGCATAACTAATAACTAGGAGCAATTGCCAATTGCATTTTCTTGTCATGGCATTCCATGAGACCACATTTCTTTTAGGAATTTTTTCAAATAGTTCATTGCCTTGTCTATACTACTATATTTTTCATACATGTCTACTAGAGAATTTTATCAAAAAGTTCAATGCCTTGTTGCTATGGCTAAAAGCCTAAAACATGTGCTTTCAAAGCATAATAGTAAGCAATAGTATAGACAAGGCAATGGACTAGTTGAAAAATGCCAGAAAGAAACGTTGTCTCATGGTGATGGAATGCCATGTGTATATGCATAAAATTGGTCATGTCTAATTAGTCCTGACATTTAATTAAATATTTATTATTTAATTAATTGCTCTAAAGTCCTCTACATATGATTAAATTTAATTAATTTAATTATATTGTTCATTCACTTTATTCTTCCACATTAATTAAATAAATTCACTTTATTTAATTATTTCACATTCATATGTCTACTTAATTAATTAAATAAATATCCTTTATTTATCTTAATTAATTATCGCCTTTTAAATTTAATTAATTCTCTTGATTTAATTAAATTTAAAATATTTCTTTTCTCCTATTCAAAATCCTTCTTCTAATTAATTAAACATTTTATTTAATTATGAAATCTTTTTTTATTCTTCAAATCTTAATTAAATGATTATTTAATTGAGTAAAATATTCATGCCACCCATAAATAAATAATTGAATTTATAATTCATTATTTATCTTCTTAAATCTTTCTAAAATCCTCTAAAAAGATAATTTTTTTATCATCTCATCTTATCTCTTCCACAAATAAATAATTGATTTTATAATTGATTATTTATCTTCTTAAATCTTTCCAAAATCCTCTAAAAAGATGTTTTTTATCATCTCATCTTATCTTTTACATGAAAGAAGAAACAAATCTTGCTTTTTGTTTTCATTTTATTTTTCTCTCCAGTCTTCTCCATCTTCGACTGTTTGATCTGCCAGGAATTATCACAGCCGTTGATCACATCAACCAATCAGAAGCTTTTGAAAACTCTATAAATACCTCTACAAATCCAAGCATTGGTTCTAATTAGAGATTAATTGCATTAGAGACAAGGCAATCAACATTTGGTAATGTTATCAGTTTTAGCATTCATATCATTTAGTAATTCTAGTCTCTTTCAATAGCATTCATAGCATGTTAATCATATCTTAGCTTAGCATGCATTCATCTGTAATCTTGTTCTCTAGGAAGACTATTTGTTGATCCTAGCATTCAATAAAAGAGCAAGCTAGAATTGACAGAAACACTGGAGATAGAGGACAATAGAATGATGTCAAGGACAAAAGACTGAGTTTGCATTCTTTCTTATTTGATTTTCTATTTTGATATAATGTCTTATTGGTGTCCTTGATTTTTTTTTAGATCTACATTTCATACACTTAAAAATTGATCACACATTTTATGGCACCCACCGTGGGGCCTTTGCCCCATTTTTAACATCTACTTGTAGATTTTCTAATAGGTTTTCACGTTCTGAAGTTTGGCTTGCTAAAAAAATTAGTTTTTTAGCACATTCATGGGTTTATTGAGTGCATCCAAGGCTTCTTTCAGTGCTTTTCCAGGTCTTTCGGCGCATCCAGGAACTATTTCAGCTCATCTAGGGAACATAATGGCACATCTAGGAAACAAAAAGGTGCATCCATTTAGCTCACTTCATTTAAAATTGTAAAAAATATTTTTTTTCATTCTTAGATTAGCACATTTAGGATTTCTTTTAGCACATTTAAGGTTTTTTGTAGCGCTCATGGGTTCTATTTTAACGCATTGAATATTTGTTTTAATGCATATAGATGATATTTTAGTGCATGCAGATTGTATCTAAACAACGTTATGAGTCTGATGCCTTCCATAGATAGGATTTTTTTTTTGCTTAAAAAGAAGCAACCCTAGGGTAAACACAAAAATTTAAAGTGAACCAATCCTAGGATAGACATGGATTAAAATGAAGCAATCTAGAATAGTCACCACACAATGATTTTTTGTGGTTAAAATGAACAACTTGTTTTTGGTGAAGCAACATCTTCACATAGATTAAATCATTGTCATTTAGTCTCTAAAAAGAAAATTTTCTACTTTGTTTGTGGCAATAGGTCTATGCTCTCCCCTTAACTGGGTGATTAGAATACCAGAATTTCTTTTTCAATTTCTGCAATTTTAATGCTTTATTACATCCTTTAGAAGGCCTACTCTTGTGGGAAAAAGTACTCACCCAAGAGGAATGACCCAAGTGGGTTCAAGCCAAAGCCAGACTATTCCACCCAACTATAAAATTTAAAGCAAATATGGGGAAACCCACTTTTTCCAGTAGTGTGCAAGATAACCATCTCCAAAGCCTTTGTTCTAAAGGTTGAGAGGTCTCCTAAGAGAGTTTATTATTTCTGCACTAAATAGAAACTCTTACTATGAACTTAGTGTAGTAGTCAATTGTGTTAGTTTCTAAACATCCTAATAATCATAGTGAAAGGGGAGGGAAGAATCTACCTCCAAGATACCCACCATATAACTGCCAAGGACCATTTGCTCAGGGGATCCGGTATCCACTTCTGTGACTTTGAGTATGCGCTTGGAATAGAAAAAACACAGGAACCCCTTCGAGGGTGAAACAGTTGTGTGAGTCGAGGTAGTTCTAAGATGTAGGCTATGGTTATTATGATGACCTACTTGAATACTAAGAGTGAATCTGCCTGAATTGTCTTTTATGTGTGAAACCTGTAAAAAAAAATTGAAATTTTTTTTGAGCATACACTTTATGTTTAGTATAGGGCTTAAAAACAACTATTTTCAAAGTTTTTGTTGTATTTTCAATCACATAAATTTGAATAAAAGATTATCCAAAATGAACATGCAAAAAATTCAACTGAAATTGTTCAATTTTTTTTTTTAAAACTACTTTGGAAAACTGTTTTAACACATCTAGGGGGATATTTTAGTGCATATGAGGTCTATGCTAGTGCATTCACTAGTTAGTTCAATGCATTTAGATATTGTTTTCACGCATTGAAGGTTTTAGCGCATAGGCTGAATATTCAATGAACAATTTTTTGTCACTATCAAAACATTTTTTCTGTAGAGCATCTGAGACATATTGTAGCACATCTGAGGTCTGTTGTAATGCATATGCCTATTTCTACAATGCGTATAGGGTAAAAAGTAGCGCATCTGTCACTTTCCATACTTGTTACTTTTGAAAGATTTGAGTTTGTAACATCTTGGTCCAGTAGAATTTTGACATTTCTTTGATGCTTAGAGAGTGGAAATCAACCAAATTTGTCAGGAAATTGATTTCCAATAGGATCAAGAAACCCAAGAAACATCTAGGTTACAAGAAAACCTTACAACGAAGAATTTTTTTTATAAAAGTCAAAACTTCTTGCTCCATTACCAAAAATTTCTCCATAGGTACCAAGATTTTGCTAGGGGATTTACCAATGAGTGCATTGTAGAGCCTTTATATTCATGAGCCTATTTAAGAGAATAGCTCTGTGACAATGACAAAATCACAATCAACCTCTCAACTTCAATTATCTACCACAACCTTCTATTGAATATCCAACACATCCTAGTAAAATCCTTCAGTGAGTTTAATTAGGCTATTTGATATACTTCAAAAATAAGGATCAAATCTTAAAATTGCACCTTTCAAACAAATTTATATTATTGATTCAACTTCCCCAACATGATTTTGATATCCTTTATCATTGCAATTCACAATTAAGAATTAGGAATGCCTTTTGATCACATCATAATATTTAAATCTTATCAGATCAAAACATCATCATTTTTGCACTTATCAAATTGCGATCTAAGTCTAGAAGAAAATTTCAAAATCATATGCCTATTTTTACAAGATCTCAATACAATAAGCTGAGAGAGGATATTCAACAAGAATATCATACCCAAAGAACTCAAGAAGAAGGTGAGAATATTAGTCCCCTTTATAGCATGAGTTGAAATCCCCTTTTTAACAAAAACATGGGTGAAAGAGAAAAAAAATTGTTCCCTTCCAATAGAGACATGAGAAAAATTCCTATAGATAGTGATGATGAATGAGATGAAGAACATCACCTTAGAGAAGTTGAGCAAGATCCTAAATTTCATAAAGCCTTAGAAAATATTTTAGAGTGAAACAAAGAGAAATATTTCTAGTATTTGGTTGACAAAGGAGCTAAATTGCCTCATGATTTTGATACTGGGAACTTAAAGAAAGGTCTTGATGAAACACCCTTGTCTGATACTAGTGCCTTGTCTCAATAGGTTAAGGCACTTCAAGGAAAAATTAAAGACATGCAAGGGGGAACCAAAACAAAAACATATGCTCTTGATGACATTTTTCCTTATCCTTTTGACCGGCATCTCAACATGATCCCATTTCCCAAACATTGTGAAATCCCAAAGTTTGATCTATACAATGGGAAATCGGATCCAATTGATCATATTAGGGACTTCCAAAATATGAATTTAGAGTTTTCCCATGAGGATACATAATTGATGTGCTTATTTCCTAGGAGTCTTGGAGGCCAATCTATGGAATGGCTATCAAAAATCACACCGCCTGTCAAGACATTTGAAGAATTGATTAATGAATTCATATCACAATATTCTTACAATATACAACACCAAATAACCATGATTGATCTCTGCAAAGCTAAATAGAAAACTGGTGAATCATTTATTACATTTCTTCAGAGATGGAGAAGATTGTTTGCTAGATATCCATGTCATGTTCCTGAAAAGGAAAAGATCACCACTTTCATAAACAACCTGGATCAAGAGATGAGCTATCATCTTAATCTTCATTTCCCTCCCTCTTTTCAAAAATTTATTGAAAATGCCATCACCATTGAAAGTGCCTTGGTCCAAAGAGGGATAATAAAACTTGATAAAGACAATCCTATCTCGTTAAATCACCAAATGACAAATCTAAGTTTTGGACTCACAAAAAAGACATGGTGAATGATGGTGTTGTAGATACAAATCATGTCCTGACCAAGCCATTTGTTCTTGGTACTTTGACTATTCCTTGCAACAATAATTATAACAATTTCAACTTGGTCACAAATCAGGGAAACAATCCTCCTCCCCCAAGGAATAACATGAATCAAACTTTTACTCCCAATCAAGGGAATGCCAACAATCAAGGTTACTACAGAAATGATAACAACAACATTAATGCCTTAGGAAATGCCTCAAACAAAAATCCACAATGATCTTCATTCTTCTCTAGCAGAAGAACTTTTACTCCATTGGGTCAATCCTTAGAATCTGCATTCAAAGAATTGATGGCTAAAAATGTTCTTACTCTGCCACCTCAACACAACTTTGAACCCATTGTGAATCCCCCATCATGGAATGATGCATACTATTATGATTATCATCGGTTCAAGGGCCATCACACAAATAATTGTCAAGCCTTGAAAAATAGTCCAAGACTTAATCGAAAATGGCACCATCACAATAGGACACCAACAATCAAACAAAGACCACCAAGCATTTCACAACCCTTTTCCCAACTATCAAAAGGGTGATTCTTCTAGAAAAGTGTGAATCATATCAATGATCATATAATCAATCATATCTACATTGATGATGAGTGGGTCAATGTTATAAAAGTTAAGGAAAAGATGGAATATAGAGAATTTAATGCAACAACAAGGGCACAAGCTAAAGTTTTCTTAAAGGGTGCTTCTTCAAAATCAACTGTGCCTTTGCCTCAGCATCAATGACTTAGTAAATCAACTTCAAAAAACTCCTACTCATATTTCTATCTTAGAACTCCTGAAGATTTCCCCAGCACACAAGGAAATTCTAGAAAAGGCCCTCGTTGAAACAACTGTATCCATCGATCTAGATGTGGGCCGATTTCAAGCCATGGTGGGACACTTGTCCTCACCCAAATTCCTCTCATTCTCTAAAAAATATGACATTTCCATGACACATCCACATAATTCATCACTATACTTAGAATTCATCATCCACAAGTTTCGTGTTAGATGCGTCCTAATAGATGGAGGTGCTGGTTTGAACATATGTACCATGAAGTTAGTTCAAGCTTTAGGATTTTTTGAGGAATTCTTTGATCCCAAAAGAAAGATTACTATTAAAGCCTACGATGATGAGGAAAGAGCATCCAAGGGTTTAATCATGTTGTTGATTAGAGTGGGACCTATTATCAAAAATACTTTCTATCAAGTGTTAGATCATGATCTTGCATACAATATCTTGTTGGGTCATCCTTGGATCCATGAAATGCAAGCTATCCCATCCACATATCATCAATGTCTTAAGTTTCCTTATGATGGATAGGAAATCACAATACCAGTTGATAATTCAAACAGCCAGACTTGTGCCAACATCAAAGTTAGTCAAGACACTTTGGTTCACAACAATCGAGAAGCTCTTGCTAGTACTTCTCTCAAAGTTGATACACAAATCAGTTAGTTAACCAAAAGCTTTGACAAGAAACTATGGTTCAAGTAAAATGGAGTAGGGGAGTACTCTCTTTGTCTTGCTAATCTACCTATGTTGTAAGGAAAATTAGATGTGGAAAACAATTCTCCTAACGTCAATACCTCAGGAAAGAATGTAGATACACTTTAAAATTTACAATTACAGTCAAGTTAAGATGCACTATGAAATAGATTATAGAAACAAATTTTTGAAAATCACACAAGAACACTAGATATACGTGGGAAAACCCTTATGGGAGAAAAACCCACCACACTAAGAGAAATCACTTTGTATTACAGTAATTGAGATTACTTACAATAGTCAGACTTATCTTACTGGTGTCTATTTATAGCAGCATTCACCATTTATAATATTGCATAGGAACCTTAACAATTACAATTCACAGAATAGAATTCATTCATTGATCCAACCTCCCAACAATCTATTGATTCAACCTTCGAACTAACCGATAATCCAACCAGATCACAAATTGCAATCTCAGAGTATATCTATGTTGAACTCTGTCTATAGAACTTCCTCACAGAACCGTTGCAACTAACTGTCTTCCAACTGTTCACATTCGGCTCTTCCTATTTGTCCACGAGATGCCACATCGAAAGGTCTTACTCAATCTATAGATTCGTACTATGTAGGCATCTCAGTGAGACACTAAAAATGTCTTGCCGATGCCGTATATCCCTCATACCGATGTTTCCAAGAGTCTTAGTTATTGCTAAGATGTTCTATTGAGCTCCATAAGTTACACCAAGTCACCAAGTAGTCTCCCAGACCTACCGCTTTCGCCAGGAGATCATAGTGAGTCACCAAAGATACATCGAAGACACAAGTCATATTGAGCTCCAAATGATAGTCGGCAAGACACATCTTTCACCGAGAGTTCATAGCAAGATAGAAAAGTTACCCCAAAGTATTCATCCATCGCCAAGACATTGCCCTTTGCCAAGAGATTATTCCAAACTCCATATGTTACCCCAAAGGCTTCCAACACAAAGCTCTGTCGGCGAGACATGTAACTCTCGCTAAGACTTCTCATCAAGCCTTCCGAGTTACTCCGATGTTCTATCTTTGAAACTTCATCGGTGAGACATTTGTTCATCAGTAAGACTTCTTACCAATAGACCACAAGATACGCTAAAGAGAATAACATGTAGCATACAGTTAGCAGGACACTTATCAGTTGCTAATAGTTCTTAGTGAACCCTTAGTGCTATCCTGATGATTCTAAGTGTGTTCCCATCAGCAAGACTTTCACTATTCACTGAGATGTCTTCCTGGATCATTAGGTTTACTCCAAAGACTTCAATACATACACTGTCGGTGAGAGATTAACACTTTGCTAAGACTTCTTAGCGAGAACCCTTAGTTATCCTGAAGCCCATAGTCACCAAGAGTCTCCCCAACTAACGATTGAATGGCCTGTCGGCCAAAGGTCTCTTGAGCACTATAAGGTCATAATGAACACACTATGTCATAGCGATAGACTCCACAGTGTAACCTTTTAGAAAGACTTTTTCAAGGTCATAGCAACCTGTTCAAAACAGAATGATACAAATAGCTTGTCAACCAGACATTGAAGCTATCACATTGACTTGGCTCTAATGGAGGTTTCAGCCTGTATAGTTTGAGGCACATATTTCCAACAATCTCCCACTTGATGAAGATCATACAGGAACCTCTAGAGCACAACATAACTTACTAAAAATCATGGGTGCTAAGGCCCATTGAACCGACACACCACCTGAACTTGTCTGTGCTTACTGGCTTCGTCGATGAATATGCAACATTCTCTAGAGTATCAACTTTTTCCAAATTGACCTTTCCATCCTCAACCATATCTTGTATAAAGTGGTACTATACATCAATATGTTTCATCCTGGCATGGAAAGTAGGGTTCTTTACCAGACAAATGGCACTCTGACTCTCACATAAAATTGTTATTTCCCATGCATCAAAACCAATGTTAGAACACAAATGTTTCAACCATACAACTTCTTTACAAGCATGAGTAGTTGCCATGTATTTAGCTTTTGTAGTGGAAAAATCAACTATAGTTTGCCGCTTGCTCATCCAACTCACTGCACCACCATTCATCATGAAAATGTATCCACTAGTGGATCTCCTGTTGTCAATGTCCCCTGCCCAATCAGAATTTACATAACCATGAATACTGAGAGTCCTCTGTGATTCAACCAAGTTCCCATGGTAACACAAAGCAAAATCTGAAGTTCCCTTCAAATACCTAAACACTCTCTTCACAGTATCCCAATGTATTCTTCCTGGATTAGCCATAAATTGACTTAGTACTCCCACTGCTTGGGAAATGTCTGGCCTTGTACAGACCATTGCATACATAAGACTACCTACAACACTAGCATAGGGCACGCTAGTCATGTCCTCCATCTCAGTAGGAGATTTTGGATAGTCCTCAATAGATAGCATTGTTTCCTGCATGATTGGAACAACTAACTGCTTGCAATCATTCATACAAAATCTTTCAAGAACAGTCCTGATATACTTACTCTAACTGAGCCAAAGATTTCTATTCTTCCTATCCCTGGTTATCTCCATCCCCAGAATATACCTTGCTACACCAAGATCCTTCATTTCAAACTTAACAGACAACTAAGACTTAAGATCAAAGATTATTAGCTTGCTATTTCCTATGAACAACATATCATCAACATAAAGAGCAATAACAAGCACTTCATCACTTTTAGCTTTATAGTATACACAGTGATCAGATTTTGATCTCACAAATCCCAAAGACAATACAAATGTATCAAATTTTTGGTACCACATTCTAGGTGACTGCTTTAACCCATACAGAGACTTCTTTAATTTGCATACTAGTTTTTCTTTACCTTTCTCAACAAAGTGCTCAGGCTGGGACATATAGATTTCTTCTTCAAGATCACCATGAAGAAATGTTGTCTTCACATCCATCTATTCAACCTCTAAGTCATATGATGTTGCAAGTGACAAAAGAAATATGATAGATGTCAGCTTTGCTACAGGAGAAAATATTTCCCCATAATCGATTCCCTCTACCTGGAAATAACCCTTTGCAACTAGTCTTGCCTTGTACTTTTCTACATTTCCATCTAGACCAATATTTTTCTTAAATACCCATTTGCAGCCCACAGGTTTTCTGCCTTTAGGCAATGGCACCAGACTCCAAGTTTCATTTTTATCTAATGACGCCATTTCTTCTTCCATGGCTTCTAACCAAGAGTTTGAATCAGACATTTTAAATGCCTCTTTCATAGTCTTAGGCTCATTAGTACTAGAAATCAAAGCATAGGCACAAGTAGAATCAATCAATGAGAACCCATACCTATCTGGTTGTTACCTTTCTCAGGTTGAACTCCTCACTAGCTAAGGTTGAGGTTCTTCTTCTTTAGAACTTGCAGAACTGCTTGAGCTCTCCTTAGTTTCAGGTAGATTTTGAATCTTCAATTCCCCTTTCTCTGGTGTAGGAGGAATTGTTGCTACATCCTTACTATTTTCTAACTTTGTCTCTAATTGCAGATCCAAGGTGGAAGGTTTTAGCTCACAAAAGATTACACTCCTGTTGTATACAACCTTCTCTGTAATAGGATTTCAAAGCTTGTATCCTTTAATGTTAGCACTATAGCCAATAAAAATACACTTGACAACCTTGTTCTCCAACTTAGATCTTTTTACATCTGGCACATGTGCATATGCCTCATAGCCAAAGACTCTAATATGTCTAAGAGAGGGCTTCTTACCAGACCATACTTCCAAGGGTGTCTTCTCAACAAGAGTAGAGTTTGGAGATCGATTAATTAAGTAACATGTAGTAGCAGTAGCTTCAGCCCAAAACTTCTCTTCCAAACCAGCACTACTAAGCATAATTCGTGCTCTCTCCATTACTGTCCTATTGAACCTTTTTGCAACTCCATTTTGCTATGGAGTATAAGGTTTAGTCTTGTGTCTTTTGATTCCATGGTCTTTATAGTATCTTTCAAATTCATCATAACAGAATTCACCACCATTATTAGTCCTTAAATATTTTATTATTTTACCAGTATGATTTTCAACAAGATTTTTAAACTCCTTAAATTGATTGAACACTTCTGATTTACTTTTCAAAAAAATATAAATGCTCTTATTGAATAATCATCAATGAATGACACATAGTATCTTGATTTAGAAAAAGAAGGAATATCTACTAGACCAAATACATCTGAATGAATATAGTCTAACAAACCAGAATATTTATGAAGACTGTCATAAAATGAAACACGATGCTACTTTCCATATATACAGTGTTCACAGAATTTAAATTCCAAATTATAATCTTCAAGCCCCTCAACCAGGTTTTTGTTCTTCAAGGTTTTTAAACCTTTTTCTCCTATGTGGCATAACCTATGATGCCAAAGCATAATCTTCTCTGCAGGAAGTTTTACTTCTGTAGAGTTTACATAATTAGGGATTTTTCCCTCTTTACCTCCACAAGCAGCTTTTAGTGACTTTCCAAAGACACTGTTACATTGAACAGCTTGTGCATCCAGTTTGTACAGGGTACCAATTCAAGCACCTCTAGCCAGCACCATTGAACCTCTAGTCATCTTGCAACCATTTCCAGAGAATGTAACTTGTACACCAGTATCATTTAGCATACTTACAGATAATAGATTTCGAGCCAGACCTGGTATGTGCATAACATTATTGATTCCCTTTACTCTACCATTAGGGAATTGTATCCTGACTCTTCCACGACCAACAATCTCCAAAGTTGAATCACTTGCTAGGTACATCTTTCCACCACTGTATTCTTCATACTTTGTGAACTATTCTCTATGAGATGTCATGTGGAACGATGCTCCAGAATCAATTAGCCAGACATCATCTGATGCTTGAGTAGCCAAGGCTGCAATGAAGGCGTCACCATCATTATGAGAAGAACCATTATCAGAAGATCCCTTCTTCTTTTTCTCCTCTTTACAATCCTTTCAGACATGACCAGGTTGCCCACAGTTCCAGCACTTCACCTTGGACTTCTTGCTAGGAGACTTTGATCTCCCCTTTGATTTTGATTTGGACTTCTTGTCCTTCTTCTTGCCTTTCTCCTTTGACCTTCCTCTGAAAACAAGAGCCTCCTTCGCCATCTCAGAAGACTTCCTTCTCATTTCTTCTGATAGAAAAGAACCAACAGTATCCTCCATCTTGAAACTGGATGTTGTACTCCCAATAGCCATCACTAGATGATCCCATGAGTCTGGCAAAGAACATGATAGTAGCATACAATGATCCTCTTCTTCAGTCTTCACACCAACAGATGTCAATTGAGCAAGCAGCATGTTAAATGCATTCAAATGATTAGCTACAAACCCTCCTTCCTACATTCTCAAAGAGTATAGTTTATTCCTCAAGAATAGTTTATTCACCAAGGACTTCCCCTGATAAATAGACGCCAGTCTCTTCCACAAGGTAGATGAAATCTTCTCTTCATGCACATTGAGAAGCACCGAGTCTGCCAAATAGAGCCTTATCAGCCCCTTAGAATTCCTATCTGCAAGGTACCAATCCTTTTGCTTCATGCTAGTAAGTTTCACTCCAACCACAACAATCCAAAGATTACAGTCAACAAGAAGATCCTCTATCTTGAGTTTCCACAACTCAAAGTTACTGCCATTGAATTTCTCTATGTCAATCTTACTAGATGTACTAGCCATCTTAATTTGTAATTAGAAATAATAGACTCTACAAGACTCCCACTGAACAGAATTGACACAAAAAAACCTAATGTACCCACAAGGATAACACAACTAGCCAGGCTCTGATACCACTTGTAAGGAAAATTAGATGCGGAAAACAATTCTCCTAATGCCAATACCTTAGGAAAGAATGCAGATACACTTTAAAAGTTATAATTATAGTGAAGTCCAGATGCACTATGAAACAAATTACAGAAATAGAGTTTTGAAAAATATGTGGGAAAACCCTTACAGGAGAAAAACCCACCACACCAAGAGAAATCAGTTTGTATTACAGTAATTGAGATTACATACAACAGTCACACTTATCTTACTGGTGTTTGTTTACAGCAACATTCACCATTTACAATATTGCACAGGAACCTTCACAATTACAGTTCACATAATATAATTCATTCACTATTCCAACGTCCCAACAATCTGTCAATTCAACCTTCAAACTAACTGATAATCCAACTTGATCACAAATTGCAATCTCAGAGTATATCCATATTGAACTCTGTTTGTAGAACTTCCTCATAGAACCATCACAACTAACTGTCTTCCAACTGTTCACATTCGGCTCTTCCTATTCGTCCATGAGATGCCACATCGGAAGGTCTTACTCGGTCAACAGAATTCACTGTGTAGGAATCTCGGTGAGACACTAACAATGTCTTGCCGATGCCGTATATCCTTCATACCAATGTTGCCAAGAGTCTTAGTTATCGCTAAGACATACTATTGAGCTCCATAAGTTACACCGAGTCACCAAGCAGTCACCTAGACCTACTGATTTCTCCAGGAGATCATAGCGAGTCACTAAAGATACACCGAATACACAAGTCATAGCGAGCTCCAAATGATAGTCGGCAAGACTCACATATTTTGTCGAGAGTTCATAGCGAGATAGAAAAGCTACCCTAAAGTATTCATCCATCGCCAAGACATTTCCCTTCACCGAGAGATTATTCTGAACTCCATATGTTACCCCAAAGGCTTCCAACACAAAGCTCTGTTGGCGAGACATGTAACTCTCGCTAAGACTTCTCACCGAGCTTGCTGAGTTACTCCGATGTTCTATCTTTGAAACTTCATTGATGAGACATTTGTTCATGGATAAGACTTCTTACCAATAGACCACAAGATATGTCAAAGAGAATAACATGTAGCATACAGTCCGCAGGACACTTATCAATCACTAAGAGTTCTTAGTGAACCCTTAGTGCTATCACGATGATTCCAAGTGTGTTCCCATCGGCAAGACTTTCACTGTTCACTGAGACGTCTTCTCGGATCATTAGGGTTACTCCAAAGACTTCAATACATACACTGTCAGTGAGAGATTAAAACTTCACTGAGACTTCTTAGCGAGAACCCTTAGTTATCCCAAAGCCCGTAGTCGCCAAGAGTCTCCTCGACTAACGATTGAATGGCCTATCGGCCAAAGGTCTCCCGAGCACTATAAGGTCATAACAAACACACTATGTCATAGCGATAGACTCCACAATGTAACCTTTCGGCAAGACTTCTGCAAGGTCACAACGACCTGTTCAAAATAGAATGATACAAATAGCTTGTCGGCCAAACATTGAAACTTTCACACCAACTTGGCTCTAATGGAGGTTTCAGCCTGTATAGTTTGAGGCACATATTTCCAACATATGTTACCTCGGTCACATGGACAACCTTTTATCGTACAAGAACAAATATCTTTAGCATCAACATCAACACAACCACCAACAAAGCCAAATACTAAGTTTAATGGACGATAAATCAAAGAAAAATTCCCCATGGAAGATTCTGAGGATAGAAAAGTTCTTAGTTGGCTTTATAAAGATGAAGATGAAACAGTTCTTAATGTAAAACTACCTACTGATCAATATAGTAAAGGATATTCAATCATGAAAAAAATGGGCTATAATGGTAATGGTCCTATTGGAAAATGAAAAGGAGTAGTTGAGCCTATTCACCTTCTAGGATTTGCTGTAAAAGATAAAACAAGACTGGGCTATGATACTAACTCAAAAGAAAGAACATCCAAGTAGTTGCATGATACTATCTTAACATTGCAAGAAGGGTCTAATACAAGGGAAGCTTGTTTGACAACAATCCAAAATTTTGTGGATAATAACTCTGACATAGACTCTGGTGAATATGAATGGGACACCATCTACAATGATGAGTTATGGAGGGACAAAAGGGTCAATCTGGTACACAAGGAGACCCCAACTCTAATCGAAGGTGAAGGGTCAGGGTCCCAACCACAAGGATCCGAACTACAAGGTGACTATGATTCTAGTGACACCAAGTCAGGTTTCATCGAACAAGACTATTGTGAGAACAATATCATCTTTGATCTACCTCACACCTCCAATCCTACAGAAAATTTCATTATGACCATAACCATAGTCAATTTCATGCAACCCGATGATCCACTACCTTTGATCCATCTCGATCTCATTAATTGGGATCTATCGGAACCTATCGATGTACCTATGTTTCCAAGTGATGAATCTATCGTGAACTTCCTCTCTACAGATGACACAAATGATTGTTCCACTAGTTATTTTTGGCATAGATTCTTTAATCAAGAGAGTGTCAAGTCTCCTAGCTGCAAAAATAAAAATCAACAACAAACATCTAATGGTGAAAACCAGAATCTGGGAGTTTTAGATTAAAAAAAGATAAAACAAAGAGCATATTAGATGGTGAAAACCTTTTTAAGGCACCAAATGATGGGATACTTGACACTCTCTTGGAGCACTATCATGAGTGATTTCCTATCTTTATTGAGCTTACAAAAGAAGTTAATCTTGAAACTATAGAAAAACCATGAATTCTACAGTTAGTTGCATCAATGATAGATAAAGAAATACTTGAGTTCATGAAATTTCTCAGAGAAAATCAAGTCAACTTTACCTAGTCTTATTCAGACATGCCAGGTCTTGATCCCAATCTCATAATGCATCACTTTTCCATCAAACCAGGAGTTAAGCTTGTGAAACAAAAGCTCAACATCCTCATGTTGCACTACTAGTTAAAGAAGAGCTTAGAAAACTCCTTGATGTGAGTTTCATAATATCAATTGACTATGCAAAATGGATCTCCAACATTGTTCCTGTATCCAAGCTAGAAAAATGTATCAGAGTGTGCAAAAATTTCAAAGATCTTAATAAGGCATGTCCTAAGGATGACTTCCCAGTTCCAAACATCGATACTATAGTTGATCTAATAGCTGTCCACACCATGTATTCACTAATGGATGGATTTTTTAGTTACAATGAAATCAAGATTGCACCTGAAGACTAGGAAAAAATAATGTTCACATGTCCATGGGGGACTTACTATTGAAATTTCATGCCTTTCAATCTAAATAATGTTGGGGCTACTTACTAAATAGCTATGACTACAATTTTTCATGACATGATGCACACATTCATGGAAGATTACGTAGATGATATATTGGAAAAGTCATACACAAGAGAAGGACATCTTGAAATATTATCCAAAATATTTGCAAGGTTGGAAAAGTTCAAAGTTTGCCTCAACCCCAAGTAATGCATTTTTGGGGTCACATCAGGAAAGCTCTTAGGACACATAGTATCAGCAAAAGGAATTGAAATAGATCCTGCCAAGGTACAAGCAATCATGGAGATGCATCCACCGAGGAATATTAGTTAGTTGAGATCATTACAGGGATGGATTCAATCTATACTAAGGTTCATCACACAACTGGCAGATAAAAGTCTACCTTTCACACACCTATTGCATAAGAATGTTCCTTTCAAATGGGATGACAAGTGTGAAATGGCCTTTCAACAACTCAAGCAGTACCTAATGAACCCACCAATTCTAGTACCACCAAATCTGGACAAACCAATAATCTTATATATTGCCACAACAAAGACATCTTTGGGGGCATTATTAGCACAAAAAGACTCTACATGAAAGGAATGGGCAATTTATTACATCAGCCAAATGCTAACAGGTCATGAACTCAACTACACTTTCATTAAGAAAGCTTGTCTAGCAGTAGTATTTGCCTCATAGAAGTTTTGACACTACATGTTAACTCATACAATCAATCTTGTTGCAAAGATTGATCCACTCAAATATCTGCTAAGCAAGGCTACATTGACAGGAAGGTTGGAAAAATGGGTTATGATCCTAAGTAAGTTTGACATCCATTATTTTGATCGTAAAGCAATCAAAGGACAAGTTATCACCAATCGACTACCTAAAGCACCACTACAAATAGAGCATCCCATGCACATTGAATTTATAGATGTTGATGTCTTCACTGCAAAATACAAACAGTCATGGTCATTATACTTTGATGGTTCTTTCACTTAACATGGATCAGGGGTAGGCATACTCTTTATCACCCCTCAAGGAAATACCATTCCTTGGCCATATAGGCTAACATTTCTATGCACCAACAACATAGCCGAATATGAAGCTTTAATCACTTGACTCAAGATAGTGTTAGAATGGAGGATCACAAAACTACAAGTCTATGGTGACTCGCAGTTGGTCATTAATTAGATCAACAATGATTATCAAACCAAAGATGATAAACTATTTCCATATAAGAAGATGGTTGATGATTTCAAGAAGTACTTCATAGATATCAAGTTCATACAGATTCCAAGACTTGATAACAAGGCAGCTGACACCATGGCCATGATCACATCATTGCTACAACTCCCAAAAAATTAGACTTGCTATGAATTTCTAGTGGAACAATCGTTTACACCTGCCTATGATACACCTAAAATCCAAATAATTTTCCACTTAGTAGGATCTGATTCACCTTGGTATGGCAAGATTTTTGTCCACCTAAAAGATGAAATATAAAGCACAACTTTATTCGCCAATCCTTTCGCTATACTCTTATCACTGAAATCCTTTACCATCGTGGTCTTGATGATACTTTACTTCAATTTCTTGAACGTGACAAATCTGATAAGGATTTACAAGAAGTTCATGGTGGCATTTGTGGTACTCATTCAAGTGAACTAAACTTATCCAATAAATTGATTAGAATGGGTTACTACTGGCCTACAATGGAGAGGGAATCCTTCATTTTGTGAAGAAGTTATCTAAATGCCAAATTCATGGGAATCTCATCCATGCTCCTGTACAAGAACTTCACCCATTCACTTCAACCTAGCCATTCTCTCAATGGGGGTTAGATCTAGTTGGCAAGATTCATCCTTCATCATCAAGTAGACACAAACTTATCATCACAGTGACAGAGTACTTTACCAAGTGGATTGAGGTAGTATCTCTCACTAAGGTTACTGGCAAACAAATCTCATCGTTCATACTCAACTCTCATTTTTCGGTATGGCATTCCCAACTCCATTATCGCAGATAATGGATGACTATTCAAGAATTAGGATGTTGATGAACTTTCTGAGAGATTCCATATCCAACACAAATATTCAACACCTTATTATCCACAAGGGAATGGCCAAGTAGAGGCCTCAAAAAAAACAATATTGAAAATATTGAAGAAGACTGTGAATGATGCAAGGAAAGATTGACACATTCAACTCAATCCTGCATTATGGGCCTACAAAACTAGCATCAAAATGCCAATAGGAGCAACACCGTATGCTCTTGTCTATGGAGCAGAAGCCATTTTGCCACTAGAGGTTGAGATTCCATCACTAAGGGTATCATTAAAGGGACTCACAACAGATGATGAATATAGAGTTTCCTGATTGCAAGAGCTGGAACTCCTTGATGAGAAGAGACAACAAGTAGTTGATCATTTGAAAAAATATCAATAGATGATGTCTTGCAACTATAATCATAGAGTCAAGCCACGTACCTTTGAGGTTGGTGATCTTGTTTTGAAGGAAAACCCATGAAATCAGCAAGACAGAGAGAAGAAAGGAAAGTTTGAACCAAATTGGTTGGGTCCTTATGTGGTCATCGCAGTATATGGTTCAGGAGCATACAAGTTGTCAATGCTAGAAGGGGACCTGTTTGATGAACCCATCAACAACATGCACCTAAAAAAGTATTATGTCTGAAGTAGTTATCATCACCTAGAAAAAGTCCGAAAAAAATAACAAAAACAACAAAAAAAGTCCTGAAAAAAAAATAGAAACAACAGAAAAAGTCTTGAAAAAATAAAAAAAAACAACAGAAAAAGTCCTAAAAATAACAAAAACAACAAAAAGTCCTAAAAATAACAAAACAACAAAAAGTTCTAAAAAATAACAAAAATAGTAGAAAAAGTCCTGAAAAAATAACAAAAATCAGAAAAAGTCTTGAAGAGATCTAAAAAAATAAAATAAAAAATCATGAAGAAATCCTAAAAAAATCAAAAAAATACAAAAAAAAAATCAAAGAGAAATTAGAAAAATGCAATAAAAACAGATAGTGAAAATTTGGCAAACAGACGCTATTTGTAGCTCTCCATCTATTAGTTCACGTTCTACACTTAGCTTCTCAACCTTCATTTCATGCATCTTTTCACCATCATCTTAGGGCCATAACAACATCATACTGCCATCATTTTCCTAGAGCGATAATGTCTTACCATCACTTGATTGTTGTATGTATTCATTTTAGCAAGTTGTGCCAATATTGGGGGAAAACGTTGACATACTGAGACCAATCAACTTTCAAAATTTCCCGAAACGGCTAGATAGTGACAAAATCCAATCAAATGAACAAACAATCAAATCATATGAACAACTATACAACCATTGATCCATATCACAGTTTTTTAGCAAGTACCATATCATGACACATATTTGGATGATCTAAAATATGAATAATGTTTGGAATAGCAGTAGTATATTTTGAACAATGGTTGTTTGACTTTCAATATCATCCCTTTAGAGCACACTTGATGATGTATTGAACTAGAGTAGCGAGGAAAGAGAATGATTTTTCTTTGTTTGTTATCTTGAGATTGACTATCAGTCTGGTGCAAATATGTTGCGAGACATGATTTTCAAATCATATAATTAATGATAGTTCCAAATTTGCATCAAAAAGTGGTTAATCTTTGTCTATTTATGCAAGAAATGCTCAGGTCATCTCAATTCAATTATACCTTGATGCTTGTGTTCACTTGCTATATCAAAAATCATGAAAGTTGTACTCAGGTCATCATTGGTGCTAATTTCCCCTTTGATGCTTATACATACTTCCAACATTTTAAAATGCTCTATGATGATTCAAGAATGATAACAAAGGGCTCAAAAAATAGTTTGTTTCATTTCATTGCATTTCATTTTAATCATTGTACATATCTACATACTGGATTTGCATCAGAGCTTTGAAAGGCTTAACAAAAACATCGACTGTCATGTCTCTTTGGACTATTTGTGGAGGACATTCAAACATTTGTTTCATTATCATCTTTTATCTTCATCATAATTTCCTTAATCAGTATCATTTCATCTAGGTACACTACATATCATATAGTTTATCCTTTATCATTTATTTATCCTTCATGATGCATTATCATTTCATTTATCATTTTTCATATCATTTCATTGCATATAATTGATCATTCTCATTTTTATCATCTTTGTTTTATTGCATATCATTTAGATCCTCTATCATTTCATATCATTCATTTATTCATTAGGTATTTCATATCCTTTTCATTTTCATATTATCTATCATCTTCATCTCATTAACATCTTATCATTTTTATACAATTGCATACCATTTACCATCTTCATCTCATTAACATCTTATCATTTTTATACAGTTGCATACCATTTATCATCTTCATTATCATTTCATTTTCATCTTTTATCATCTCATCATTATCATTTCATTACATTATCATTATCATTTCATCATCATTTTGTCATCATTTCATTTATCATTTCATCATCATTTTGTCATCATTTCATTTATCATTTCATTACATTATCCTTTATCATTTTATTATCATTATCATTTCATTAGATTTCATTACATTACATTTCACTACATTATCATTTATCATTTCATCTCATTATTATTTATCATTATTTCATCTCATTATCTATTTCATATCATTTCATTACCATTTCATTACGTATCATTTACAATCTTATCATTCATCTCATTTTATTTCACTTATCATTTCATCCCATTGTGTATCATTTGTCACATTACATTCATATCATATCTTTAATCATCTATCATTTTCATATCATTTATATATCATGTCATTTTTCCCAAAACATTTGACTCATTTCACATATCATTTCATATCATTTCCTAATTCATATACATATTACACATTTATGGTGCATTTCATAAACATAAACATCCATTTTTCATCACATCTATTTCTTGCATTTGAAAAATCCAAAAACAAACATTCCATGCATACATTACATTTCCACATCATTTTTCATAAACATATCATATATCTCCATTCACACTCACATAATCAAACATCCTAAGTCATCCACCTGCATGACATCATTAGTACACATCACAAATCATCATCATAGCATGAATCATCCTACACATCATGTTAGTCATCAAACCATCAAAAGCATCACAAATCCATCTCATAACATATACAAACATATGCATATCCATATCATCATCATATCATCACATCAAAAATGCACATCATCAAAACTCATTGCTATTGCGTATCATTGCTCATAAAAAATAAATACAAATGTCCTATGTCCAATGTCCAATGAAACTAAAAAGTCTAGAGAGATGCATAAGATATGATAAAAAACAATGTACACGCTCCAAAAATGATATATATATGCGATGTACATCCATAATACTACATCAATAAAAAAATCACATATCAAGGCTGGCTAGTGGTGCCTCCTGATGGAGTTGGCCTTTGTGTTGGAAGTCCACTGCCTCCTACACCTCCTACCCCAAGATTTTTGTGTGGTCCTGACACACCTCAATTGTGCAAAGGTCAATCCAAATTTCTCTATCTATCAATGACTCATATCATGTGATTTATCTATCAATGCCTCATATCATGCAATCACAACCCATATCTATCTATCAGTGACCCATATCAGTGCATCATATCAATGAACCATATCAAGTGCTCTATCTAAGTGACTCATATCATGAAATCAATGCAAAATCTATCTATCTGAATATCAGATCAATCTACTCTATCATCATTTATTATTTTTTCTCTTTTTCAAAAAAGAAAAATTATCAACAATCAAATCATTTTTCTATTTGTACTTTGGTCATGAATGCAAATATGTTTTCTATCACAGAAAACAAATTTATTAGAAGTCATATTAATCATTCTACTCTTTTTTTTCATTCAATGGAAACAAAGTTATCAGCGATCTATTCTTTATTTTCTATTTTGGGAAGCACAGTTATCAATTCATCATTTGTTAGATCTTCTATCATTTATATCCATATCAACATGATGACAAGACAATTTATCTATCTATTGACCAAAGAAGCAATATACATCATCATTCTTTCATCAATTATTGGGAGCTAAATCACTACATCCCTCTCATCATCTAAATTTCATCATCAACTCAACATTTTTCTCATCATCAGTGATTTACCTCCTGAGGGGCCATCATCAATATCAAACATTTTTTTTTTTTAATCAGGGGTGTATTAGTTAAATTTTTTTCGATCAGAGGCAAAATCAAACATAGCAAATTATTAAAGTAGAAATATTTTCTTTGAAGCAATACATTTCACACATCACTGCAAAGAGGGGAAAAATGTATATGCATAAAATTGGTCATGTCTAATTAATCCTGACATTTAATTAAATATTTATTATTTAATTAATCTAAAGTCCTCTACATATGATTAAATTTAATTAATTTAATTATATTTTTCATTCACTTTATTCTTTCACCTTAATTAAATAAATTCACTTTATTTAATTATTTCACATTCATATGTCTACTTAATTAATTAAATAAATATCCTCTATTTATCTTAATTAATATCACCTTTTGAATTTAATTAAGTCTTTTGATTTAATTAAATTTAAAATATTTCCTTTCTCCTATTCAAAATCTTTTTTCTAATTAATTAAATATTTTATTTAATTAATTTCATCTACATGTCATTTCTTAAAAAAAAAAAAAAATCTTTATTTAATTAATATCCTTCATATCTTTTCAAATCATAATTAAATATTTTATTTAATTATGAAATCTTTTTTTATTCTTCAAATCTTAATTAAATGATTATTTAATTGAGAAAAATCTTCATGCCACCCATAAATAAATAATTGAATTTATAATTCATTATTTATCTTCTTAAATGTTTCCAAAATCCTCTAAAAAGATGATTTTTTATCATCTCATCTCATCTCTTCCATAAATAAATAATTGAATTTATAATTCATTATTTATCTTCCCAAATCTTTCTAAATTTCTTTAAAAAGATGATTTTTTTATCATCTCATCTTATCTCTTCCATAAATAAATAATTGAATTTATAATTCATTATTTATCTTCTTAAATCTTTCCAAAATCCTCTAAAAAGATTATTTTTATCATCTCATCTTATCTTTTACATGAAAGAAGAAAAAAATCCCACTTTCTGTTTTTCTTCTATTTTTCTCTTTAGTCTTCTCCATCTTCGACTGTTTGATCTACCAGGAATTATCACAGCCGTTGATCACATCAGCCTATCATAAGTTTTTGAAAACTCTATAAATACCACTGCAAATCCAAGCATTGGTTCTAATTAGAGATTAATTGCATTAGAGACAAGGCAATCAACATTTAGTATTGTTATCAGTTTTAGTATTCATATGATTTAGTAATTCTAGTTTCTTTCAATAGCATTCATAGCATGTTAATCATATCTTAGCTTAGCATGCTTTCATCTTTAATCTCGTTCTCTAGGAAGACTATTTGTTAAGCCTAGCATACAATATGAGAGCAACCTGGAATCAACAAAAACATTGGAGATAGAGGACGGTGGGATGAGGTCAAGGACAAAATACTGAGTTTGCATTCTTTCTTATTTGATTTTTTGTTTTGATATAATGTCTTATTGGTGTGCTTGATTTGTTTTTAAATCTACATTTCATACACTTAAAAATTGATCACACACCACGAAAATCTATAACAATTCACTTGTCATGGCATTTGTCATGGAATTCTATCACCATGAGATCACATTTCTTTGAGGCATTTTTTCCAAAGTTCATTACCTTGTCTATGCTACCACATTTTTCATACATGTCTACCAAAGCATTTTATCAAATAGTTCACTACCTTGCTACTATAACTAAAAGCGTTTATATAGGTGATTTCAAACAAGCTATGGATGCTTGGAAAAAATATATCAAAGCATAATAGTAAGCAACAAGCTATGGTCTCATAGTTTTTTTGGTGTGAAAATCAATGTGATTTTATTTGCATTTTATTTGCAGGTTTTAAACACATTTTTTTTGGCAATTTTGTTGTTTGAAAAAAATCTTTATGTCCAATTTTGTGCATTTTTTAATTGTAGGATTCTCACAATTAGGGAAAAGGGTAGTGTTCATGAAGGGATGGAAAAGATGCATAGAGCCTTTCAATTATTCCTATACTATGTAATGACATTGAATCATTTAGCAAACCATTTTTTCTTCACATGGCAACATTTTCTTGTGGAACAGTTTACCGAGATAACTCTTTTTTTGACTGACCACCCTCTCATGAAATCTCATTCATATTATAATATTGCATGATATTATCATAATAAAGGTGATTATGACACCATTGGCTACTACTACATGGCATCAGTCAAGGAAAGCTAGAGGCCATAGGATTTTGTGTTGCCATACTTTGGGTTGGAACAAGTTCAATTGAAGCTGGGAGATCTTAAGAGTTCTCTCTCAAATTTTGAAAAGGTTCTAGAGGTCCACCTTGAGAACTATGAAATCTTAAAAGTTGTAGGCCATATATATGCTCAGCAAGGGTAGACAAAAAAGGCTTTGGAAATTTTTAAAAAGGAAAGTTGCGGGTATGTGCAGGATCATGATGGGCCAAAAAGTGGCGATATGATAGGTATGTGTGTTAGTGTAATTAAATTAATTATTACACTAGCATAAGTTAACTTAGGTCTTGCATTATTTAGTCCTAGGTTGCATTTTAATAAATCATTTAATAATGAGGTAATGTCCCCTTCCTTGTTTGTAAGGATAAGATTCCTTCTAGAAGATGAGTTGTCCTTCTAGAACTTATCTCTATCCTTATCCTTATCTTGTTAGTTAGGGTTATGTTGTCAGATGTTGTTAGATCATGACACATGGCAACATCTCATGCTTTTTAGGTTTTCTCTCTTGCCTATATAATCAGGCAACTTGTTCATTTGTATAATATTAATCAAATATCAATCTATGATCTAATGTTGTAGATCAGTAGTAATCTCTCTTTGTAGCCCTTAGTTGCAACACTTTCTGTGTGGTGTAATTTCTCTTGGCAAGATCCTTTGAAGTGTGCGCAACTTCATTGGTTGATTCAACATCCATTATTGCAACATGATATCAGAGCATGTTGAATTCTAACATGGTATTAGAGCCATTCCATTGAGAATTCATCACAGGATCAAGAAAGTTGGGCTGGAGAGATTCTTGTAGGCTTGAAGGTTTCCATTGAAGGCTACTTGTTTCCACCTGGGGATCAAGCTAATTTCTAAAGCATATAGAGTTAGATCCAAGCTCACCATTGTCTTCAGAAGTCCTTGAAACCCTATGATCACCTGTCCAATCATCAAAATCGGATACATCAACTCGGGATCCATCAAAGGTATTTTATGGTTTGCAAAATCAATCGTATGATCTATACAATTTGCATTAAAAAATCACCCTGATCAGTTGTCCTCTGAGGTAAAAAAAAAAATTAGTGGCAGGCACTTTTTTGTTTTAAAAAAATTAGGCTTATTTTCATTTTATTTTTTGGCAAAAAAAATATTTTGGGGTTTTGATATAGTTGCAGAAAAAATATTTGGAGCAACCTGCTAATATATTCTATGGCCGGCATCATCCTTTTTTAATTTGTGGACTATAATTTATCGAAATTTTATTAAAAATTATGGGGTTTTTTTATCATTGGCATCAAAATATTGGTCTATTAGCATCTATTTTTGATGGTCGATATATATTAAAAATATCTTTTGATTTTTAATTGCCATTAGGCAATATTAAAAATCAATATAAGTTTCGTCGGCCGCATTTAGTTTCTATAGGAATTGTACTGTGGTCAGCCCTCTTATTGTTCTCTGTAGGGAGTACTGTCCCTTGTCGGTCGTCATATCCGATCGAGACCCCATGATTTGTTGCAAGCAGAGACCCTTACGCTAGTTGTGATTTGTTGCAGCCAAGATTTGTTGTCGACACGTCCTCCCACCGACTGATGCTACCCTCGTCGGTTGTTTGTCACCAGTTATTTGAAGCCATTGTTGATCGTTGTACTTTGTCAGCTTCAACATCTCCACCAATGGAGCCCATCCACCAGGGACACTATCATTTTCTATTGCCCCGCCACCACTTCTGGTGGTGCTTCTTTTTTTTCCTAAGCACGCATCATGGTCACATCAATGACCAAGTGCCAGCCTGGAGGGGCTTATTTTTTGCTCCTCATTAACCTACCAAGTGCCTAATCCAAGCCTTTTTTTCATTTTATCATAACTTTCTACCAAGGTATCAAAAATTGGAAAATGAGATATCATCGATAAGGTAATTTCGAGCACTTTCCAGTGGTGACATCAATTCTACAAAAAATTTCTTGTAGAAAATTCTATAGTCAACTAAAGTCAAACCTCCACTTTGGACTCAATAGCTAATATCTTCGCATCAGATTGTCAAAATCTGGTGATTCCGATGACATTTAGGATATATTTCAGTGATTTTTTCATTCATAAAGACATCTTGATCAGTTTTAGCTCCAGGTACTCTTGCATTGATTTTTTCAGTTTGGTGCATTTGTTCAATAACTTGGATATCCTAAAGTTTGGGAAAATATTTTTTGATCCGAGTAGCATCACTTCAATTGTACATCATCTTTGGAAGTTTCTATTTGCTGTTGAAAGTCATTTGTCTTTGTATTTTGGAGAGATTTCATTATGGGGCTTGCATATAATCCTATGACTATGTTGCACAAGGGAAACTATCAACAATGGCGGGATGGGATCATCCACCATTTCCAATCACTTGATCTATTGCGTCATCTGTATGGTATAGTTCCCTATCCAAGTGAAGGTATTCATGAATTTTCTTGGAGTTGTAGCAAATATACTGTCTTGGAGATCATTGCAATGCAAGTTGATTGTGATGTTTTGAATGCTATTGATCATTTTGACTGTCCTCACATCCTTTAGACTAATCTTTGGGAGATATATGGAGGATCAGACACTCCACCCTTCCCCGATGGTCATGATTTAGAATTTCATTCTTCAGATCAAATACCCCATAATGATATTGTTGTACATGAGGTTGATTGCCTTGAATCTTTCGAAGAGGTTGACAAGGTTGCTTCAAGTGCTTCTTCTCCATTAGAGACAGTTGGTATCCCTTCACAATCAGTGATTCCTTGTCCAAATTCATTGATTGAGGCTTCCACCATCATCATTCATCAAGACACATTTAGTTTTCCAAGCTTAAGATCATAGGATGGCTTCGCTTCAGGTATCACTGACTTGGCTACTTCTATAGGTTTGTAGGACATTCTTGAGGGGATATCACTCCTCTATTCAAATCCCACTTTGGATAGTTTTCTTGAGTCTTCTTATTCCTTTGTCTCGACCTTGATTAGGAATCTAGAGACTATCTTGGAGGCACTTGGTTTCTCTTCAGAGATTTCATCTTTGAGACTTCTTCCCTATCATTCCATTCGGGATTTGAGGTTTCTTTAGCATTTACCATTGGATTTGCTTCTTCCTAGTAGGAGACTTGTGGTTTGGACACATTTGTTGCTTCAAACTTCTTTCAGTGGTTTTGAGGACACTTCATTCAGGGAGGGCTCAAGTCTCCATCATATTCATTCCATTGTCATCTTTGGATATTGTTTAGCATCAGTTTCCACATCGTCCTGGTTTGTCACCCTTTTCATTGATTGTGGCATTTTCATCTTCAGGCAAGGAGACATTTGAGTAGAGTGCAGAGACATCATCATCAACATACATCCTTCCTTCAATTCCTATCCGGAATGGGAAGCATCATTGCACTTGCACTTGGTTTTGTTTCTTCCAAAAGGGAGACAAGTTGTTTGTCGACATTGGATCTTGTTTTGTCTTCAGACACTTGCCATTTTTGCAAGTGATCACATCTTTTGGGGGGGCTATATAGTCTCTCTATTTCCTCCCTATGGGGGGCTATTGTATTGTATCCATCTGACATCCGGATGGTGTACTTGGGGAGTATTTGGGAGTCCTCTATCCTTCCCATCCTATCTCACATTTTTGCATTTTCATCTCCTTTTTCGAGATTCCCACTGGGTTTTCCCCTTTTCTCTAATTGTGGGAGATTTTCTGCATCATCTTCATGTACATGGGTACTTATCATGGCCTCATAGTCGGGACCCTTTCATCTCATTATCTTGCATAGTCATTACATTTTCCTCCCTAAGTTGAACTTATGGGGGAGTGTTAGTGTAATTAAATTAATTATTACACTAGCATAAGTTAACTTAGGTCTTGCATTATTTAGTCCTAGGTTGCATTTTAATAAATCATTTAATAATGAGGTAATGTCCCCTTCCTTGTTTGTAGGGATTAGATTTCTTCTAGAAGATGAGTTGTCCTTTTAGAACTTATATATATCCTTATCCTTATCTTGTTAGTTAGGGTTATGTTGTCACATGTTGTTAGATCATGACACATAGCAACATCTCATGCTTTTTAGGTTTTCTCTCTTGCCTATATAATCAGGAAACTTGTTCATTTGTATAATATCGATCAAATATAAATCTATGACCTCATGTTGTAGATCAATAGTAATCTCTTTTTGTAGCCCCTAGTTGCAACACTTTCTATGTGGTGTAATTTCTCTTGGAAAGATCCTTTGAAGTGTGCACAACTTCATTGGATGATTCAGCATCCATTATTTCAACATGATATCAGAGCATGTTGAATTTTAACAATGTGTAGAGTATGTGGCTGACGACTTTTTTTTACCCAAAATTGATGAAATGAAAAAGGTTTTTAAAGAATATTCTCAGCTTTCCACTAATACAAATTATGTTTTATTTTGAATTTAACAAATAATTATGATTCATTTTCTATTTGAATTACGACTAAAGTCCTGATTGATAGGTTGATTAAAAGACATCTATAGCTTTCAAATGGTATCATATTTTTTGAATCTGAAACATGCGTCACATTCTATACTTCACATACTATAGGATTAAAAAAATAAAAATTGAATTTCATGAAGTTTTGACCAAGTTAAGGTGGTCAGACATACAATTTTTTATATTTTTTAAAAGTTGTAACAAAAAAATAATAATTAATTATTTTCTTAGAAAAAAATTACAAAAAAATATGCATCACATTAGAACATGAATCCTCTACTTATATCTAAAATCTTATAAGAAAATATTATCATTTTATTGTGGTTAGAGTGGTCAGATAGACACCTATTTCTTATTTTTTTCCTAAAATTTAAGTACTACTACATTGAAATTTCAAATTTTCACCAAATAGATTTTTATTTATTTTAAATAAACCTAGTAGTTTAGAAACTACATTCAATTTTCTACAGATTCTATTCTTACATATTTTTGCAATAATATAGATAACTTATTCAAATTTTTACGTCAATTTTTCGCCACTTAAGGGCCTATTTTTTCCATGATGATCCTGCACATACCCTTGCATAGATCCACATGATGCCCATGCATTTATCAAGATGGGTGAGTTATTAATATTGTCAGACCCTAGTGCAACATTAGATTCTCTTAATATTCCAAAGTCTCTTCTGAAGAAGAGCAGAGAAAAAACACCTATTGAATTCTAAAACAACATTAGGGTTCTTCATTTTGAGTGTGATGAACTAGAATTGGCTCAAAAAAAATTTATGGAGGTATTAGGAAATGATGTTCTGTGACTACATAAATATCTATGGTCATTTTTTTGCATTTTTTACTTGTAGGGTTCTCACAGTTAGTGAAAAAGGTAGTGTTCATGAAGGAATGGAAAAGATGTGTAGAGCCTTTGAATTATACCCGTACTGTGCAATGGAAATGAATCATTTAGCAAACCATTTTTTCTTCACATGGAAGCATTCTCTTATGGAACAATTGACTAAGTTAGCTCTTGTTTCAACTGGCCACCCTCTCATGAAATCTCATTCATATTATAATCTTGCATGATCTTATCATAGTAAAGGTGATTATGACACCACTGGCCACTACTACATGGCATCAATCAAGGAAAGCCAGAGGCCACAGATTTTGTGGATAGGTTCAATTGAAGATGGGAGATCTTAAGAGTTCTCTCTCAAATTTTGAAAAGGTTTTGGATGTCCACCTTGAGAATTATGAGAGCTTAAAAGATGTAGGCCATATATATGCTCAACAAGGTAAGACAAAGAAGGATTTGGAAATTTTAAGAAAGGCAAGTCACATAGATCCATGTGATGCCCATGCATTTACCAAGATGGGTGAGTTATTAATATCGTTAGAAACTAGTGCAACCTTAGATTCTCTTAAGAAAAAAAAGTCTCTTCTGAAGAAGAGCAGCGAAGAAGTACCCATTTAATTGTTAAACAACATTGGGGTTCTTCATGTTGAGTGTGATGAACTAGAGTTGGCTCAACAAGGTTTTATGGAGGCACTAGGAAATGGAATTTGGGTTGAATTCATAAATAAAAGCCCCAGTGCCAATTCTATAATTTTTTATGCGTGCTTTAAGGTTATGAAATTCTTCCAACAACTAGAAGAAGGTGGTGTTTTACTTGAGTTACAAGTTCAATTCCCATATGCTCCAAAATGTGTTGAGGAAACTAATGAAAAAATAGTCCCCTAAACCCTAAACTACCTGTATGGTTTTGGTACCTAGTTGCCTATGTAACTATTGTAATTTTCCAATAAAAAAGCTATAGATTTTTTGTTTAATGTAATGAAGGTTTTGAATTACCTTTGAATTCACTATGGAGGGCACCCCCAAATTTGAGTTCATTGTAGGACTCATTGACTTCAAATTCATTGCAGCAAACTCTGAATTCCTTGCCTACCTTTTTAGAAGTCTCCAAGTCCTCTCCAAACAAGCTTTATCACCCATGAAAGTAGTTGTTGTAACCCAAAATGACTTAGTGCAAGGCTAACCAACTAACTAAATGAGTAATTCAATGAATAATGAATCACACGCAATACACTCCTGCTAATAATTCCCCAATGCATTTTCTTAAAACTTTGTCTAATTTTTATTTGTGTGACTAATTATTAGTCATTTTTATTTGTATGACTAAATAATTTTTTATTCAACAACCAAATTAGTCATTTATTTACTCATTTATAGCTAAAGTTGCAAAAAAATAGTAGAATTTAGTCATTTTTAGTTATTGTGACTAAAAGTTTTATTCACATAGTCATTTATTTGCCAAATTCTACTAGTATACGGTGCTAATCAATGTACAACTTATGTTGATTCTGTAACATCCAGCCACGCAACCCTAGGGGAAGTTGCAATTTACTACACAAACAAACTAATTTTCACTAACCATTGCCAACCAATCCCCTAAGGTTACGAAACTGAGTTACTTAAACCCAAACAAGAAACATGAATTATAACTATAACATTTAATTAATCACCATTAACCTATTTAATCAATAACTAAATCTAATTTTATCAATTAAATCAAATTAATCAATAAAATAAATAACAACTCAACATTGCAACTAGATACATTTAATCAACAATTTAACTATGCAAGCCATTAAATAACCTTTATAATGTGAAATTAAATAAATACTCAAGGTGAAATGGACCAAATTAAAACAACTAACCCAACAACAACCTGATGACACACTATGACTAGGGTGACGGCTTGGCACAAAAAGCCTAGCTACTATCTCCCAATCGATTACTGTTGGTTACTAGACATGCTCAAACCTGTGAACCAGGTGGAGTTGATGTCATGTACTTGTCAACCTGCGAACAAAGAGTACATCGACAATGCATATATACATAATATGATCAAACACACCATGAAGAGGAAATCTCAGAATCATAGGGCACTTGCAAGCGAGTAGTACAATCCCGTCCCCTTCACCAATACAATATCACTAACTAACACATCTAACATCAATAATATGATCAACAACATAAAACATCGTTAAATCAAATATCTTCTAAGTTAATCCAAAACATGCCATAAAGATAACATCAAAATATAGCATTCACATCGTTTAATCAATTGCAATCACAAGTAACCAAGTTCCAAAGTCACAACATAAACAGAACCAAGCATTACAAAGAAAACACTGTCGATCCAAACATCCAAAATGGAGGGGTGTTACAAATTCTATGTATGCTAAATATTTTCTCTCAAGGATCTCATTATGTCTTGACTCTCTTGCAAGAAATCCTTAGCCCTGGGGACTCTACAATCACCAAATAACAAATCAATGAAGCTAGGTGCTTCATAAACATACAAACCCATGAAAGTGACATCTTAATGGACATGTGGAATGTGGAGTTGTAGCAAAACTTCCCCAAGTCCAACCATTTAACCCATGTCTTTTATTGTCCTAAAACATAGTTTTGAAGGTATCCTTCCACCCATTTATTGACTATTTCAGTTTGACCATCAGTTTGGGGGTGGTAACTGTATGCAACCTAAAATGGCCACCTAGACTTTGGGCCCCATTTATTTAATTTGTCAACATCAACTTTCTGAATCAATGATTGTCGCATTTTCAAATCAAATTTCTTAGTCAATTCATAACTATTTCAAATGTTTCAATTTTCCCTAAGGTTTGAATGCTTCATTAATTTTATTTAATCAAAAGAAATAAATCCCTTTTAATAAATAAAATAATGTTATTTAATTGAAGTTAATATTACTTAAATAAAATGATGCTATTTAATTAAATCTATTTTTAATTAAATAATTTTATTTTATTTTATTAATATTCATTCTAAATTACATAATCTTATTTTATTTTTATTAAAAGAGATATTATCATCTTAAATTAAATAAAATAAATGAAATATCCTCTCAAGAATATCCTGTGATGAAAAAAAGGAAACAAATCGTTAAAAGGGAAATAAACTAAAAAGAATTCCAATCAAGATTTGTTTCTATTTTTCTATTTATCCCACATTGCTTCTGAATTTGCCTTCAATTCCACTTTTGCCTATAAAATGAGCCCTCTCATTCTCATTTCAAGAGATCACGAATTTTTACATCAGACTTATGCTACAAATTTGAATTTTATCATTTGAGATTACATTAGTTTGATTATATAAGCATCTTATTTTTAGAGCATATAGTTTAATATTACATTTTAGCTTAATCTTCATAGTAGATTAATTTGCAAAATAATTCATTTATGACATTGCATGTAGATTAAGTTTCATTTCAATAAATTAGTTTGGTTTATTACATTTTACAGCCATTTAGATTAGTTTTCATTGTTGCATTGCAAGAACAGGATTCATGGAGATTGGCATTCTTGCTTCTCCTCTTTGAATCTCTCGTTCCGAGATTGTATTTGCAGGGGTAACAGGGTTAATCTGAGGGCCACAATATCAATCTCTGCTCTTCTTGGATAGAGAGCTGTGAATCGATTTGCAAGGACTCATTATTGAGTATCCTTGCATGCACAGAAGTATAACATATTTTCAGTTATACATTTTGGCGCCCACCGTTTTTAATTTTTAGTTTTTAATTTAATTTAGTTTTTTTAAATTTAGTTTTTAATTTAGTTTAGTTTTTAATTTAGTTTTAATTCAGTTTTAATTCAGTTTTTAATTTAGTTTTTAATTCAGTTTTTAATTTAGTTTTTAGTTTTTAATTTAGTTTTTAATTTTTAGTTTTTTAGTGTAGTTTTTAATTTCGTTTTTAGTTTTGATTCATTAATCCAGCTTCCACTCAGTTGCAGGAAAAACGATTTCTGGGTTTTGTAGCCAGGGTCAAAATCCGATCTGGGTATCTTTCAGTTTTTTGATTTCTTTCACAGATCTGAAGAAAATAGCTGCACAAAAACCGTCGCGCGTCATTTTTTTCAGCTGGCTAAAGATTTAAAAAAATTATTTTTTCATCTTCTACTTGCTGGATTAAAAAACGATTTCTGGGTTTTATTTTTTGCTTCAAAAAATTTCTGGGTTTCTGTTTTTATCTACTCATTATAAACAGATTTTTCAGAAATAAAATTTGAAGATTTTTATGCATGTTTTAATTTAGTTTTTAATTTTTAGTTTTTAATTTAGTTTAGTTTTTAATTTTAATTTAGTTTTTAATCTTAATTTAGTTTAATTTTTAGTTAGTTTGGTTTAGACTTTAATTTAGATTTTTAAATTAGATACTTTTTTTAGTTTCTAAAATTCAAAATAGATTTTTTTAATTTAAAGTAGATTCTTTAACTTTGTTAATTTAAATTAGATTTTTTTACTTTAGATTTTTTAACTTTATTAATTTAAATTAGAATTATTAATTTAGATTAGAATTTTTTAATTTAGATTAGATTTTTTTAATTTTATTAATTTAGATTAGTTTTGTTTTAAATTTTTAGTTTAGTATTAGATTAATTTAGTTTAATTTTAGTTTTGTTAACTAATTCCTTTTAGATTAAATTTTGACTAGATTAAATTAGATTTTTTAATTCTAGTTCTTTTAATTTTTTTTTTCCAGAGCATAACAGTTTCTGCAGGACGCCAGTCAGAGAACTTGAAACACACTAACGGTTTGATTGCAGGACGCGTGACAAAGACTTGAAAACAAACACTTACGCTTGTCAAAGATCTTATTTAAAAAAACATTGTGTTTGTTTTCCTACTTTTCAATTCACATAGTCTAATTAGGGCTTCGTTAAAATTCTTAGGAGTTTTGATAGTGAGTAGGGAATTTGGCTCTTTGTTACATGGAGGTGATGACCATGGACAAATCCAGGCTCCTTATGATCTTACTAATATGACGAACTCTTAGGGAGCGGAGCAAGGTAGTGAATCTTTAGCACTTTCACTCGTTAGGGGATTATGCTCTTCTCTCATTGAGAGAATCAGAAACCCAAAAGCGTGTGGATTTGGTGAAGTGAAACTAGCTCGATGATTAAGGTTGTTTAGTGTGTTTGGGTAAAGAGACGGGCTAGAGAAGTATGCTCTTCTCCTTTTGGGAGAATCAGAAAATCAGAAACCCGAATCCGAGCCATGTCCAGTGTCACCTTTAGAGGGCCTTCCAGAAGTTGAACCTCCGGGAATGACCCAAGTGAGTACACACCTATAGCCGGTGATTCCACCTCACTATAATAAAGAACGTCTTGTTGAGTCTAAAGACTCCAAGACCATAGTAACTTCTTTTCCATGACTTGGATGATCATCATGGAAAAGCTCACATTTTATTAGCGGCCGGTGCCGCTCAAAGCCACAACTAGCGAGGGTGTGTGATTCAGTGTTGAATTGTGGCTCGCGAGAATTTAAGCTGTATCAAGAGAGCCGCGAAGGTGTATTATTGAGCGGAAGCCAAGTAAAACCTCTTAGTTGAGTTGCCTGCAGGTTTACCTCGAGAAAGAGTCATAATCTTTCATAAGGAGGGAAGAATCTCTCATTATGTTGATCATACCTGAGATTCCCATCATAGGCATACACACGGGCGTTTGGGCGGTTCGCGACGGCCCTACTACAAGGGTAACCTTTGAACGTACATTGTTGAGTCCTTGGAAACACCAAAAACACGGGCGCCCTCTAGGGGGTGACACGGCTGTGTGAGGTGCACGTATGCGCATAAGCAATGGGGCAAAGGTTTTGACTTCTCACCATTTTCTTTGGTAGGGATAGCTATGTGTTTGTTTTTTAGTCTTAAACATTGTCCAAACATCTTCAAACAAGACTCCCCCGATACTATCAAGTTGCTTTGTCCTTGATAGATCTGTTATCGACTACTTTTTGTATCACAACTTGTCTGATTGAAACCTATGTGCTTGATCAAAATCTGTGGATATACTTGCTTGATCTTTGAAAATAAACAACAAACTGAAATACTGAGTTCTTTGATTAGGTGACTTGTCCCAGTTTTAGAGACCTGTTCTGTATTTAGGGTTTATGTGTCCTTGACCTTTTGAATTAGTGATCCTTGATCTCATAAGCGATTTTGCTTGAGATTGGCAAATTAGGAATTGTTCCTGTCAAATAGATAAATTTTTAGACTCTTTGTTAACACACTTGGAGAGTGCTAGTAGTCTCCTTGTCCACCCATTTTCATACAATTCAAGCTTCGATTTACAATTTGGTAGTAAGTCATCCTCGATCCATATGTGCTAGGGTGTTCACCCAAGAATTAGGCACCATTGGTGTTGGTTTGCACCTATTTATGATTCTATTTCACCATCTCTCTCGGACAAGAAAACTTTTACTATCTAGTTTAGTGTCCGGCGTTTGTAGAATTAAATGCGATTTTACTGAACTCTCCTTTTCATGTCGGTCTTTTAACAAGATATCAAGTGAGCCAGGGAAGCGACCTCGGATAGTCTTTAACCAACTACCCCCAGTTCCGACTCGTCAAAAGAGAAAGGAAAATGAACCAATATTTGACCAGTCACCTAGGAGTCGGTCTGAAACCTATTTTGACCCAAAGAGCCATTTTAGCGACTTGAGTACCCCCTCAGCACCTTCCCACTCAGGTATGGATATGAGTTATACTGTCACTCGGCGGGAGAGGGAAGCCATGGATCAAGATCTTGATGATATCTATGAACAACACAGAAACAACATGATATTTGGAAATTCTTCTCATGATAATCAACCTGATTCACCCCTCATTAATACAATATATTTGGATGCCCATCAACGAGGTGAAAGGTATAAGAGACGAGCTCACCAAGAACAATGGTCACAACATGAAGACCAAGACAATGAACCTCGTAATGCTCATGTCAATACAACGTATACCAATGACTTGTTCAAACAGTCTAGACCAAGTTCACCATTTCAACATACCTCAAGGTTCACAAGTGATAGGCTCAAAAGAATTGAACGCGAAAAGAAAGCCTTTCTAGATGAACAAGCTGCAAAGCAAGAAAAGTTTAGCCAACTTGAGGAAGAGAGCCAAGCTTTATTGGAAGTACAAAGGAAACTCGCTCAAGAGGAGCAAGATAGGTAGTTAGCCCACCAATTAAACAAACAATACAATACAAGGGGTGCTAACAGTGGACATAATTCTCCTCCCTCCACCCCTTCCAGAACACCAAGAAGTAGAAGGCGGTCAAGGACCCCTTCGAGATCTCCTAGTCCTAGAGGAAGAAGGGCCTCGCAGTATGCTCACTATAGGAGGCAAACTCCTCCCAAAAATTCAAGACCACACTCCCAACATGTACATCCTGGTTCCCAACATGGAGGTGGTAGCTCACATTATGATTTTGATACTCAAGACTTCATGCGAATACAACAAGAGACTATCTTCCAACAGTATGTGGAGAGGTATTTGGAACAAAACAAAGATAAGTTCTTGGAAAGTCTAATCAACAAGGGTGCCAGAGTCCCTTATAATTTTGATGTGGACAACAAAATACAAAAGCAAAATCCCTCTCAAGAGGAAGAAATCCGCCAAATGAAGCAAATGATGGAAAAAATGATGCAACCTAAGAGCTCATTCTCACTAGACTCAATTTGTCCTAATCCATTCAACAAGAGTGTGAGTATGAAAGATTTTCCAAAGAGGGTGGAATTCCCACAATACGATAAATATGATGGCAGTGGTGATCCACACGACCATGTGCGTCAGTTCTATACTATGAGCTTTGAATTCCATCGGGATGACTCCTATTTGATGAGGTTGTTCCCTAGGAGTCTTAAAGGACAAGCAATGGAATGGTTTACCAATATCACTCCTCCTGTCAAGACTTTTAGAGAACTTGTTCATAGATTAGTTCAACACTTCGCATATAATCTGTCAAGACCTGTTACTATGTTGGACCTATGCAACTTGAAACAAAATCAGGGGGAACCCTTTGTTACCTTCTTGCAAAGGTGGAGGAGACAATGCTCTCGGTATCCTAGGACGATCCATGAGGATGAAAAGATTGACATACTTGTTAGTAATTTGGTGCCTGAAATGAGACATGAGATCAAAAAGATAGTCTTCACTTCCTTTCATACCATGATTGAAACTGCATGCTGCATTGAGGATGTTCTAAAAGAACAAGGCATTTTGACCAGACATAACAATAATACCAACAATGGTCAACACAACAATAGGGATAAAGGGAAGAACAACAATTGGAACAAAAAAAAACAAGTTGTCAATGATGGAGTTGTGGATTCTTCCCAATCAAGAGATCAAAGTGTTCTTAATTTGACTAAGGTTGTGCAAGCAATGAAGCTTAATGCACCTCCACAACAAGAAGGTAAACCAAGATATCAGGAAAGGCCCAAAAACCAGAAGCGGAAATTTACCAGGGTGAATTTGACACATGAGATATTCTCAAAACTCTCATTGCTAACAATGGCATCCTCAAGATCCTACAAAATTTCGCATTCCAGATCCTAAGCCACATTGGTGGGATGACAAGGCATTCTGTAAATTTCATAATGGCCCCGGCCATACTGTTGAAAACTGTTGGAAATTAAAACATATCGTCCAAGATTTTATAGAAAGTGGAAAGCTTCAAGTTGATGGCCTAAATACCAATGCGGATCATAAGGCTTTTAAGGAACCTTTGCCTAATTACGACAAGGGGGAAACCTCTAAATCACAGAATGGCAAAGCTGCAATCAACTACACCTATACAGCAGCAGAAAATGTGATAAACATGCTTGAAGTTGTGGAGCCAAGTGTTAATATGATAAGGAGTAAAGACCCGCATGGTTATGACTCTCCCCCTATTTTTGACAACCAACTTGTTGTGGTGCTGAGAGGTCCTCATTCTAGGTTATCTTCCCAAGCCCTTAATGCTGTTACCAGGAGTCAAGCCCCTATTATTCTCAGAGGGCCTAGTTCAGGTCCATCCAACAAATCCAAGCAAGTGGCATCCAAGAATGTCACTATAAAGTCTGCCACTACTCTCAAACCAAACTACAATCTTGTAGATCAGTTACAAAAAACTCTAGCACATATCTCAATCTTAGAGCTTCTAGAGTTGTCCCCTAGGCATAAGCAGATCCTTGAGGACGCTTTGCGCACATCAAATGTCCCCAACAACATTGATATAGACCAATTCCAAGGCATGGTGAATCACATTACTAGCCCACATTACCTTTCTTTCTCTGAAGATGATGACAAATCCCTAAGCCATCCACACAATCTTGCCCTTCACATT
>VDFB02058242.1:615225508-615337547 GCA_007258455.2 Sequoia sempervirens | reverse complement strand
CTCAAAGGTCTAGTTACAGATGAAGACTATCACGCTATGAGATTGCAAGAATTAGAACTTCTTGATGAGAAGCGTAAAGCATCATTTGACCATATGAGGGTCTATCAAAAGAGGATGTCCAAAGCCTTCAACAAAAAGGTTCGCCCTAGAGAATTCCAAGTAGGAGATCTTGTCCTGCGAGAGAATCCTAAGAACCAACAGAACCGAGAACAGAAGGGAAAATTCAAACCTAATTGGCTTGGACCCTACATCATCACAGCAGCTTTTGGCACAGGTGCCTATCTACTATCTACTGAAGAGGGGGAGCAGCTCCCTGAGCCTATCAATGTTTTGCACCTGAAGAAGTTCTATCCTTGATGCCCGTTCTGTCTGGGGGCATCCTTTGTATATAATTATGACCTTGAAAAAAGTTCCAAAAAAATTGATATATGATACTGAAAAAATTAGAAAAAAAAATTGATATATTGTCAAAAAATCAAAAAAATAAAAAAATAAAAATAAATAAATTTAAATATGATGCTGAAAAAATACAAAAAAAATAAAAAATAAAAAAAATAAAAAATAAATAAAAAATTCTTCCAAGTGGTGAAAACTTGGAAACAGGCGCTACTTGAGGCCTTTGCATCCCTATTTCTTAGCATGCATCCTCGACACTTAGCCTTTCTCCATCATCCCTTGTCCTTATTGCCTTGGTTTGGAATTGGTCTTTGTCTTTGTCTAGGGGCATCACTGTGTTAGCTTTGGTCTCTTGGATATGCTTATCTTTAGGACACCTCGCAAACGGTGTTTTTCAACACTAACCCAACTGTGTTTTTCAACACAACCCCTGACATCATGTGTTTTTCAACACTTATCAGTTTGGTCTTATCTAGTTCGGTCATGTGATCTTACCTACTTGCAAGCATTCGATCCTTATCCTTGGAACTCAGTATTAGTTTACACACTTAAATTTTTTTTAATTGCAACACTTAATGCTTGAGATATGCCATGATCTTTTCTTTGTGTGCTGACTGATATTGATTTTCGTTGAGTGTCCTTGTCTAATAAGTCTCTCCGTGATGCATAGCTAGAGAACTTGGGGCATGGGGCATGTTTTTATTTGCTTTCTGCTTGTGGGTGTTGTCTTGAACCTCTTCAATGTCTCTTGTTGTCTCCTTGATACACTTAAGAGATTTATGGCATCATCCTTGAATGTTTTTGCACAACCATTCTCATGGTAATCTTGGTGTTTATGTCTTGATGCGAGCGTGGTTTTGCGACATTAAATTGGGTAAGCTAACATTGTAGTCATCTTGACCTTCATGTCTTTGATGCTCATGTTAGAATCTTTCCACATTCCAAGCTAATATAAATGACATTCATATCTTCATAGTTGCGTTTGTGACTAGTGATGATTGTGTGATTGTCCGATGTCCGGTAATAATGGCCCAATGATGAAAATAAGTTCTCTTACATTCTCTAATGAATGATGAACACACAAAAACCTATGTTACCCTATTGCAAGTACACCTTTGCATTTTCATGTAGCTTGCATTATTTAGACTTCATGTTAATTTGCACTTTTAGGTTGTATTATGGGTTTGAGAGGGTTTTCTTCATCTTTCTTGTGGATTTTTCATCAACTGTGATCACGTTCTTCATTTCCTTATCTTCTTTCGTGATCTCAATCAAAATTCCCTATCTTAAACAGTTGATTGATTTTGATGCATCCTCTTTATTGAGGCAGATTCTCTTCCTTCTTTCCATTTCTTTCCATTTCTTCCAAACTTCTATCTTCCCATTCGATTTCACCCCACTTCTTTTCTTCTAATTCAACCTTAGGGCATAATTTTTCTTGCTGATCTACCTGGGTTCTGTGATTCTTATATTTTTCATCTTACATCAAGAACCTTGCTTTTGTTTGATTTGATCAAATTTTTCAATTTATTATTTCTCCTCTATCTCATTTCAATTTCGATCACGAGGGGGCAGTACCTATCAAACTTCAATCCTTGATTCAACTTTATCAATTTATCAATTGCTTCTCTTGGGGCAACCTTGCTTGAGATTCTTATCTCACTTTGGATGTGATCCTGAATCGACCTCATGTTCAAAGGCCTTTTGTTTATGTTTATGCGAGATGCGCGATCAAGTCAGCGGCACCACATGCGAGTTGTTTTAGCGATCCCCGTCGATCTCACATTGCAACCTTCGTTCTTTGGTACATGTGATCACAGTCGACCTCGCATTAATTCCCGAAGAGGGCAAATGTATCCGCAACCTAAAATGGCCACCCTAGACTTTGGGCCCCATTTATTTAATTTGTCAACATCAACTTTTCACGGAATCAATGATAATGGCATTTTTCAAATCAAATTTCTTGAATCCAATTCATAACTATTTCAAATGTTTCCAATTTTCCCTAAGGTTTGAATGCTTCATTAATTTTATTTAATCAGAAGAAATAAATCCTTTTAATAAATAAAATAATGTTATTTAATTGAAGTTAATATTACTTAAATAAAATGATGCTATTTAATTAAATCTATTTTTAATTAAATGTTTATTTTATTTTATTAATATTCATTTCTAAATTACATAATCTTATTTTTTATTTTATTAAAGAGATATTATCATCTTAAATTAAATAAAATAAATGAAATATCCTCTCAAGAATATCTGTGATGAAAAAAAAAGGAAACAAATCAGTTAAAAGGGAAATAAACTAAAAAAGAATTCCAATCAAGATTTGTTTCTATTTTTCTATTTATCCCACATTGCTTCTGAATTTGCCTTCAATTCCACTTTTGCCTATAAAATGAGCCCTCTCATTCTCATTTCAAAAGAGAGAATCACGAATTTTTACATCAGACTTATGCTACAAATTTGAATTTTATCATTTGAGATTACATTAGTTTGATTATATAAGCATCTTACTTTTAGAGCATATAGTTTAATATTACATTTTAGCTTAATCTTCATAGTAGATTAATTTGCAAAATAATTCATTTATGACATTGCATGTAGATTAAGTTTCATTTCAATAAATTAGTTTGGTTTATTACATTTTACAGCCATTTAGATTAGTTTTCATTGTTGCATTGCAAGAACAGGATTCATGGAGATTGGCATTCTTGCTTCTCCTCTTTGAATCTCTCGTTCTGAGATTGTATTTGCAGGGGTAATAGGGTTAATCTGAGGGCCACAATATCAATCCCTGCTCTTCTTGGATAGAGAGCTGTGAATCGATTTACTCATTATTGAGTATCCTTGCATGTAAGGATTCACAGAAGTATAACATATTTTCAGTTATACAGTAACTAGTGCTAGGAGTCAACTTGATACTAATTAACTTAAACAAATCATGCCAAAAAAATATCATAAACTTGTTGTCCCTATCACTTATGATGTTTTTTAGTGCCCCATGAAGTCTAAACACCTCCTTAAAGAACAAATCTAGCACTTGTAACATTGTATATCTTGCTAATATGGTAAGAAAAAGGAAATTTTGGTCAAAACAATCTACCACAACATAAATGCAATCATTCCCTTGCACATTGGGAAGCCTTGTAATGAAATCCATTGAAATACTCTCCCACTTCTAAGTAAGAATGGGCAAAGGTTGTAGTAGACTAGCAAGGTATACTTGTGCTCATTTTTATTTTTTGGCACACTAATTGACACTCATGTGCATACTTGGAAATGTCTTCCTTCATCCCCTTCCATGAGAATATCTCACGGATTTGCCTATATGTCTTATAAAACCTCGAATGACCAGCCATAGGAGTGTCATGATTTTTTTTTAAAATATGCTCCTTTAACTTGGATTCAAGCACTAAATAAATCCTCTCTTTGTAGAAGATCAAACCATCCCTTACACTATATTTATCATCATCCAATGTACCATCAAGAATGTTATTAGCAAGGTTTTTCTTTGCATAATCATCCTGAATTCTATCCTTCCAATCTGTTGCCATCTCAGAAAAGACACAAAAATGAGGTCTCTTGGATAGTGCATTAGCCACCACATTTCATTTCCCTTTGACATATTCAATGTCAAAATCATATGCTTGAAGTTTACTAATCCACTTTTGTTGTCTCTCACTCAAATCCTTCTCATTAAGAAAGTATTTCAGACTATACAAATTAGTTTTAACAATAAATTTTCCCCCAACAAGATATTGTTTGTACTTGGCCAAAACATGCATTATGGCTAACATCTCCTTATCATAAATTGAATAACTTCTCTCACTTCCTCTCAATTGGATGTTTTTTTTGCATGAGGGCATCCCATATACCATCACCATAAGCATCACACTCAAACTCAAATGGCTTGGAAAAATTTAGGAATCACCAAAATAGGGCACAAACTCATCAATTTTTTAAACTAATCAAATGATTTTTGCATTGATTCTGACTAAGAGAATGCCCCTTTCTTAGTCAAATCAGTAAGTGGGGCAACAACTAGTGAAAAATCCTTTACAAACCGTCTATAGAACCCACACAAGCCAAAAAAATCCCTTTTTTCAAATTAGTGGGTGATGGCCAATCAAGTATTTCCTTGATTTTATCAAGATCAAGAAAAACACCATCAATGATGATTATATGCCCCAAATACAACAACTCAGTCATCCCAAACTCACATTTGGATGCCTTAGCAAAAAGAGATTCACTCTCAAGAATACCCAACACCTTATCCAAGTGTCTCAAATACTCTTTCCATGATCTACTAAAAACAAGGATGTCATCAAAGAAGATCGGGAAAAACTCATGCAATTGTTTGTTGAACACCCTATTCATGCATGACTAGAAAGTAGTTGTTTCATTTTTCAAACTGAAAGGAATGACAAGAAACTCAAAATTTCCAAAGTGACATCTAAATTCAGTCTTTTCCACATCCTCCTCCTTAACACTAATTTGATAGTAACTTGATCTGAAGTTTATCTTGGAGAAATACACTACTCCATGCAACTCATCAATCAACTCATCAATGTGTGGGATGGGATATCTATTCTTAATTGTATTCTTGTTAAGTGCTCTATAATCCACACACATACACATAGTCCCATCCTTCTTCTTCACCAAGAAAATCGAAGAAGCAAATGGGCTCTTGGCCGAATATGTCCCATCTCCAAAAGCTCTTGTATGACTTTCTCAATATTATCCTTAAGTAGATCTTAGGATACTTGTAGGGAGCATTAATCATTGGTTTAGTTCCCTCCTCTAAGGTTCTGATTGTTGTTCCTCTTTCGATGAAGGAAAATGTTCCCAACAACCTTCTTCCTTCTTCCTAACTCTTTCTTGATACCTCCTTTCTCTGTCACTAATGGTCATAGAATAATTTTACCCATTGGTTGGCAAGATGGTTAGTGCTCTGATACTACTGTAATGGATGCCCATGGTTTTTTATTTATATTTTTTTGATTTCTTGTTTGTTGTTTGTGAATTTTTTGATGTTGTTGGTTTGCTTTCAAGTTCCATTCATGGTTTATTCATGCATAATACATTGATAGCATAAAGAACTAAAAATATAGAAATTTTCTAGGAAAAGATATACTCTTAGATTATCTTTTCTCAGATATAAAATTTTCAGTCTTTACAAATACTTTTAACTCACAAAGAATCAAAACCAGACCTAGAAATATGAACACATAACAAGGATAGGGTGATCTACTCTATAAATTTTGTTTCTTATCAATAAATTCATGTGAATACCTTATCCTGGTTTCCTTGATGAGGAGTTTCCTTTGAGACAACACCCAAAATGTAATCACACACCAAGAAGGAGTTATGTTCAAAAAACCAAGTTCAGACTATCATGAAATGCCCACAAATCTCTAAAAATAACTGGAAAATATAACACCCAACAAGCCAAAATTATGCCAAGCCTTATCACACCAAAACTGCTAATAACTCTTCAAAAATACTTGAACATCATCATGATTTTTGACTGAAACTGCAAACAATGAAGCTTTGAAGTGACACCTAAATGGAATCACACCCCAACTAGCTAGGGTAGGTCTTTCACTACCAAAACTAACTCCTGATTGAAGAGGGTTTTCATCCTCAACATCAAACTACAGACCCCAAGAGAAATTTCAACAACATCCTGTTATGCAACCAAACTCAACCTAACCAAACGAGGCTCCAAATGAGATAATATAGGCTCAATGAAAGATAAGGGAAACACAACATTTGAAACTTTAAAACTTCCCTCCAAAATTTTCCACCCTTTTTTCCTTTTTTTTAAACAAAAATGCATTTTAAACCTTGCATAAGCCTCCTTGGGTGTCCCCCTTGGCCAACATACTAAAACTATTTTGATGCTTTAAAAACACTTAAATTCATCAGCTAGGTGCCAAGGTCCAACTTTATGACCCCTCTGACCCTCAACGTAAAGTTCTAAAATAACTTTATTAAAACATTTCAAGAGAGGAAATACAAATATTAAATTATTCCAACCTTAGCAAACCCAATGCCCAACTAAAATGACACTGCTGAAAGTAGCCTGGCCATGACCAGTTTCCATAAATAGACTTACTATTTTTAGTAACTACTAAAACTAGTAAATATATTGAAAAATCAACTAGTGTGACAACTAATATGTGAAGAAACTTACTATAATTAGTAAGTGTTGGACTTGGCGCCGTGCTAAAGCAAAAGTCCACTTGAAACTCTGAAAACCCCATAGAAAGGATTGGAACTGAGTTCCCATACCAACACCATTTAGCCTATAGAAACTCTAGAATAGATTAAAGGTTATATCCACAACTCAAAGACTAGGAGGGGACATTACATTGTAGGATGGTAATAGGGAATCTGTAATACAATTTGGTTTCAAAGAATAGGATACAGATTAGTGTTACCCTTCATTTGTCCTGGCATTCATATATTTTATCATTGTGGTGAAAGGTCCCCTTTGCATGGGTTGCAGTTGCAAGGTGTTATAAATTGTCATAAATAGAACAAATCTATTTAAGATCTAATGTCTATAAGTTAATCACAAAATTAAATCTTAAATAGATTTGTTGTGTTAATCACAATAGGATTGGAATTGAGTTCCCTTAACGACACCTTTTAGCCTATAGGAACTCTGGAATAGGATAAAGGTTATATCCACAACTCAGAGACTAGAAGGGGGCATTGCACTGTAGGATGGTAACAAGGAATCTATAATACTATTTGGTTTCAAAGCATACGATACAGAGTAGCGTTACCCCTCATTTGTCCTGGCATTTGTATATTTTATCATTGTAGTGAAGGGTCCCCTTTGCATGGGCTACAGTTGTAGGGTATTAGAAATTGTCATATACACAACAAATCTATTTAAGACCTAATGTCTATAGGTTAATCACAAAAGTAGAATTGGACAATAAAGGCATTCAATATTCAATTAATGGAGGAAATTACAAAAATTAAGTTATAAATATATATGCCCCTTGGATACATGAATCAAAGAGATAACATGTCAAAGAGGTTAAGAGCAGGTAAATTTGCTCAGTCCAATTGAAATAGAGGTGACTTTAACTAAGAAGAAGTGGCACCTAATTGTCATCAATCAAAGATTGATGAAAGAGTGGTGACACTTGAATACCTCAACTCAAGATGTACACATCATTATTACCTACCTAAAAGAAGGGAACTAAATATTTATAATATTCTAAATAGTTTAATTAAGTAGATCCAATATTAAGCTTAGGATAAACTATATTAAGTGAAACATAATATTTACACCAACAAACTACTAGGGCCCTTTAGTATTTAGAATTGGGGAAATTATATTTGAACTGTATGGTTTAAGAATATATATGCATGGCCCTTTTAGGTAGGGCCTGCTTTGGAGGTGGCCGTCTTTGGAGACTAGCAGGTTCATTTTGAGCAAAAAAGAAGCTTTGTATGAAGCTACTCAAAAAAACCTTAAATTGTTGTTATTCCTCAGAAAATTGGTTGTGAAATGGATCCTTCTCTAAATGTGCAACAAGTAGTCTTGACCCTCTTGAAGATGATGAAGAGCTTTTGAGTGGACAACTTGATGTGGTACATTTTTCCAAATTAATAGTTTCCTTAGCTTCACTTAATCAAAGTTTTAACTTTAGGGGATAATAGGGGCTTTACCTAGAGTTTTTCTAGCTTACAATGATTAGTTTGTACTTAATATTTTAAGATTCTCTCCATTCATTGCCCAAGGGTGGTGCATATAATTTTGTAAGCTTTTTCACCTCAATATAAAAAAAGTGGATAGTGCTCTTGAAGATTACAGTTTGAACTGATGGGTTGCTTATGACTATATTTATAAGGAATTTTCTCTTATTGTATCGGTGTCCTTCTATATTTTCATTCTGGCTAGACAACATTTAAAATAATTATCAACTTTTATTTATTTCTTGGTAATGGTAGATAATTTAGAAATTCAAATGCATAATTGTCCTCAAGGAAAATAAATATAGATATATGATATATCCAATAGCAAAGGATTTAAAATGCAAAAAGAAAGAGGAGTGAAATGTAATGATGTCCACAAATGAAGGTCTGTGGGACTTGATAAGCACAACTAACTTAGAATAAATTGTGCGATTTTTGAAATAGTTAGTAGGTTTGAATTTTTGATTCATTTGGGATGTCAAAATAATTAGGAAATGCATTTTTTAAAATAAATATCAGTTAAACTTCTATATAAATTGAAAAGTCTTGACAGAACAAACAAATCTGGCTGGTTCAAAAAAGTAGGTTGGATTGGATATGTGATCTTTGAAAAGTTAAAATAAAAGCATCTATCATAATATGGAAGTCTGTGTAACAAAAAATTATTTGAAAATACAACTTATCTTAAATAATTTTGTATTCTTATTACAAAGATTTATTGTTGAGAAATGTGTTATACATCATACAATATTTTTTTTCTTAGCTATGGTCCATTTTAGGATGTGCATCAATAAGATAAGTTTTATGGGACAATAGATATGTATTTAATTTGGGAGATCATGACTTAGCGAGCACATAGTTTTTAGTTCATAATTTATATAATATTATTTAGTTATTTTGTGTAAGCCTATCAATTAAAATATGTATGGATAGTAGTGTGAATATGCATTGGAAAGCATCTCAAAAAGGTTGCATATGTGATAGGATCTTGACAAAGATATGGAATAATTAAATAATATAATTAATTATTTAGTTATGTGAAATGGAATGATACAGTTAAATCAAAAGTCTCATATTGCATTTTTTCTACATATGCTTGTTCTGATTCTAACTCATGCTCTCAAATGATAGTTGGGAACCTAGAGTAATCTATGATATTGAACCCTATGGTTGTTTCATTAATCAATCTGGATTAATAGCCATGGATTTGCCCCAAATCAAATTTATGTGACATAACAACTAGTTATTTCCACTATAAACAACAAATTATACAACCACAAAATTATCAAACAAGCAGTTACAACAGATCCGATAATCAAATCTTTGCACTAGTTCCAGATTTCAATTAGACCACAGTTTATACATTCTTGTTATAGATAATTAGCACTTGGTTACACAAATCGGACTACAATGAATCCACATAAGAGTATAGTGTCCAGGTGTAAAGAGTTATCACTCCCAATACCGTCAAAGACTTACATGGAATATGAGGATTCTGGATCTTAGTTTAAGTCACCCTAACATGGATCAATGTCTTAGTTTCAATTATCTCAGCAGGTAATGACTGATAATGATTCCACTTGCGCATCAAACTTGTCCTTTCCTATTGCATTACCTTGTTCCAGCCCTCCAAAGTAGCCTATCAAATGTTTGAAGCCATTTATCCTTCATTCTGATGTTTAGAACATAAACTAAATATCATTGATCATTGGTACCTCTGCTATAGGTATCTTCTTCCTTAAATCCCTTTCAAACAATCCAAGACCACCTCCAACACTTATAAATCTTCTTGTTGTTGATGGATATTATAATTTGGCATCCAAAATCCTATGCTAAAGGCAGTGATCCTCTTATTTTAAGATTAGAAAATCCTCAAATAGAACAACTAGCAAAAATAGGGTTTGAAACCCTGGTGATGATAGCGCCTCACTTCCTAAACTTCACTCTGAGTGAGTAATTTGTGTCAAAGACACTCCACAGTTGGGACTTGAATTCAACAGCCACTCCAACAATTTTCACAATGAACTCCTGAAGAGCATATGTAAACTTAGATGTGGCTCCACCTAAATCCCTTAGGTAGAATTTACACTAATCAGACCAGTGTATGGTTTTCGTCCCACCTGCTAGAGTCAAACTTGAGGATTTCATCTCTGAGTCACTCACAACAATGCATACAGCATGATCATAAACCAAATTTCATGCCATCCAATGAATAAAGACTCTTCTAAAATGGCGTCGACATTGTGTGAGATTGAATTTCCTTTGGCACCACAATATTCAAAGTAAGTCAACTCCAAATGAAATTATTATTAGAATTAGAATAATTAATATTATAATATATTATAATTTATTACATTATTATTTTTTTATATAATGTTTGTTATTATTTTTTCTTAAGTAAATTAAAATTAATATTTATTTATTTTTGTCAAGAGAATATGATAGATATACTATATGAATCTAATTTAGATCCACAAACTCACTAATACTACTATTACTATTATCACGATTCAAAGATTTAAGAAATACATAAATCGAAGAAGAGTCTCTATAAATAGCTGTTATGTTTTCTCTTTATCTCTCTTTTAGTTCCTTTTGTTGCTTAAAAGTCTTTAATTGGATTTTTACTTTGTATACAACTTTAGGAAATGCTTTTGGGCACACTTTAGCATCTTAGCATGGTATTTGTGCAAGCACATTTTAGCATCTCAGCATGGTATTTGTGCAAGGTGATATGTCAAGATTCATGCTTCCCCCAAGCATTTTTGTCTTGCAATATACACAAGTTATCTCATATTAATTTGAATCAAAGACGACATCTTTCCAACAATGGTCATTTCTAACCAAGGTGTTAGCTCTCAAAAATGCAGGCTTGAACCATGAAAGGTTGCCAAGCTTTCACGATGTTTTAGGGTAACAGAACAAGGATTGAAACAATCAAACCTTCTACTCTTCTGGTGCTGCAAGACCAAGGCGAATGTACCTTTCTTGAACAATGCAAGCTTATCATATGATTATCCTTCTGGAGTGCTTTGTCCACAATGGCAGATTACAGTGAACAAATGAAACCAAACTCGATAGCTACCTTCTTATCTAAATCCTAGAATGCTTAATTAATAGATATAAAGAAACTGAAATGGATTCAAATAGTGAAATGCAGAGACTAGTGCCTTGTTGGGTAGGCGGAGTCAAATGAGATCAAGATGAACAACACTTTCTAAGAAAACACAAATTATCTAGCATATATGTGTTTACAACTTGTATAAACTTGCAATAATGTGACTACTAAGTTCTACTTCAATAATCCACAATGAATCTCTCTGATTACTGTGATCAATAAAAGGATTTAATCTTAACTTGAAAGAACCAATTGATTAATCACACAAATATAGCAAATGTGTATTGATAAATTGAACATAAACTAGTTATATCAACTTAAATAACCAGAAAATCAATCATGGAGACAACTTAGCAATATTTTCCATTTTAATTCAACAGATAACTGATACTAGAAAAATGTAGTAACATCAACTGAATCTCATAAATACCTCCATTGTGAAAATCATGCAACAATAGCCTCTGGTCTGATAATTTTATTCTAATGTATCTACTCGCAGTGTATCAAAAAATCTAATCTCTGGTGGTACTAATTAACAACTACATCATGCTTATATATACACTAGCATGAGAAGAATATCCAAATAAAACATCATGTCGGCCCATCATGAAAATCGGGCCCCAGATATGTCGGCCTGCAACAGTCATCAATTCAAATTCATGTCGGCCATAGTGATGAATTTCTATTTTTTACCAGCGAGGGAGTCAACAGGACACATCGCAACCTATGCCGAAGGCAATTCAAACGCTTATCGCTCTATTTGTATCATGTTTTCATATTCGTCATAGCATCCCGTTGGTAATACCGAAGTCATTTAATAGTCTCTTGTTTCGCTATAACCCCATGTTATCGGTGAGATGTCATATAGATTCAAAATGCTTCATCGAAATATATTTCCTTTATGTGCTTTCCATTCGTCGAGATAGGGGCACATCTCATACCAAAGCAATCCTTTTGTTTTGTTCATAGTCGCTGTAGCTTATCACTTTCGGGGAGATGTCTCAAAGATTAGACCAAGCTTCACCGAAGATATCACAAACATTCAAGTCGCTGTGATATTCCAATGGTTACATTGAAGTCAAGGAGTAGCCATATGTTTCCACTGTGTTTCGCCATAGCTTTGCGATATCGGAGACACATCATATCAAAAACTTTATGTTACTCCGATAGCCCCCTTTTCACTTTTTTTCATGTCGTTGAGACCAGGCTATCGTTATGCCAAAAACAAGAAGCAACCTTTGTTCTTCTGTTCATCGATATAGCCCTCCACCTTCGGTGAGACGTCATAGAGAGTTGATCATGTTCTGCTGAGAATCCACCTCATTCTTTATATGTCACCGTGACATATGACCATTTTCACTGACGGGCCCACTTGTCATATGTATGTTGCTATAGGTTTAACCCCTCGGTAAGACACTATAGAGAAACATTGGGTTACACTGAAAGCTCCCTATATAGCCACATGTCAGTGTAACATAAAAATTCTTTCGCCGACCACCGACCCTCATGCATCTTCGCCAGGACTCAAATGTTCCTATACTCACAAAGGCCACCTGTATTCATGCTTTTCACTATAACCTGTGGTTGTTAGGGAAACCCTATGTAGACAATATAATGTTACACTGAAGACTTCGAAGTCAACCCAAGATCATATGTGTTCGCCAAGAGAATAGAAAACTTCTGCCGAGAGCCACCTTAAATCATGTCAGCAAAACCCGACCCCTTCGCCAAGACCTCCTACCACAATGCAAGACATATGCCGATAGAGATATCCGTTGTTTCCATAACAAGAGAAGTGTCTTGCCGAATGCCCTGAAATAAAATGTTAGCAAAAAATAGGTCGGGAGAGAGAATAGAAGACCTATGCCGATAGGCACCAAAAGGTGGAAAATGCAAGACCCAAAGGATTCAAAGGGACAATATGGAAAAATATAGATGAAATATGCACGAAGAGAGGGAAATGCATCTAAGGATGACTTATTTCGAGGATTATGAGTAAAATCAAAATATGAAAATATCAATTTTTTATAGCTCTAATAGTGGCTCCGTCGGGGGATGATTGAGTGTAAGATCAATGCAAGGATCCAGAATCTTTGGGTGAGAAGACCAGACAGAGAATGAACCCATGAGCAACAATGGAATGAATGGCAATGGAAATGAATGCATAGGATGCAAGATGGAAGTGAAGATGGGTGCAAAATGAATGCAAAATGGAGATGAATGAAAAATGGAAGTGAAATGGAAATGAATGCAAACCTAAACTACTGTGCATGGAAAATAATTTTTAGAGAGGATACACAAGAGTTGTCCATGCACTGGCAACCCTTAATCCTCTGTAATGCTCAAGAGAAGAAAAGCTTCAAGAATTGCCCATGAACAGGCAATTCCTGATCTTCACCAACCATGTTTTGCAGATAGTATGAATCTTCACCCCCTTTTCTGACAACAACAAAAGGTCCCATCCAGAGAGCCTCAAATTTACCATTCTTTCCCTTCTCCTAACACCTTGCATTCCACATTAGCACAAAGTCACTTTCTTCAAACTTTCTATCCTTTGCCTTCTTATCATATAGATATTTCATCTGTGCCTGTAACTTCATGTTTTGACTTTGGGCCTCTCTCCTTACTTCATCAAGTTTAGCAAGTTGTTCCATTTTGTCTTCCATAGGCTCAGGAACTTCCAAATCTTCTTGTAAAACAAACTTATAGACTGGTAACAAGTTCTGCAGGGGCATCCTGGCATGTGCTCAATATACTAATTGAAATGGTGATTTCCCAATTGCCTTCTTCACAGTGATCCTATCAGCCCACATAGCTAGTTTTAGCTTTGAATCCCAAGCTTTCTTGTTATTTTCCAGCATCCTTTTTATAATCTTTAAAAGACTTTTATTGCTAGATTCTACTTGACCATTAGCTTGTGGATGATATGGAGCTGCATAAGAAATATTAATGCCATACTTATCACAAAAGCTTTTGAATTCATCTGACCTGAAACACATCCCATTATCTATGATTATCCTCACTGGGGTACCAAATCTAGTGATAATGTTATACATCAGGAAATTAATCACTATCTTACTTGTAGCCTGCTTGGTTGGGACTGCCTCCACCCATTTTGTAAAATAATCAGTGGCAACTAGTATCCATCTATGTCCTCCACTTGACCTCTCCTGTATCTCTCCAATGAAATCAATTCCCCATTGATGAAAAGGGGCATTAGCTTGCGAAGGTCAAAGTGGTAAAGAACCCTGATACTTCAATTTAGCAGAAAACTTTTGACAAGCTTCACATTTCCTCACATGTGTAAAGGAATCATTAAAAAATTTTGGCCAATAATAACCAGCCCTGAAAATCTTGTGTGCAGTTGTTTTTGCTGAGTAGTGACCTCCACAAACTCCTTCATGCATTTCACTTAGAACGTGCTTGGCCTGTGATTCATCCAAGCATAATAATAATACACCATCTCTATTTTTCCAAAATAAATCTCCATCAATGAAAACATACATTGAGGCATGTAACTTCAAAGTTCTCTTATGGCTGTCACTTAGCCCATCTGGACACTTCATGCATTTGAGATAATGCATAACATCAGTATACCATGGAGTGTGCTCAATGCTTGCAATTGCAACCCCTTCTTTAACATTGCAAATTTGATTTGCCTCAAAATTTGTTTCTGCCATTAGTCTTGCCAAACCCTGGCCTCTAACTAGCTTAGTGATTTGTATTTCCATATCGAACTCTTGAATCTTGTTGATCCATCTACACCTTTTTCCTGTGACTTTAGATTGTGTTAAAATGTCTTTGACAGCAGCATGAGGGACATAAGCAATTACTCTTGCTCCAACAAGATATGGTCTGAATGCTTTTACTGCTTTCACCAATGCAAATGCTTGTTTCTCCATTATGTCGTACTTCAATTCAGACCCTTGTAATGATTTACTAAAGAAATATATAGGCTGTTCATATCCATCCACATTCTTCTGTAACATAACACCATCAATAGTATGCATTGAGGCAAAAGAAAAAAATCTGAAAAGGCTATGTAAAATCTAGAGATTTAAGAATAGGAGCCTCCTTGATAGCTTTCTTGATGGACATAAAAGCATCTAAGGCTTCAATAGTCCAATCAATCTTTTGTCCTTTCTTCAACATTTTAGATATGGGCTTAATGATCTCAACAAAATTAGAAACAAATCTTCTGACAAAATTAATTTGACCAAAGAATGATTGTATTGCCTTGACAGTTTTAGGAATAGGAATTTTATCAATAGCTTCAACTCTCTCAGGATCTATTTTAATTCCTTCTTTTGAAACAATATGACCCAAGAGTTTACCTTCTATGACTGCAAAATGACACTTCTTTGGATTTAAACTAATAATGTATTCAAGAGCTTTAATAAATACCTTTTCAAGATGTTGCACATGATCTTCAGCCTTCTTCGAATAAGCAGTCAAGTCATCTTGATACACCACCATGATAATGTTTATCAAATCAACAAATGCTTTATCCATGGCTCTTTGGAAAGTTGCTCTAGCATTAGTGAGACCAAATGGCATTCTTATGTACACGTATGTTCCCTAAGGAGTAGTGAATTTTGTCTTGTATTGCTTAGACTCCTTGACTTTGACCTGATTGTATCCAGAAAATCCATCCATCATAGACAATAACTCACACCCTATCACTTTATGCAGTATGGCCTCCATATTTGGTAGAGGATAATTATCCTTAAGAGATGCCATGTTCAAATTTCTAAATTCAATGCATAATCTGATATCACCATTCTTCTTTCTTACAGGAACTAAATTTGAAACCCAGGTTGAATCTCTAATTGGTTTAATGATTCCTCCATCCCTGAGCTTAGTTAATTCCTCCTGCATCTTAGGCTCCAGTATTGGATTTATTGGTCTTTGCTTCTGCCTAAAAGGCTTGGCGTCTGGCTTCAGTGGTATTTCATGCTGAAATAAATCTTCTCTGTATGCTTTCAGATCTTCATATGACCAAGCAAAAATATGTTTGTACTTTCTCAGCAATTCTATCAGCATTCTTCTAACTGCAGGGCTGATCTTCTTTCCAATGTAAACCTTTCTTGGTGCTATGTCAGTCCCCAAGTTAATCTCTTCAACATCTTCCCTTTTAATTGGTGTTTGTTTCATCAAAGATCTATTATTTCCATCATATACCCTTTCCAATGCCACTAGACCCTTGGGCAATTTATTTGTTTTGAGCTGCAAGATCTCCTTGCCAAGCACAGTTTGTTTGCCATCTACTTCCTCAACAAAAGTAGTGAAATCAATCTCCTGAGCCTCATACTAATCTATGCAATGAAGAAATTTCAAAAGATCATCATCATTATTAAAAAATTTATAGCTATAAATGTTATCACGAACAACATGCCTTGTTTTGAACTCAATCTGTGATACACCAGCCAGTGTGATATCATCTCTCTTTAATGCCACATTTGCCAAAAAATCAGCCATTATATTTTTTGACCTATCAATCCACTCAATTGAAAAAGGATCAAATAATTCAATTGTGTCCCATACAACATTCCTATATTATTTTAATCTTTTGTGTTTTGCTGCATATTTTGATTTAATCTATGAAACAACCAACTCAGAATCGCTCAAAACAACCAGCAACTTAATCTTGTGTTTCATAGCTATATTCAAGCCTGTCAATAAAGCTTCGTATTCTGCCACATTGTTTGTACATTCAAATGCTAATAGGAAAGAGTATTTAAAATTCATACCTCTAGGCGAAACAAATACAATCCCAACTCCATTACCTTCTTGATTGCAAGCTCCATCAAAATACATCTTCCAAACATCATTGCAATCAAGTGCAACATGTTTCTCAATTGGGTCACTATTCATTAATTCTGGCTGAGCTGGTTCAATCTTAAAACTCCCCAAGTCAACATCACAGAAACAATTGATCTAATCTTGTGGCACACTTTCAACAAGTTGATTCATTCTTGACTCTCTGTATAACTTGACCTCCTAACCATTCACTGGTATAGTAGCATAAGATAAATCAAATTGAACATTCCCACCTATAGCTGCAGTCCACTGTCTTGATAGAAGCATCCCAAATTGCGGAGGAGTATCAATAACTATTATATCTATATTATATGTTGATTGCGGATATGTAGCCAATTTGACTTCAACATCTTTTATAATACCAACTACAGGAACAGGTCGATTGTCCATAGCATAACACTTGCCTCCAGTGATATCAACACATATACCAAGCTATCTCATTACTCCAACTGGCATGATATTTATAGCAGCACCAGAGTCTATCTTGCAGTTTCTCAACAATTTATTATTAATAAGCAATGTGGTGAAGAAAGGATCCGTTGGTGGAGGAGTTGATTATATATCATTCAAGTAAACCTCAGAATTATCTACCTTTTCCTATTTGTTGACTTCTTCACAATTCACATTTTTCTTATTCCCATTTGTAATCAACTGAACAACATCATCTCTGTACTCTTTAATTTTCATTAATTCAAGAAGTGGAACAGACATTTTTACTTGGGACAATGCCTGAGCGAAATCAAAAGAAGAGCCCTCTATCTTAACAATCTTCTTTAATTCTGGTGCTTCTCTCTTGCTTTCCTCTTTTTCTTTTTTACTAGACTGCACATGCATCTGTATTTCTTTATTTAATTCCTTCACTTCCTTATTCTGGACTGACTTCTATTTAATTTCATCATGTTGCTCATTTCCTGGCTTTGTTGCACTTTCCTGTGTTGTCTTCTGATTTTTTATAAAAATTCCCCTAGGAACTCCATCTGGCTCATTTACTTTTCTGTTTCTCAACTAGTACTTACGTTGTGCTTGCTCAACTGCAGCAACAGTAATTTTTTTTATTTCATCTACTGTAGGTCTCCTCACATTGTATTGAATAGGTGTCTGAACAAGGTGTGGCTAAATGTAATCTTCATCAGAATCATAAAAAATATGTTGCTCAGCCATATGGACATTATACTTCTGATTGGAGACATCATATTCATTTCCCTCATCCTCTAAAGAAGCATCCTTTTCCTCAACATAATGAAGAATATCTGAAGTCAAATATACGGTGTGATCTTCTTCATTATTTTCCCTCAACAATCCCTCTTCTTGCATCCTTTGAGCCACAATGAAATAATCTAGAGAATGTGGCTGACTGCAAACTTCACAAAAGTAATTATTACTCACCATATAAGTCCCTTTCTTGCTCAATGGGTCTAGAGTTTCTTTATTTCTGGGCCTGGCTGCCATAGGTTTCCCATCTTTCCAATTTGTATTGTAAGGTATATCATGTAGCCTTGGCCTTTCATTTTTGTTCTCATTCCTGTAAGTATTCTCTTGTCTGTACTGATAATTATTTTGTTGGGGATGCCTCAGGTTGTCTCTTTTATTAATTACACCAGCAGCCTTTATGTTATTTTCAATTGTCAATGCAACTTTCTGTGCTTCAGCCAAGTCCCTTGGAAATCTATTTCTTAGTTCGTACCCTGTTTTGGGATCAAATGCACTTAAATAAATATTCAATGCAACAGAGTCTGACAACCTTAATCTAGGAGGGACTTTAGTATGCAACTTGTTGAATTTGCAGTTGAAATCATAGATCGAATCATTCTGATTTTTCTGAATCCTCACCAATTCATGAAGAGCTGCATCTGGAGCACTTTGATTCCCAAATTGTTCTAAGAATTTGTCTTGAAATACTTGGAGAGAATTAATTGAATATGTTGGCAAGCTGTTAAACCAATCCCTAGCATCTTCAATAAGTGACATAATAAATAGCCTCATGAGCAAGTCTTTATATGGCATACCTATGTCTTGAATGGACACATTGAAATTCCTTAGGTGTTCCTCAGTAGTAATTGCATTGTTCCCTACAAACTTGGGAATCATACTTCTCCAGCTACCATCCATAGGGTAAGGGCATAGATTGAAACCTGCCAAATCAAACTGCCTAATCATCGATGCGTATTGGTGAGGGGGAGGCATAGGTGGATGCTGATACTGAGGCATGTGATTATTGTATTGCTCATTATGATGTGGGATATAATTCTGACCAGGCGGTGGATACATACCTAAATGCTGTGTGGGAATATGAGATGGATGGTTTGGTTGCCTGTAATGATTCCCACTATGATGGTGAGGAGATATGGGTGGGCTGGAAGGCCCTGCGCCATAACTGCCCTGCTTATGAGGTGGGACATACTTCGAGCCACCAAATGTTTGATCATTAAGTTGGGTCTTCTATAATTTAGCTTCAAGCTCCCTTATTCTCTTCTCCTTTTGTTCCAAGTGCTTTTGCTTCATCTGAAATTGAGAGCTCATGGTTCTGAATTATGATTCGTTCAACCTCTTGTTCAGCTTCAAACTCAGCTTGTTTCCTAGCTTCAAACTCAGCCCGTTTCTGAGAATCGTGAGAAGAAAAAGGATTTCTTTGATCTTCAGGAGTACAAGGTTCTGCACTTGAATCATAATGATCATAATGATCATAAGTCTCAAGATGTGCACTCAATGTTTTATCTTTATTTGTCATGCACATATCTTCCTTTATTCCTTTTCCCTTGTCAGCTTTGTCACCCTTGTGTGTCCATTTACTGTTACCAGCATGAGCTCTAGAATGACCTCTCTTGTATTGAGATCTCCTTCCATTCATGTTTGCACAACTGCAAAATCTTTATTAGAGTCGCCACTCACTTTTCAGAAAGTCAGAAAATGTTTAATACTTCTAGTCCCCCAGTGGAGTCTGTGCAATATTTTTGACTCTATGATTAAGGCTCTGATTCTGTTTGTTCCCCAGTAGAGTCGCCAATTTGTTAGCTCTCAAAAACGTAGGTTTGAACCACGAAAGGTTGTCAAGCTTTCACGATGTTTTAGGGTAACAGAACAAAGCTTGAAACAATCAAACCTTCTACTCTTCTGGTGCTGCAAGACCAAGGTGGGTGTACCTTTCTTGAACAATGCAGGCTTATCATATGATTATCCTTCTGGAGTGCTTTGTCCACAATGGCAGATTGTAGTGAACAAATGAAACCAAACTCGATAGCTACCTTATAATCTAAATCCTAGAATGCTTAATTAATAGATATAAAGAAACTAAAATGGATTCAAATAGTGAAATGCAAAGACTAGTGCCTTGTTGGGTAGGCAGAGTCAAATGAGGGGTGGTCCCATAATAGTGGTTTACAATTTTTGGCCAAACTGGACACTAAAATTATTATTTTTCACTAAATCTTCACATTCGAGCACCTATAGCAGCTAAACTGTGATGAATTTGAAGATGGTGTAAACTAGAGTCTCATCAAATTTTGTCTGTAGATTCTAAAAATATTTGTTTCAAAATTTTTGGAATCAAATTATACTTCTTTTTCCATCTCCCACGAAAATTGATTTTTTTTCAAAAAACAACATTTTTAAAAAGTGATGCACACTGTATAGCATAACTTTTTTTTGATGAAGGATAAAATTCTAATTATTTCAAATTTAGATTTGTAACTCTGATATCTAGTGTTTCCACTTGGTTAGAAAGTTTTTATTGAATATTTTTCCTTAATCAAGTTTCAAAGTCAAACAAATTACAATTCGGACACAGCGCGACCGTATACGCGTAACTTTTTTGTATATGTCAAAATTTTATTTTTATTTTTTGTTGGATCAAGGACTTCAATGGTGCACTCATATTTTCAATTTTTTTGATAATCTTCTATTTTTCCACATGTGAAGAACAAATAAATTCATTTCGATGAAAAACCTATGTTTAATAAAACTTAAAAACAAATACATAACAAAACCAAAACACATTAAAATTATATTCATTGGATAGCTTGTTCTAAGGAATACCATAATCATTTGAAATAAATTTTAAATGAATTCATTTGATCCCCAAAATCTAAATCAAAAGTGATTTTTTATCAGCATTTTGACAGGTGTAAAGGAGACGCATTTATAGGTATGGTTTAAAACTAGCGAGGTTCTATCCAAGGGGGTTTGATCTAAGGTGATTTGATTAAACCGTCTTCAATTGGAATCCTTAAAATGGAACTTTTTAAGGCTTAAATCATTATATTTTCTAAAAATGTGTGATTTCAGCTAAAATTCGTTCCTCTAAGGAATTGTAAACCACTATTATGATAGCACCCTGAGATCAAGATGAACAACACTTTCTGAGAAAACACAAATTATCTGGCATATGTGTTTACAACTTGTATAAACTTGCAATAATTACTGTGATCAATAAAAGGATTTAATCTTCACTTGAAAGAACCAATTGATTAATCATACGAATACAACAAATGTGTATTGATAAATTGAACATAAACTAGTTATATCAACTTAAATAACCAAAAAAATCAATCATGGAGACAACTTAGTAGTATTTTCCATTTTAATTCAACAGATAACTGATCCCAGAAAAATGTAGCAACATCAACTGAATCTCATAAATACCTCCATTGTGAAAATCATGCAACAATAGCCTCTGGTCTGATAATTTTATTCTAATGTATCTACTTGCAGTGTATTGAAAAATCTAATCTCTAGTGGTACCAATTAACAACTACATCATGCTTATATATACACTAGCATGAGAAGAATATCCAAATAAAACATCATGTCAGCCCAACATGAAAATCGGGCCCCAAATATGTCGGCCTGCAACAGTCATCAATTCGAATTCATGTCGGCCATAGTGATGAATTTCTATTTTTTACTAGCGAGGGAGTCGGCAGAACACATCACAACCTATGCCGAAGGCAATTCAAACGCTTATCGCTCCATTTGTATCCTGTTTTCATATTCGTCATAGCATCCCGTTGGTAATACCGAAGTCATTTAATAGTCTCTTGTTTCACTATAACCCCATGTTATCGATGAGATGTCATATAGATTCAAAATGCTTCATTGAAATATATTTCCTTTATGTGCTTTCCATTCATCGAGACATGGGCACATCTCACACCGTAGCAATCCTTTCGTTTTGTTCACACTCGCCATAGCTTATCACTTTTGGGGAGGTGTCTAAAAGATTAGACCAAGCTTCACCGAAGACATCACAAACATTCAAGTCACTGTGATATTCCACTGATTACATCGAAGTCAAGAAGTAGCCATATGTTTCCACTGTGTTTCACCATAACCTCACAATATCAGAGAGACATCATATTGAAAACTTTATGTTACTCTGATAGCCCCCTTTTTGCTTTTTGCCATGTCACTGAGACTAGGCTATCGTTATGCCGAAAACAAGAAGTGACCTTTGTTCTTCTGTTCATCGATATAGCCCTCCACCTTCGGTGAGACGTCATAGAGAGTTGATCATGTTCTGTCGAGAACCCACCTCATTCTTTATATGTCGCCGTGACATATGACCATCTTCATCGACGGGCCCACTTGTCATATGTATGTCGCTATAGCTTTAACCCCTCGGCAAGACGCTATAGAGAAACACCGAGTTACACCGAAAGCTCCCTATATAGCCACATGTCGGTGGAACATAAAAATTCTTTCGCCGACCGCCAACCCTCATGCATCTTCGCCAGGACTCAAATGTTCCTATACCGACAAAGGCCACCCGTATTCATGATTTTCGCTATAACCCATGGTTGTCAGGGAAACCCTATGTAGACAATATAATGTTATGCCGAAGAATTTGAAGTCAACCCGAGATCATATGTGTTCACCAAAAGAATAGAAAACTTCTGCCGAGAGCCACCTTAAATCATGTCAGCAAAACCCGACCCCTTCGCCAAGACCTCCTGCCGCAATGCAAGACATATGCCGATAGAGATATCCATTGTTGCCATAACAAGAGAAGTGTCTTGCCAAACGCCCTGAAACAAAATGTTAGCAAAAAATAGGCCGGGGAGAGAATAGAAGACCTATGCCGATAGGCACCAAAAGGTGGAAAATGCAAGACCCAAAGGATTCAAAGGGACAATATGGCAAAATATAGATGCAATATGCACGAAGAGAGGGAAATGCATCTAAGGATGACTCATTTGGAGGATTATGAGTAAAATCAAAATGTGAAAATATCAATTTTTTTATAGTTCTAACACAAGGGTGATACAAAAACAATTTATAAATATGATAAAGAATTTAAAATAAAAACAGATAAAATTTTCAACTATAAAATAGCAAAAAAAATTACAAAAACAATTAGAGTTTGTTTATAAAAAGAAATCAAAGATAGTTAGGATTTGTTATTTGTTTCATGAACTTAAAATAAATAAATAATGTAGAAGACAAATATATTTTAAAATAAAAAATAAAGAAGATTCAAAATACAAAATTACTTCTTCAAACTTGTTTAAAATAAATAAATAATGTAAAAGACAAATATATTTTAAAATAAAAATAAAGAAGATTCAAAATACAAAATTACTTCTTCAAACTTGTTTAAAATAAAAGGTGGATTACTCCAAAATCAATAGTGGACTCTCCCAAATGCTATATAGGCTCCTTTAGATTCACCAAAGGGTACTACAAATCTACCCAAATGAAATTCAATCAATGTTTGTTGTTCAATTTGTGTGCTAGTTATTTCTTCTATGACATGTCATTTTGGCCTCAATAGTCTTTTTGATCTCCCCTTGTGATTGCAATCAAAATGAGTGTGTTTTTAAGTGCTGGAATTTATTTTAAGTGCTTATGTTTTAGGTTTTTTATTTAATTTCTTTTATATGTTCTATTTTGTTTAATTGTCACTAGCTAAGGCTACCCATCAAAATTCAATGAATAACCAAGTCATGAGTCCCTATTTCAACTTCCTTGTCTTGAGACTTGCCAAGATTTGGCGAGTCTTTATGAGTCATGTAACACTAGTTTGGAGTGATTAAAGGTAAAGATGTTTTTGAATGTCGAATATTACAATGTATTTTCTTATTTTTACTCTTAGAATTGTCAATCTATTAGTTAAGAAAGAGGTATGCTAGAGACAATCATTCACAATGTTGTTCCGACTAACTTCATATTCCCTTGCATCCATCCACCCCTTTTCAATATTCTTATAAATCTCCTTAATGGTAGACTAATAATAATCATTTGCTATATTTTTAATTTTATAGTTTTAGTTTTGATCTTTTTTAAATAATGCCAGTTGTGTTTTAGTTTTTATGTATATAAACACAACATGAGATTCTATGTTCTATCGTCAATGAGTGCCTCTTAATTAACTAATAATGTAATGTTGGATAAAAACATCCTAAATGAAAAAAAATAATTTTTTTAAAGATATTTCCCTTCCTTTTATCATAAATGTTATCACAAATACATATAACATTTTACGAACATATTTTCAACATTTATAAATATAACAAAAATGACTATGAATAGATATCTTTACACAAAATAAATATTTCAATATAAATAATATAAAATATCAGTACTAACACTTCCCATATTCCACAAGTTAATATTGTTATTCTTTTATAACAATTTCAAGTAGTAAACCATGCAAAAATGAAAACAGAATCATTTTATTCTCATCCAGTTACATTAACTTAAATAGAAATATCTCGACATAAATTTCACATGCAAAGGAAAGAGGATAGAGAAAAATTAATTCACATACTTAAATTTGAATCCGTCTGCCTCACTGCACAAGCCCTCCACTTCGTCTTTCGTCACATTCAGCAGGCCCTAATATGAACATAATTCTTTTGATGAAAAAGATTGTCTTCACTTTTCATACAAATGTTTTTTCTATATTGAACAGTAAATTAAAAATGTTAAGAATTATGCAAAAAGAGAGATTCTTGTGAACCATTTATTCATGACACGGGAACTAAATCCAATAAAATTAGTATACATAGTCATATTCATTCCAGAATCTGTAAATCAGACTGCATAAAAAAATCATTAAAAAGCATCACATTTAAAATTATTTATCAATACCCAACACAATGGGTACACAAAAAATTACTTACTTTAGTAAGTTCACACACAATAGCCTCCTGATTGGGAGCCAGGGCCACCCCTAGAGGTCGACCCCCAACAAAAGCCCACTTCTCCACCTGTTGTTCTGCATCCCTCCCGTCTATCCAAACCCGCTTAATCCAACCATCCCCGCACCCACTAAAAAATGATTTTTTTTCTCTGTCAAAAGCTAAATCTTCTGGACTTGGCAGCAGCCCTAGTCCAATCTTTGATAAATTTATTCGTAATATTATTATAATCTGATTTTATCACTCATTTTCAAATATATGATTTTTTTTTTTTTCAGTGACTGGTGGCGTTGGTGTGACACACCCTCCAATATCATTAGGACGGTGGGAGACTAGACCTCGTGACCTCTTGCTTGCAACAATAGGATGCTTTAGCCAATCGAGCTAGGCCCACCACTATCAAATATACGACCTTGATCTTTTGATTCTTTATTCATTATTTTGGATCAGATTTGTGAGTGTAGACTTTGATCTAACATTGAACTTTTAAAATCACAAGTTCAAATTTACATCTAATCTTCTTTATTAGGTATTTTTAATTGATATAACACACACATTCATGTTGATTTGTGTTGTATGTTGTATTTAAAAGCATTCATTCACTCACTTTAAGCAATGTGAATAGGACTTTCCTAAGTAGATTAACAACTAACAAGTTTGACACCCCCTCTCCCCAACTTTGCCCTTAAGTGTAACTTAGAGATTAATGTATGGAAATCCCCTCAATAGACTGAAAAGCTTAAAGACCAAGGAAGAAATGAAAAAACCCTAGATCTGTCATGCCAAAGCCTCACGAGCAACAACAAATAATTCAACAAGCAACTCAAACAAAGATCCAATTATACTAAACAGACCAAAAAATTGAACTATTGACTAGGCTTGGTACAAGATTTTGGGAAGGGTTTTGCTTGAATGGCTTTGCTACCATGTTTTGAATTCTAGGATCATAAATCAAAAACGAAAAAGCTTCCATACAATACATGCACACAATAAGCAAAATGAGACTATCAAGGGTTGATTAGAATGCACAACATAACCTTATTTATATAGCAAGTCAAACATAATGACTTACTATTTTTCTGCTGATGGAACATTTGTTAACTCACATGGCAAGTGTTCTAGTGAGTGACAAGTGTGCATACAAGAGGTGTCTCACAAGTGAAGACATATGTCTCAACCACATGAGGTGAGACAAAACTATAAAAATCCCTAAGTAGAGACTTAAGCAATGTGAATAGAACTCCTAGGTAGGTTAACAACTAACTAGTTTGATGAAGTCATTATTTACACCAATAATTCATTCCAAAAAAGTTAGAGACTAAACATCATATATTAAGATTGTAATTTAATATCACATTATTGACAATGATTCTATACCACATGTCAATTTAAGCTCAACTTTTGAATTAATCAAACACAAAATAAACAAGAGATGCATTTGCATTAGGTTTTGCCAATTGTGGGGTGTGCTTGGTTGTTTTAAACATTTAGTTAATGAAGCAGCTAGTAATGTAATTATTTGTTGTTGTATAATGTTATTATTATAGTTGATTAATGTTGCAAAAATAAAAAGAATTCAATGATACAAATATATATTATTATAATAACTCTCTCTCTCTATATATTTATATTTCTTCTTATATTTTTGGTAATGTGATGTTTATTATTTTTTGCCTTATTAAATTATATTATTACATGTATATTGTTTAAAATATCTACCTTAATATTTAATGGATATGGGTAGATTTTACTGAAATATTAATTGTAGATAGATAAATTTTACTTTGATATTTATTATAGATAGATAAATTTTACTATGATATTTAATACACATTGATAAAATTTTTAATTCTAAATGTTCATTGGTTAGACTATCACTATCAGTTAAAAAAATTGTATGCAATAGATGCATTAGTATTCTACCTTAACAGAACTAATATAACACAAACTCTAAAGAACATCAATTTAACTTGGAAGTATTTTGTCAATCCTTAATTGTTATGTGTCATTTGAGGGGCCATGACTAATTTGTCGACATTACCTTGTAGAAATTAAAAGAAAATATTTTTTAATTAATTGGGCAATAACAGGTTATTAGGTGCACCTACCTCCATTATCTTTCCACCAACATTGACCAGCATAAACAATAGGACTTGCTGACATCCTCTTACGATCAAGAGAGCTATTTAGCATAAACAATTTTTATTCTCAACGGTGATTTAAATTATAAAACAGGCAACATGAAAAACAAGTTTATAGTGGTCAGTTCTATAAGAATTCAACATGGCAGAGGTTAACTAGGTAGATGCAGTGCCTTATAAAAAGTCTATTACAACTATGCTCTTTGTGTAAGGACTTCAGTGTGAAGCAACACCACACAAGAAAAAAATTGAGTCAAATTGAGATGGGAGAAGCCCAAGTAAAGAATGCAGCCTTATTGGCTGTTCTGTGCTTGGCCTCAGCGGCATCATGGAATTACTTGGTAAGAACATCTCAAATTGATCCTGCTCCCATAAGTCTTTTGCCTTCCCCTCCCATGAAAGATGGTATTTATGCTCCCAATGAGAGGCTTGAAAAGGCAGAAAAGATAGGTTTAAGGCTGCTACACGGGCCAGAGGATTTAGCTCTTGACAGAGAAAAGAAGTCCTTTTTCACTGGATGTGAGGATGGGTGGATTAAGCGGGTTTGGTTTGATGAAGGGAGGGTGGAAAATTGGACCTTTGTTGGGGGCCGGCCTTTGGGTGTGGCGGTTGGTAAGAATGAGGAGCTCATTGTGTGTGAACTGCGTAAGGTAGGCTACTTATCTTCTACATGTTATTTACTATGTCTTAATGGTAATGTCCTGTAAAAGTTTACCAGTAGTTCAGTGTATTTAAACTGTTTTAGGCATATGTATTCAAATGTTTCATGAGTTAAGAGTGCACCTGTTATCTGCTGTATTTTAAAAGTAATTTGATGCAGAGCATTATGTTTTAAGATGTAGATAGCGTGCTTTAAAAGTTAAGTCCTATAAAATGGAGATTGCATGTGTTATATACCTATGCCTTACCATCCTCAGAGGTTTCTTTATGTTTGTGTTTTATCTACCATCTCTTAGAGGCAGTATTTTCATGCTTTTTAAAATTTTGGATTGAAAATTCTGGTTTCCTTGTAAAAATTATATTAGGGCTTACTGAATGTGACAAAGGACAATGTGGAGGTCTTGTGCAACGAGGCTGGCGGATCAAAATTCAAGTATGTGTTATCATATCAATTCCCCTGGTTCTATTTCATCTGTTTTGCTGCTTGAAACATACAGAATTCAAAGAACAGAACAGTGAACACACACTCGCTCAATGCTTTATTCATTCATAGATTTACATATTTATAGATGCAAAGAACGCAACAATCTTCCTATAAAATTGGTAAACAGTTTGACAGCTAACTTTAGCTGTTTGACAGTAAACTGAACTTACAGATAATAAACTGGACACGTCTACATTATGTTATTGACACATGTTTGAATTCTTATTGACACGAACATAATTCAGTTACGAGTTAATCTCTAACAGAAGCACAATTTATTAGTAAACAGACAAGAAAATTTTAATAATGTAAAGTAGAAATTCATGGTTTATTCGCTGTCAAAAGCATACAAAAGTGAAGAAGCAGGCAGAGCCCTATATTTTCAAACATACATCTAGGAAACTCTTTTGTTCAATTCATTTTTGTTTACCTCTTATATCTGTGCATGTTTGTAGTTTGACTGACCCATTACATAGAAAGAGAAGCCAGCTGAAACTCAAGATTGAATTTGTTGAAACAACAGTTCTCAGAGCAAGGAAATCAATGCTCAACGAAAGGAAAAGTACTAGATAAGATGGGCCTAATCTCCAAGGAGGAAAAGGACCATAGTGGCTCAATACTCTTTTTTGGCTTTAATGGCTTAATACATGTCTATAAATTGTGAAACAGTATTTTTCTTCTTTGGAAGTTACCCTGCTGAAGCTCTCTTTTCAAACTGAAATACATAAACCATAACTAGATAAATGCTCACGAGTTTATCAGAATTGCTGTTTGGTCAGATTTAAAGTTAAAGCATAAAAGCAGATGCCACTGTTCCATTCGTATAAACATAGAAAGAAGCAAACCAACATTTCAAAACTTCATCCACAATCACCTTCAATTGTAACACCTCCTCAATAGGGTAATACTAATTTCCAAATCTTCAACATAATCGTCATGAGCCCTCATTCAGTCAGGTCAATTATATGTATTTTCACGATAGGTATGCTTATCATGTTAAAATTGACTATTGATATTTATTTTTTTACAGTGTTCCATGGGGTTTCGGCGACGGAGACGGGGGGATGGCAGGGGAAGCATTCCGAGGATGTGGGAACAGGGGGTGTAAGTTTGGGGGTGACAAGGGGATGGTGGCAGGGGGCGGCAGGGTGCTGAAATACATATAGTGCTTGAAAAATAGTTATAAAAAGATGTATAAGAATTATACATCTTGGAGACAACTAGGAGTCCCCTAGATGTCTTGAGGGCACACCAGCGTCCTCGAAGTCCTAGCGGTGTCTTGGAGACAGCGACACTAGTGGTGGGCTGGTGGGGGGATGTCTCCCCCAAGTCCCAAGTCTCCAAGACGTCCCCATCTAGGAAACACGGGGTTTTCTATGATTGTATCATCCTTAATAATCTTATATTGAAAAATTAGGTAAATGGTAGGAAGGTGTGAACAAGGTATTGCATAAATAGGATCAGGAGCAGCTAGCCTGAATAAATTCTCAAATGAACCGATTGAATCTTTTTCCAAACTTGTTGACTTACTGTCTCTTAATAGGCTTGTAAAAAGTGATCCTTTTGGGGCTCTTTGTAAAGAATTATTCCCTGTTCAAACTCAAAATCACAGAGCATTATGCAGTTGAATGGGGCAGAGTCGCAGTTTAAAAACCAATTTGAATATATACTGGTTGTCACTTAGGATCACCTAATTAGTATTAATCAGTGATTTATATGATATCCAATTAGCTTTGTGTCCAAAGAGGAACAATACCAGTTACTGCTAAGTTGCCCTAATCAAAATCAAATGTGGATTTTTTTGCTTGTGAATATTGTCAAACCACAGCAATATAAGGTTCTCTAAACTATGGCAGTATGACCTAGCCAAATCGTCAAGGATTAAAAATACAGAATACCCAAAATGCTAAGGCCAAAAAATGAAAGGTTGTCTGTGGCTGTGCCATGGGCTAGCCAAACTGAAAAAATTCAAATTTCATTCCACACGGCATTCAAAGGAGTTGAACTGATCTCAAAGGAGTTGAACTGATCTCATTGTACTTCAAATTATAAATCCATATGAAAAAATGAAATTTGTGTATTCACTGATGTGACTTTATAGCCTTTCTCACGTAGAGGTTTAATCTGTCTTCAGTAACATGCTTCTGTTTTGGCTTGGAACCCTCTCTAGAGCAGAGGTTTAATCTGTCTTCAGTAACATGCTTCTGTTTTGGTTTGGAACCCCCTCTTAAGCAGAGGTTTAACCTTTGCTGATCTACATGGATTGGTAAGGTTTCGTTCACTCCCAAGCTTGGTAATGAGGTGAGCTTACCTGCACAAAATTTGAAATATATATATAACATAAGATAATTGGAAAGAAATCCCCTTGTAGGGTTTTACAAAGGGGTTTCTATGCCAAATTGTCATCTGGCCTGGCTGTGTCTTAAGAAACAACCTTTTCCTCTTATTAACGGGCAATATAAAGTTGTACACTGAAAAATATATGGTATGAATTTTTTTTTTCTGATTCTCTGCACGGTATAGATTTATAAAAAGTTTGAATTTTTCATAATCAAATATGCGACCATTTAAATAGTGACATCTCTTTTTTTCACAGGATGCCTGATGGAGTGGATGTTACAAAAGACGGAGTGATTTACTTCACAGATGCTACCTATAAATACAGCCCTGCAAAATTTGAGTTAGAAATATTTGAATATCGTCCTCATGGAAGGCTGATCAAATTCGATCCCACCACAAAGATTGCAACTGTTCTGCTCAAGGACCTTCACTTCTCCAATGGAGTGGCTCTCTCTGCCCAAGAGGACTTCCTGGTTTTCTGTGAAACTTTTGTTTTCAGGTGTAGGAAATACTGGCTAAAAGGAGAGAAATCAGGGAAAATTGAAACATTAATAGAAAATCTACCTGGAATTCCTGATAATGTTAGAGTGGATGCGGAAGGCACCTTCTGGATTGGACTTCTTGGGGTAAATATATTTTTGCTGTTATCCTTTCTTCATTCTTCTTTTTATAATCCCAGAAGTCTTGCTACAACAAATGGTTGTACACCATAACCTTATATTAGTCTTAGAACATGAACAATATCCCTTGCAAGCTTAGGCCATTATAGAACATAAATTTTCCCTCCTATAGCTTCTTGTGTTCAAATCCCTCCGCCTTTCGTACATGTGCATAAGGCTAGACTGCTGAAACAGCACTTACCTTTGGATCAAGGAGAGAGAACAGAGACATCCCTATCAACACTATTTGGACAAGATGAGGATATAGGAACACAAATTTCATTTCCTACCTTCCTGTGGTTGAGCCTTTCTGCCTTCCACCTATGCAGATAAGCTTAACCGTCAAAGACCACTTGACCTTTAGATTGAGAGAGAAGAAGAAATACTTCTCTTATCATCAAATGCACATGAACATGTCCTACAAACTTAGCCCATAAGAGAACATAAACACTACCTCCTATCTCCCTGTTGTTGACAACTTGACACCCTCTTCCTTCCCATCATGCGTATAAAGCTTATCACAGGTGGGTTTAAACTTTAGATCGAGAAAGAAGGATAGCGACTTTCCCTCCCAATTCTATGTACATCAACATGTCCTGCAAGCTTAGGCCATTCCTATCTCCCAATGGTCAACCCACATAGCCTTCCCCTCACACGCAAAATGCTTAACCACCAAAATAGCACTGGAACTCTAGATCAAGGGAGAAGGAGAGATTTCGTCTGGCAACACCATACACAACATATCCAAGTAGCTAAGGCTATAGAGATGCACGTAAATGGTTTCTCCCATCATCTGGTTGCAGAGCCTTCCTGCCTTCCCTTCATGTGCATCACTGCATAATGCTCGACTATCAATAGAGTGTTTGACCTTTAGATAGAGGGAGGTGACAAATTTCCCATGATCATGCACTCTTAAAGGCTAAATGCTTTTGACTTGGAGCTATGAACAGGTGAGGTCACAAACAAGACCTCATTTCCAATAAACACTCAACAATTGAACTTTGATGACAAGAACAACACCACAACTTAACCATCACATTATGCCACTATTGACAAGATCATGCACTCTTATTATTTTATATTTTGAAATCCAATATTTTCTCTTACCAGTGCCCAATGCAGTTTTTTCTTTTCTGCAGAGACGAACCTTGCTATGGGATCTGACTGTCAAATATCCAGCATTGAGGCATATTTTGGTGAGGATGTGGAGTACTGTAAACCCATATGTGTTGTTTAAGAAAGGGGCCATTCTGAACTTGAATGAGAATGGAGAACCCATTGCTTTCTTTGACTCTAAAAGGCCACTTATTACCGGTGGAGTAAGGTTGGGCAACTATCTGTATTTTGGCGGCATTCTTGAGCATTCCATTAATCGTCTTGAACTCCCTTAATTTTTCCTCATTGCTTGATATGAATATTGTCAACAAAGAGAAGTTTTCCTTGCATGGTATTGTTATCATTTCAATGGCAAGCATCATTCTCATTGACCTTAAATTGATCGGTTTCAGTACATCTACAATGGTTGAAGACTGCCGCTTGAATGCTTACAGAATACAAAATTTACTTATAATGTCCATAACAACGTTGCAATGCATCATTCATTTTTGTCTACGCATGTTCGTGTTTGAGTCTTCTTTACCGATCAATAATTCCATTTTTAAAGTTAAAAGGTTAGATGTGAGGACAAATTCAAACAATTGAAAAAGAATCAAAAGAAAAACGAATAGGGAGAGGATCGGGTGGTTGAGCATGTTTCAATAGTTGTGATAGTAGTTTATATAATGTTCAGTAGTTATGACTTGACTACCCATAATTAAACAGAATTTAATCCTTTGATCTAAAAAGCAATCAATCATGTGATGCCACATCAGCGCTCAACTATCCATGATATGAATGCACAAGTATTGGTAGCACTTTTTTGGGCCTTTTTGGACACCTTGACAAAAAGCATGCTGATGTGGCATTGAAACAAAAGTTATAAGCAAGGGACTTGTTAAGTAAGCTGCTGTAAAACACTGGGAGTGATTTGAAATTTTCATTAAGATAATTAGAAGTGTGAAGTTAGGGTGCACAACTACTAGTCTTCTCCCCTATTCAAAAGTAACAATTGTTAGGGTGTTGTTAATGAGAAAGTTGTTTCGTCTCTTAACAGATTGAAGTTTAAAATGAAATTCCTGTAATGTTAATCTAGGCTAACCAAATGCAATGTGTACTTATAAGTATAAATAAATCTAAATTAATTAAGTAGATAGTGTATTTAGTTAAAGTTATAGACATAGCAAGTGTTATGTGATAGTGAGTTTTTGTTTTGTTATTAATTGTGAAGAAGACAATTTTTTAGGGTGGGGTTATATGAAGAGGCTTTATGAGCAGGAGTTCTATGAGAAAAAAAAAATGTTATAGGATTAATTAGAAACTTTATATGATAAATGAGAGTCCTTACTTTTTAATTTTGAATAGGTGCTTTAAGGGTGGGGCTAGAAATTCTCCCCCACTAGCTGAGAAAATTATTTTAGTACTTGTCAATTATTGAAAAGTTTAGATTCTTCACAATTAACCTAAGTATTTTTTTGGAAAGAAAATATCTATCTTTATATTTTTTAATCTCTTTGTTTGCAAATCAATGAGAGAGTAGTGCATAAATCAAAGAATAACAATAACAATACAAATACTTTAAACTATCATTTGTATATTTCAATAATAAATTTTATTTTAATTTATATTTTTGTCATGACTATTTCATAGAGCTTACTAAATATAGGTTTGTTTTGGAGGTTTTTCTTCTGTATTTTGAAGGTTTGAACCCAAGAAAACTTGGGCTTTGAATAATGGGCATCTAGACAATGAATTGAATTCTTATACAAAACATTTTTACATACTATATATATCAATTTTTTTTTATTGTTTTATATTTAGATACTTTGTTGAATTGAATATGCAAAATAATAAAATTCATGAGACCACTAGCTTCCATAAATTTGGATAAAATACTCCTAAAAAATCATAGCAACACTCATTGAATTTTTTTATGAATATCATCTTTATTTAATTGATCCTTTTGATTATTTGGTATTATAATTGAATATTCTAAAAAAAGTGAATTACTAGATAATAAGAAAATGAGAAGATTTTATAAATAAGTTGAATTGAAATATTATTAATATTTTTTTTAGATTTTATTTTAAAAAAAAAGTGTTATTAGCTTTTAGTAATTAAAAATTGCTTCAACAAATATACATAATTTATATTATAAAAATAAAAATAAAAATTTTCAACAAAGATGTAATATTCTCAAATAATAGAAAGAAAATTAATATTGTTAGTTTTATAATAATGAAAAAAAATTAGTAAATATCTATATCTTTTAATTTTCTAAATTATATGAATTTAATGTTTATACCATCCATTTCTTAATAAAAATTACTTTGTTGAATATATTTTAAATATTAGAAAACAAATTGACAAATAATAAATTATATATTAGAAACAACGATTTATATTAAAATTAAAAATAAATGAATGAAAATTTGTAGCTATAAGAAAATAATTATAGAGGGGAGATTTTGGACTTGAGAGCAACAACTATAAAGGAAAAAATCCATTATCATTAATGCAATGTCTCAAAAGTTGGAAAAGTCTTAATAGGGCTCGTTGGTTGTTGACCTGGAAGAGGACAAGGATAAAAGAAAGAATGAGGACCAAGGAATATCGAAAAGGACCCGTGCCAACCTTAAGAGGAAAGTGCCTCCAACTTCCCAGATGGTTCAAATCTTAAAGAAGGGGGTTTAGGAGATGAACGACATGGAAGTTGAGACAGCGGAAATTTTAAAATCCCAAGCTTAGTTCTTGCTAGTGTTTTTATTGGTTTTTTTAGGGTCTTTTTTGTGGCCTTTGCTGGCCTTTTTTTGGTGGCTGTTGCTTTGTAATTTTAATGTCCTTTCTACAACCTCTTTGTTTCTGAGATCTTTGATGTTTTATCTCTTTTATTTGTAAACTTCATGGTTTTGGGTCCCTGTAAAACCCATTTTTTCCTCTTTCAAAAACTATAAAGGAAAGAATAGCAACAACATGCCCTAACCTTAGTATTTCTATAGATCCATGAGTTGCCTTGAATTCTTCTTTATAAAATGACAACGATCAGCCTGTGAATACTAGAGCACACCTGCTAAAATTTAAGCCTCAAAGTATGAAGAAAAAAGCATAGGAAAAAGTTGGTTTGAACCACCAAAAATAAAAGATAGTAACATGGTGATCTCCACCCTCATTTCTTCGCCTAGTGTGGACAATGCATCTGCCATGAATGTAGACATGACTCTTGGAGGTTCCCAACCACTATTACAACTAGTGAATAAAGATAAGATAGCTTATGATGCCTCCACATCAGCTACTATAACGAACAATATGCTTGTTGTTGATTCTCAAGAAGGTAAAGGGATCTTATTTACGCTCCTAGATGATATAATTGATGTAATCTTTGAATGCAAAGAAAAAAATATCATTTTACTTTTCCTCAAGGGTATCCCATTAGAACAATATTTTTTAAATGGCCCTGAAACAACTAGGAGGTCAAAGTTTGGATGATTGAATCCTTTAGGGGTTTAGGCAAAGGCTATGTTACTTGCACCTTCTCTAAACCTAAACATTCCTTTGTTTCCCTTTAATACAACTCCTAGATTATATGTGGAAAAACTTGCTATATACAAGCCTAGGATCTTGGTTTCCATTCAAAAGGGATTACCAAGTCTAAATACCACATGTGGGTAGAATTTTATTTCCTTAACCTCGCTTTTTTTATTTTCCTTCAAGACATCACTACACAACTTGGCAAAGTTCTGTGGTGTAAACAACATTTCGATAAATGGGCCAACTTGCATTCACACCCCAAGGCCTATTTTGAAATGGGCTTAACTCATCCTTTATCTAGTACTATTAAACTAGTTTGACTTAGTATTGAATTTGACCAAGACATCACTTATCTTAATAAACTAAATGCCTATTTTATTACTGCAAGGAAGGCCATTTGATTCATGACTTCCCTTTCCATAAGTCCAAATCATCCAAGCTTGCTATAGACAACCTCCATCTAGATGATCTCCCAACTATTGATAATCTTCGACCATCTTTGTTACCCCTCACCCATTACACCCCTCTTCACCAACCCAACATAATACCCATCTTGCTCCCAACCTCCCTCCTTCAGCCCCCTCGCCCACCTCTCCTATTCACTCATCATTTGCCTCAAAAAAATTATTTTACAAAGATATTGTTGTAGTATCCCAAGTTAGAGCCTCTAAGAGGATGAAGAAAACTCCCCCTTCTAAACATGTTTCTCTAGTAAATTGCAATCTCTTTCCTTGAACAAGCAACCCTATAAGAAATCTAAGCAATAATGAATAATGGCCTATGAGTCATGATCACATGGCTGAGCCCCTTGGACAAGATCTTATGATGGAAACTCAAAATAGATCACTAGGGAATCAATTTAATGTGTTATAGTTAGATGAGGAAACCCTTCTTGACTCCTCCAATGAAGTGAAAAGTTCAATCTTTGAACATGTGTGGATTGACCCTCCCCACATGCAAATATCATGTCAAAAAAATTGTCCAAAGTAGGATGCTGGCAAGAAGTTGAGTCCACTTTTTAGCCAAAAAGTGGAAGTGTTTTCCCTGATTTTCATAATTTGACACATTTGACCTTAAAATTTGAAGCACTTAGAGATGGAATCTTCAAAATAGTCACTGATCATAAAATGTAGTACTCGGAATCTAGTTTCCAAATATGTAATTTATGTCAATACCTAAATGGTACAAATAGAGTTTCAATAGACATTTCTAAAAACCACTATTTAAAAGTCACTTTTTTTACCATACCATGCACATGTACGACATCCATATTTTGACATAAATTATCGTATTTTTCTAAATCCTTTTGGGAAAATATTTGTGACTCAATGAAGCATGTTTTCGATATTTTGTAATTTTTTATTGAATATTTTTTTGTTAAATTTTTATTATGCATATTTTTTGTTTTGAAAAATTGTCGTGTACGACACGCATAAGATGACCTAAACTAATCATTTTTTAAATTGAAAAGAATTGTCTAAAATATGTTCTTGTGCAATTCGTTCATCAAAATGTATGTTGGTCAAAAGTTATTAAAATAGTAAAAACTCCTGATATTTAAAGTTTATGGACCAGTTTCATCAAAAATTAATTGAAAAATAGAAAAAATAATCCAATTGTAAAAAAAATTACATATTTGGAATCTGCTTTGTCTCATCTAAAATGGGTTTTAATTTCGTCAAAATATTCTGCAAAAAAAGTCGTCAGCCATATGTCCAAACTCAGTATTTTTCTCTGACATTGTTAGGACCTTCAACTTGTAGGTCAAACCAGGCTGAAGGCCTAGGTTCGAATTCCCAATGCTTTTCCCGAACCAAAATACAAGGAAAAAACCTGACCAAAAAAAAAAATCCAATTTCAATTTTTTAGAAACAGGATCTTGTTTACAAAACATTTCCTAATATTAAATGTCATGACCATTGACAGGGAAACAGGATCCCGCTTTATAAATGGGATCTCGTTCCTTTATCAATGGTCCCCACATTTAATATTGGGAACAAGATTTCAATTATAAAACGAGATCTAGTTTGTTTTTAACCCTATTTTTTAAAATTTATTGGAAAAGTTTACTGTGAAGTCTGTAACTTCACATGTATGGCCGAGTATGGCATATTGGGCAATTTTTCATGAACTATTGTCTTTGCAAGTGGTGAACTTGCATTTTTGATTGATTTTTTCGAAGGAGGCATCATGTAAACCATTTTTGAAGTGGAATTGTGTTAGTTTTGTACTCGTTTGGAGGAACAAAAGCTCTTCAACTTGCAACATGGATTGAATTTTTCAAAGGAGGCATGAAGAAAATAGTTTTTAAAGTGGAATTGTGCTAGTTTTCTACTTTTTTTGAGGAAAACAAGAGGAATAATTTTGTCCTTATAGATCTTCAACTTCCAATTTGGATTGAATTTTTTGAAGAATTTCACTATTGACATTCATTTGTGTTTGAGAATTATTGACATTCATTTGTGCTTGAGAATTTTATAATCATGGGTTCAAAGTTCGTAATAAGAGGAGGAAGACATTGACTCTTGAAGAAATTGAAGCAAATAAAGAGAAGGAAAAACAAAGACAAAGAGAAAGAAGAATGAGAATTAAATCAATGAATGATGGTGGAACATCCAATTCCACAACTATTGAAGATGAAAACATTAAGGAGACCATGGTTGTAGACGAAGCTAATTTGCAAGAAGTTAATTTGGAGAAGAATATGATTATACAAGCAACTCCTACTATGTCTTCAAATCCCTCTTTCAATGCTATGGAGAATGTTTCAATATGCAAAAATCTAGGTACATCTTCAAATCCACATGTTAGTGAAATGGTAAATTCATATGTAGAACTTTTACAAGATGTTGAACTTAATGATGTTGACATTGATAATGTTCAGAGAGATAAAACTTTTATAGAATTTGTTGAAAATGAAAAACAAAAATATTTTGTTGAAAAGGAAAATGAGAACGATCCTTTTGTTGAAAATACGAAAAACCGTTTTGTTGATGAAAATGAAAATGAAAACCGTTTTGTTGATGAAAATGAAAATGAAAATTGTTTTGTTGATGGAAATGAAGATGGAAATGTAAATCATTTTGAAGTTGAAAATGAAAATGAAAATGAAGATGAAGATGAAAATCTAGAATGTGATGTTGAATTTAATGAAAATACTTTTTTAAAAATTGAAAGTGGTTTTTTCAATAATCTTCCTGGTCAAATTTCTTGGAGGGAAATAATAACACATGCGAATAGAATATACAAAAAATTCTTTTATTGTAAACAAATTGCATTTCAATGTCAACTAATGATGCAATTGATGAGAATGCAAAAAATGAGGAAAATAATGAAAAAGGCTAGGCTTTTTTGTTAAACCAAAAAGAAAAGATCAATCATTAAAACATGTTATGTCTATTGTTGCTAGTTCCATTCAATCTATTGGGAAAAATAGTCGATCTAAAGATAAAAATTCAGCAAGAAGAGCCATACCAATTGCTATAGTTAATAAAGAAACTTTGAATAAAAGAATGATAAGAAATATTAGTGAAGTTTCAAAAATACATCCTAAAACATTGCTAAGTGTGGCAAAAAGAAAAGAAAGTATAGAAAATGATCCTATCAACCAATGTTGGAGTTTTAGTGGTCAACTCTCGAGGTTTGATATGAAATTGAATGTTGAAATTAAATCTTTGATCAAAAAATATTGGCATGATAACACTAGGGTTTCATCTAATGCTAGAGATGTTTTAAAATTAAGGGTGGGTTCCAAAGTTCATGATCCTCACCCAAAACACCTATTAGATACAACACAAACTGAATTTATAGAAAATTTGATGGTGATTTAGTTTTACCTGGTAGTATTAAAATAAGTCAAAGGTTTTTTGAAAAATGTAAACCTTGGTACGTAAAAAATTAATAAGCAACAAATATCTTGTTATTGTAAAATGCATGTTCAATTTCATCATTTTTATGATGCTTTTCAATATATAAGTTTTACCTTGTATACTAACATGATTATACAAGAATGTGGTATTAATATGCCACCTGAAGCAATACGGGAGTTTATTTCAAGTTTGTTTTGTGAAAGATCTAATGGTAAATTGTTTTATTTAAGTTCTTGTATATTTGGACAATGCATTAACTATGGAAATCTTTCATTCTTAAGAATTTGTATGCATGAAAGTGTTGATAATGATTTTGGTCAACAATTATTAGATGTTAAAATATTTAAGAATGTTAACTATTCTTTAAAAGATGGAAAAATAGGAAAGCGTTGTTATTTAGTTATATAAAAAGTTAGTGTGCATGCATTCATGAGTGAATTTAAGAATAAGATTGTACCAAAATATGTCATGCACTCTCAACATGCTTGATGGATTGATGGCCAATTTTGTGCATGTAGAAACACATTTCCAATTGGTGCTATACTTTCAATGGTTGATTTTGGGAAAATTATACTCTAGCTCCGCAAGAGGAAATTCAATCACAATATTATAATTCAATGCAAGTAGCTATGTTTGTCCATATTGTTTATAGACATGCAAATGATAGCACTAAGGATGATAGAATTTTTTTTAGGGAGTATCATTTTTATTTGAGTGACAACTGGTTACACTAGTCAGAGTTTGTTCAATACTGTTTCAATATATTTTATAGAAATTTAAGAGAAAGAGGAATCCATATGAAAGAACACATCTTATGGTTAGATAATTGTACAAGATAGTTCGAGAATGCTCAAATGTTCTATTGGTTAAGTAGGGTTCTCAAGGAACTTAATGTCCAGTATGTATGGATTTTTTTTGGTAAAGGAGAACATGATGGAGCTAGTGCATGTGTCAAAAGCATTCTTGCTAGAGAACAATTAAAATTCGAGGATACAATAAAATTTAAAGATGCATGTGGGATTGTGGATTGGTTTAATACAATATTATATGCACCAAGTTTGAGTGAGTACTCTACAATTCATCGATTCTTTTGGTTGGTTGAAGAAGAGAACATTGTACCTAGAGTTGACTATGAGACAATCAATGGATCTATTAAATGGCATTCATTTAGGAGTTCGACAACAAGCACATATTTAGACAAGGGATCTTTCATGTTTTTGTTAGTTTTGTATCTCAAGAGATTGGGAAGCATGTGAAAATATAGAATGGGTTGAATAGTGGGAGAAAAGATCGTTGACACTTGCACACGCACATGATCAATATGAAAGAACTATTGAAGAAAATGATCAAGTGTTTGCATCTGAAGACTATGACCGTGTTTTAGACCTTGTAAAATAAGGTAATTTAATTCAATTTATTTCATTTTATTTCATTTTATTAAGTTATTTTGTAATACTAATTTATTTATATGGATATGTGCAAGTTATTAAATCAAATTTTGTTTGCAGGACATGTGTATGTTGTTGTTGCACCTAAGGGGAATGAAGAGAAAATAGAATATTAGTTGGCTCATTGTGTGGATACTAAACATAAGTTAATAGCACCTTGAGAAGATGGTGATGGCTATCATTATCCAACAAGTACGGTGATCCCTTTAAGCAAATTTTGATAACAAGTTTTTGATCCCCTTAAGAAATTTTTTAGAACAAGTCTTTGATCCCCTTAAGAAAATTTTGAGAACTTATTTGATGATGATTTTGATGTTTTTGAATAGGATCGGTGGTGGTTGTTGGCACTTGGCTACAAAAATACCTGACATTGATGAATGGTCTACCTACATTCGAAGATTATGAAACACATAAAAAGATTATACACTATTCACATTCGGTGGTGGCAACAAATATAAAACTAGATCAGTATTATGGAAGACATGTAAATAAAGTGCTATGGAAAATTTCTATGGAAGAGCATAAGACAATCATAGATGCATTGCAAAAAAGAGAGGATGCAAATGGTACAATGGAATAAGTAAATATAGGTAAATATAGTTTTAGTTTTATATTCTCCTTTTAAATAGATTAAATACATGTTTCGATATTGGACAAGTGTGTTATTAGTTGAAATTGATTTAAATTGTCCTTTTATAGATCCTTAAGCCATAATCACAAAAAAGGATCTAGTCCATGCAGATTCAACCTAGACAACATGGAATACTTGGTAAAAATAGGTAATTATTAGTTAAATTATATTCAAATACATGTTTTGATTATATATTGATATTACTTGTACATTAATAGTTAAAATTGATTTATTATCCTTTTTTGCATCCTTAAACCATCATTGCATTGATAGATCATACTTTGAAACATAAAGGAGAGGGTGCTTGGATTCAACCTACACACGTGTGTGGAATACTTTTAAATTTAGACGCTTGGGTTGTGTACATATAGATAGTTGTATATAAATTAAAATATGTATGTTTTGATGATTTCATTGATATTGCTTGTACCTTATTGATATTAGGTGGCGTGAAGACCTACTACATTTCAGGCACGAGTTTGAGATGTTCTTCAGATGGCATATCCAAATTTTGTAAACATTGTTTTGGGATGACATATATGCACATACATACACAATTAAACATTTTGTATAAATTACAAATACATGTACATAAACAATTATGTACTCTATGTAGTTTTATGTATCTAAATCAATATTCTCTATATTTTGTTTGTTAAATGTGCATGTTTTCCTACTTTGAAACTTTATATTTGATTGTATAATCACTAAGTATCATGCATAAATTATTGTTAAATCAATTATATCCTTAAGATGTATTATGGCCCCTTAAGACATCCCCTTAAGACAACCCTTTAAGACATCCCCTTAAGATGTTTCTTATTAAAACGATGTATTAGGACCCCTTAAGACATCCCCTTAAGACAACCAATAAATTAGTGTTGGATGCTATTATTTGTTTTAACAACTTATAAATTAGTATTGGATGCTATTATTTGTTTTGACAACTTATAAATTAATATTGGATGCTATTATTTGTTTTGATAGCTTATAAATTAGTGTTGGATGCTATTATTTGTTTTGACAGCTTATAAATTAGTATTGGATGCTATTATTTGTTTTGATAGCTTATAAATTAGTATTGGATGTTATTATTTGTAAATTATGATTTATTGACTAATTATTGATTGACGTGAATTGAATAAGTTCATTGACTAATTATCACTAATTATTGAATGAACATATCATGTATGAGATCACTCAATTTGTAAAGTACAAATATTAAAATGTCCTATTAATTTCAACTTTAATTTCATATTTATATTTAATTTCACATTAATGTCCTATATTAATGTCTTGATTATGAACATAAAATGCATTAATGTACATGTGTAAATTAAAAATTTAGACAATGATAAAGTCCATAATTTACAACATATTAAGTGCATGAAACCAATATATTAAGCGCATGCAATTAAGTCCACTAGAGTACAACCCATGAACTAAAGTCCAACAAAGTACTTGACCCATGAAATATAAAGTCCTACAGAGTACATGAGAAACCAAATATTAGTCCATGAAATAATCAAATATAACCCATAAAATGATGTTTAGGTCATGCATTGTCTCTATAATCAAGAGACCTCTTCACACCATGCGAACTATGCGGATGACCTGAAACACTCTGTACAAGAGGAAGATGAAATCAGATCTAAGATGAAAAATGATTTAATGACAATTTAATTTATAATTCATCATAAACTTAAATTACCATCATATTTGGGTTTGGATGCTCTGGTGCACCTGAACCAGCCTCTAAATTATCTAAATCAATCTACATAAACAAGACAAAGAAAGTTGAAATTAGATGTAATTCTACAATTAAAAATGATTTAATTCAATTTAATTTATAATTTATCATTATTTTAATTGTACCGTATTTTGAGGTTGTGCACCCTCTTCTCCAGGACTTGTTTGTACATGCTCAACTACAATATGTGTCTCATGCTATAAAAGAAAAAAAAATTAAAACATGTATTAGCTCATATTATATATATATATATTCAATTTTAAATTTTAAATTAAAGTTATTCAAAATATATAATTTGTAATTGACTTTAAATATAATAAAAGAATTAAATTACCATGATAGATGGAGCCTGCTCTGCATGTCCTCCTGTAGGTGTAGCTATGACTGGGTTAGGGTAGAAAGTCATACTAACATAGTCCTACAAGATCAAATTTAAAGCATGCATACTTGAATTAGGTTAAAATATATATATTCAAGTTTGCACATTTTGTGTAGAATTTTTTTTTAAACAACCTAAAAAATCAGAGGCCTCATGAGTAGCTGCAACATCTAGGGTTTTCCCAAAGCCCATTCTCATTGTTGTATCAACCTACACATACATGCATAAATTTTTAACACTTATAATATTTACAAGTGTGCATGCACATTTGATATATAGTGAATTCAAAATTCATAATTGTAACTATACTAATGTACGTTAAAAAATTTACAATATAAATGTACCTACTCCTAATCTATGATGCCCAATAGTGGAGAAGTGCTCGTCAACCCCTTGGGTGGAATCGACGTGGAAGCCGATTGACTCCCCTAAACCAACATATAAATATTTTAAATATGTTCATGATTCAATTATAAATTTAAAACTCAAGTTAAAAATCATTTCATAAATAATTTAGAAAATTGAAGTCAAAATACCCCAAAAGGGTTGTTGACAAGGACTGGTGTTGATGTATGTACTCACAGAACAGATGATTGCCACATCGTTAATGTCATCTATACATCAAACAATTTGATTGTTAAAATGTATTGTAAACTTTTCTTTGATATATACATTCAATAAAATTCTTATAAAATCAACATTTAGATGCATATTTATACCTGTGTCATAGTGCCCTCAGGGTGATGGTCTAATGTAATAAATTCTACAAATGAACTGAGGTGACTAGATGAACCACCAGAGTCTCAACGTCCACCCAGACTAGGTGTGGCCTGATTGGGTCCATAGCATAATTGGTGGCAACTAGTACATACATACATGTGGGGCCCTCGACACTCTTGGAGTGGTACTCAGACCAACTCCATAATACACTCTGCCATCATCGTCATCTCTATGCTCCCTTCTCGTTATTGTAGAAGCATGTTGATCAAGGTCTCTAGCAAGTGTACTAAGGGATCCTAATGTGGAGACCACCACAAGTTGAAGCACAGGTGCAGGGATGGGAGGACCAAGAGCAACAAGGGTTTGTGCATGCATGAGGCATTGGGGATCAACCCTTTCCCCTAACCTCTGTTGTGGCATGCCGCCACCAACACCCTAAAATGATTTAAAATCAAATAATTGGGCTTTTGCCCCATAACAAACTCTACATGTAGTTTCCTCAAAAAATACAATGGGACCTCCCAATCAACATGTGGTGGAATATCAAAAACCATATACCATCTATTCCAAAACTATGCACTCATCTGAGGATGCACACACCACCTCATGGATATTCTAGACTTATTGGCGGGAATGGGATGTTGAGTGACAGGGTCAAGAAAGTATGGGGCTAGGTGGGATTTTGTTATCTTAAGGTCTAAAATTTGTCTATATGAGAGATCGTCTGCATAAAATTATCTCATCCTCTCTCTCTCTCGTCGATGCTTGTCAAGATTAGAATCAATAGTCCTAATGGAATCCACAACGTTTTTCATTACATATGCAAAACATCTAATGTAAGGAGGAATCAATGCTTGATTCTACATAGCATTGATTTGATTATGAATGGATGCAACCTGATCATTTATATGTGCTCATAAGAGAGCCTCATCAGATGCAACAGGTGCTGGAGGTGGAGGGGGAGGTGGAGGGGGAGGGGGAGGTGGAGGTGGATGAGGTGCTAGATTGAGGATGTCATAAATGTTAAATTGATCCATGATGTCAAATATAAGTGCATCTGCATTAAATTATACAAAATTAACATACAAACTTACAAAATAAAATTTGTTTGAATAGGATGTGCACATTGTACATATACATACACATACATCTACATTTATTGAACTTGGGAATGTGCATACAAAATTTAAAATTTAACATGCACATACATTTAAAATAAAAAATATGATGCATAATTTGCATGCATACATCATTTAACTAAACTATGTAAATACATACAAATTTCAAAATTTAAGATCTAGAACTATGCAATTTTAATACATGTACATACTAAAAAATAAACTTGAAACAGTCACAAAAAGCTCATTTCATGTCTAACGCACATATGTATATATATATATTACATTTTTCCAACAAGAGAAATCATGATCTAGTAGATAGTCATAAAATATATACTATTATAAATTCATCATTATAAGCTCATAAATTCCACCAAATTCATAAATTCATGTCACTAAAAATATCCATCTAGAAACAAAATCATAAATTCACGTCACCAAAAATATCCATCCAACCAAATTTATAAATTCATCACACAAAATATCCATTGAACCAAATTCATAAATTCATAACTATATGATCATTGTCTTAATTTAGAAACTATTGCATGACTCTCTACTGCATCTCTTCATTTCTTTGCATTTTCCTTTTCAGAATCAGAAGTTCTCCTCTCCTCTAGCCATTTTCGATGCTCATCTAAGATCCCATCCATAGCCCTAAAAACATCAACAATAGTTTGCATCCTAGATGCAAACATCCTCACAGGTGGTGTGACACATTCTTCATTTTGAATAATGTTGATTTGATCTTGGATGGTTCTAACATTGGCATTGATTCATGCTTGCAAACAAGCACTATAAATTACGATTGTTGGAGGTGGGGGGTTATGAGGTGGAGTGGGTGGAGGTGGAGGTGAAGGTGGTGGAAATGGATGGCGTGGAGGTGGATTGTTAATATTATTGAATTGATCCATGTGATCTCTAAGATATGAGTGAACCTGTATTAGATTTGTAATTTCAAAATGTAAGATACATGTTTAGGAAATACCCTTAAACCATTCAATATAAATGGCCTAATTGAATACAAATGATAAAATATGTAAGCCTCATTTATGTCTAAGGCATGTTACTTGAATGAAAAAACAATTAACTATTAATATAGGACAATTTATGAATGCTATAGGGTTTATGGTTTAGAGTTTAGGATTTAAGTTTTAGGGTAATAGGATGGCTTAAGGGGATCTATGTAGTAAGCTCCTAGTACAAAATGACATGGATTTTAAGTGAATAAAATTTGGTGAAGATGCCCATGGCAACCAAATTTCATTAAGGTTTGAGGCAAATTCACCAAATTTTATTCACTTGAGCCATGTCATTTTGTCCTAGGAACTTACTAGACATAGATCCCCTTAAGCCATCCTATTGAACCCTAAACCATAAATTGATCAACCTAGATCATGGAATCTCATTCATATTATAATCTTGCATGATCTTATTATTGTTAAATTTGGTTGCCTTGGGCAACTTCACCAAATTTTGAGAACTTATTTCACCCCCTTAAGAAATGTCATATTGGGACACCTTAAGACATTCGAAAATATGGCTTAAGGGGATCTATGTAGTAAGGTCCTAGTACAAAATGACACGGCTTAAGTGAATAAAATTTGGTGAAGATGCCTAAGGAAACCAAATTTCATTAAGGTCCTAGGCAACTTCACCAAATTTTATTCACTTTAGTCATGTCAGTTTGTCCTAGGACCTTACTAGACATAGATCCCCTTCAGCCATCCTATCACCCTAAACCAAAAATTAATTAACCTAGAACATGATTTATCTCATTCATATTATAATCTTACACAATCTTATTATTGTTAAATTTGGTTTCCTTGGGCAACTTCACCAAATTTTGAGAACTTATTTGATCCCCTTAAGAAATGTCATATTAGGACCCCTTAAGCCATCAATTTACAGTTTAGGGTGATAGGATGGCTTAAGGGGATCTATGTCTAGTGAGGTCCTAGGACAAAATGGCATGGCTCAAGTGAATAAAATTTGGTGAAGTTGCCCAAGGCAACCAAATTTCATTAAGATCCTAAAAAAAAATGATGGCTTTAGGATTTAGGGTTTAGAGTTTAGAGTTTAGAGTTTAGGGTTTAGGGTAATAGGATAGCTTAAGGGGATCTATGTAGTAAGGTCCTACAACAAAATTACATGGCTTAAGGGAATAAAATTTGTGGAGTTGCCTAAGGCAACAAAATTTCATTTTAAGGTCCTAGGAAAAAATGAATGCTTTAACATTTAGGGTTTAGGAAACTTAGGGTGAAGTTTTGGTGTCCCTTGGAATATAATGGATTTGCAAGTTAGTGAAGAACATTTTCTTGTTGATTAATTGATTGAGATAGATCTTGTTTCAAATGACCAACCTAGATCATAAAATCTCATTCATATTATAATCTTGCATGATCTTATTATTGTTAAATTTGGTTGCCTTGGGCAACTTCACCAAAATTTGAGAACTTCTTTGATCCCCTTAAGAAATGTCATATTATGATCTAGGTGGATCCAAAATACCTAAAAATTTCACAGTCTCATAATTCATCCAAACCAACATCATCGTGTAGATCTCATCAACATGGTCCTGACACAACTTGCACGGGCTCAAAAGGAGTCTGTATACAAAAGTTATGTTTAGTCAAAGGTCGGTCAAACAGGCAAATCAGGTGGTCAAAAGGGGCAAAAAATTGGTCAACTCCAAATTTGGCAAAAATGGTGTCAAGTCAAAGAGCTTGTCGTGCTGATTCTGGAACTATATTCGGTTTCGAAAATGGAGCTCATATGTGAAAGTTACAGCTGGTCAAAGGTTGGTCAAAAGTTTGACTCTAGTTGACTTTGATGACATCAGCTTGGTGACATGGCAGGTGGTGACATGGCAGGAGTAGTGAGTTGGCATAAATATGGATTAAACCATAATTATTGAAGGAAAAGAGGAAAAATTATATGGTTTAAAAATTAAAAGATTTTTATGATTTAAAGGAGGATTTGGTGGGATTTTATCCCTTAAAATTCTCTTGCCTTGCCCATAAATCAAGGAGAGAAAAAAAAAATTGGTAGACTCATATTTCAACAAACCCCTTTAAGCCCAAATTATAATATTTTAAGGGGCTTAAATAAGAATTAAAATAATTCATAAAGATTATTAAAGGAATAAATCCCGAAAGGATTAAAGGCTTAAATTATAAGCCATTCATTTAAAAGGGATTTTATTATTTGTAAGTCCAAAATTATAACAACCCATAGTTAAAGGGGTTCGTTTTTTAATTGCATGGCATAGAATTATAAAAGCCAAAGGGGGATTTATTTTTGAAAGATTAATTTGTTATACTAAGGGGATTATGCTGATTTTATTGTAAAAAAAAGAGATATGGGTAAATTTGCAAAATAATATGGTTTTAGCCCATATTAGCAAATAAAATTGTATAAAAGGGGGGTGACTTTGTACTTGGAGGTAGAATTTTCTTGAAGAGAAATTATTGAAGCAAGTCTATTTGGAGAAATAATTCCAGTGTGAGAATTTTGGAGGAGAAAAATTACAAGATGCTATTATACACCAAAAATTGTAAAGTGAGAGAGATTGTGAGGAATTTGATGCAGGTTTTTGAAGCTTGGAAATTGTAATAAGGCAATATCATTGCTTGGAAAAATTAATAAAGCGGTCCCAACATTGAGAAGCAGACCCAAAGACGTAGTCCTCATTGGATGAACTTCGTTGTCACCTGCATGTGATCCTTCTGTCTCCTATCTTATTATTCTCCTCTCTCTTGTCTAATTTTCTCTCTAGTTTAAATTCAGTATTTGAATTTCTAATTACTTATTTTAGTAATTAGTTAATTTAATTAATTAGTGTAAAAGTGTACCTCCTTTGTAATTTCAATAGTTAGACAACATAGTCACAAAATTATGTCTGGATCGAAAAATTCTGTAATTAGGAGTTAAGTGCAATAATTTGTAACTTTCTAATTATAGATCATATTAGGACCCCTTAAGACATTAATTTATGATTTAGGGTGATAGGATGGCTTAAGGGATCTATGTCTAGTGAGGTCCTAGGACAAAATGACATGGCTCAAGTGAATAAAATTTGGTGACGTTGCCCAAGACAACCAAATTTCATTAAGGGCCTACAAAAAAAATATGGCTTTAGAGTTTAGGGTTTAGGGTAATAATATGGCTTAAGGGGATCTATGTAGTAAGTTCGTACAACAAAATGACATGGATTAAAGGAATAAAATTTGGTGGAGTTGCCTAAGGAAACCAAATTTCATTTTAAGGTGCTAGGAAAAAATGAATGCTTTAGTGTTAAGGGTTTAGATTGTAGAGTTCATGGTTTAGGGTTTAGGGAACTTAGGGTGAAGTTTGGGTGGCTCTTGGAATAATGGACTTGCAAGTTAGTGCCTAGTTTACAAATATTTTTGATTTTATGAATAGATTGACTATTTTTGTAATAGAAACACATAATTATGTATTATTAAGATTGAGTTTGATATATTTTAACTGGGTATCTTTTTAATTGAATATATGATTATTTTATTTAACTTTTTTTTCATTAATATTTCCCACTTAAATGAATTTTATGATATAAAATGTATAATGTAAAATTAGTTAATGTTGAATCAAGTATTCTATTTTGGATTGTTTGGAATTGAAAGAACCTAAAAGAAAGAAAAGAAATATATTTAGATTCTTTTAGTGTCAAGGTAACTAGTGAAAATTGAGATTTTAGACTAAACTAGAAGCCCAATTAACAAGTAATTGACTAGAATGAGGGTTAATATTGTCAATAGACAACAGAAAACACATGCAAACAAGAAATGGAAACAAGGCATGACTAAGAGAGATCAAAACATAAAATAGAAATGAATGCTGAATATTATCTAATTAAGTGGCAATTGGAAATGGACTGTACACTTGGATTTAGGAATTTGCTAACTAAATTTGTAAAAAAAAACATTGATAAAATTTATGGATTGTAACTATTCTTTAACATATTGTTTTCTAATATAATTATAATTTTACATTGAAAGTAAATTTTAACATATTGTTTTCTCCATACAATGCAAATGAAGTTTAAAACATTTAAGGAATGCAAATGAATTTTCTTGAGCTCAAGATTAGGGTTTTCAAAATCAAAATGATATTCGATTTCAATTTAGGGTTTAAGAATTTTTTTTTGTTTCAATTCAGTTTAGGGTTTTAGTCTAAGCAATTAGGGATTTTAATGCAATTTTTTTGTTTCATTTCAAACTAGGGTTTTCAAATCCAATTTTTTTGTTTGATTTGAATTCAGGGTTTCAAAAAGCTTGATTAGGGTTTCCAAATGCAATTTTTTTCTTTCTTTTCAATTTCTAGGGTTTGGAATGCAATTTTTTTGTTTTCTTTCAATCAAGGCTCTCAAATGCAATTATTTTTGGTTTGATTGAAGAATTTAGGTTTCAAAAGCTAAATTTTGTTTCTAACATACTATGAACCCCAATCCTAGACCTACACAAACATGAGAAACAAACACACAATTAGATCCATATGCAAGTTAGGACTAATATTCCCCATGAAATTCATCTACAATGCTCAAAATAGGAAAGAAATGAAAAACAAAACAAGAAAAGCTATCAAATCCTATTTAAACATACAAACTCTCAATCCCATGGGGGAATTGGTGCCAATTTGATGTGGAAATTAGCCCTTTCCCAACTCCTTTGCAAGCTTTGTGATGATTTGATGAAGATTGATCTAGTTTTTGATGGAGAACAATGAGCTCCTTGGTGAAATTTGCAATAACCTAGCTAAGATGATGAAAAATTCTATGAAATGGATAAAATTAGCTCTCAATGTGAAGAGAGTAAATTTTCTCTAAGTTGTGGATCCCAAATGAGAAGAAAAACCTTCTATTTATAGAAGAACAAGATGGAAGAATAAAAAAAATGAAGGAATGTGGAATCCTTCAACATCCAATGGGAAAGTGCCACTTGTCAAGATGTGAATGATCGAAGCTCATGCACATTTTGATGAATGTGCAGAATAAATGATATTAGGTGGAATTTGAAATTAGTGAAATGACAATTTGGAGGGAGGAGAAACTGGAGTTATGTCCACTTGGCTCAAGGAAAAAGGACATGTAAGATGAATTAAATGTCTTGTTGGAAGGACACATCCCTTTGGAGGGATTTTCAAATTTGGAGGAATATTCCCTATTTATGCCAAGTTGAGGGAAATTGGTGATTTAATAAATGAAAAGAAATGATTTATTGTGCAAGTTGCATTATCTAGAGGATGGGACATGGATTATAGTTAGCATTAATCAAGATTTGATTAATTAAGAGGAGGTTAGTTGATTTGACAATTTTGACTTAGATTTTAGGATTTAAATAAATCAAAGGTGAGAGGAATAATGATTTAAATTGAATTAAATAAAGATTTTGATTTATTTAATTTAAGGGGATGATGTTAGATAAAATAAAATAAATGTTACTTTATTTAATTTAATAGGATGAATTTAGAGAATTAATTAAATAAAGTGAATTATTTAATTAAAAGAGGAACTATGAGATTAATTAAATAAAATAATTTATTTAATTAATAGGAGATGATGACTTAATCAGATAAATTTGATTTATTTAATTAAGAGATGAAACATGATGAATTTAATCAAATAAAGGTTATTTGATTAAATGGTTAAAAAAAGTGATGATTTAGCATGAACTGTTGTTAGTAAATTAGGATCAAGTGTATAGCGTCAATCAATATATTTTACATGTCTACATTTTCCCCTCTTTGAAGCGATGCACTTGTTACATTGATTCAAAGAATAAACATTTCTTGATCAAAATAAAAAATTATTCAATTTTAAAATGCCCCAATGCTACCCCAATAGACAAATTATGTTGGTATACTGCCCCCTCGAGAGATTAGACGAAAATTTGAATTTTTGGGTGATCTCGCAAAAAAAGAGGACAAGCTGCTCGACGGATCGAAAAAAGGTTCCAGGAGGTCAAAAATGTGCCTAAACATGAAAAAATGATATAAAACAACCTTCAATTGGGAAAAAACAGGCTCAGGGGTCTAAAACCCTGGTTGGACAGCTAAACGGCGTCAAAAAATCCTAACTTTCAAGCTTAAATAGGCCTTGGGAGGCACTTCCAATTCATTTCCACACACAACCTTTATATTTCCTATGATTTGAGCTTTGAGCATTGATTAAGATGGCACAACGTGTGCTTCCATGTCACATCTCGAAGTGAGTGTGAGTATACCAACGACTTCCCAATGTAGGACCACCGGTGAGTGATATCGACCCAACCTCATTTTTTGAGTTTAAGTGCATTAAATAGCTTTAGGAAGTCCAAATTGGTCAAGTGGTCCTGTATAGCACCGCATCAAACTCTTATTTAGTGTCATACAATGCTAAACTACACTGCGACCACTAATAGCAACATGACACAGTTTGGAGTTTGGGTTCAAACTCCAAACTAGATCGCATTTGAATATGGCATTGTGGCAGTGCACTTTAGAATTTAGGGTTTGGGGGTCAAACAACAATGCGTTTAAACTGTGTCGCAACGATGAATTTTAGGGGTCAAACACTTCCAGTGACAGTTTGGAATTTCCAAATTACGTTGCCATCATAAACAACAATGCATTTGTTGTTTCAATGGTGAAAACTTTGACCGAGATCATGATTTTTTTTAGAAACTTGACACTGTGACTTTGCTGATGCAAGAGGAGGCTGAGATACTCCATTCAAGTGAGCATGGGTCCCTGGTTCTTTTTGGAATATTAGAGGGGATGCATGATCAACTATAAGAGAACCTGGGGGCACTTGGTCTTTGGTACATTGCCTATGCATGCCTTGTTAGGACACACTTGCGCATGATGACTACATTGGCAAAGCGATGGCACAAGGAGACATCATCCTTTCACTTTCCCATTGGCAAGGCGACCATCACTTTGGAGGAAATTTGGCGTATTTTGCAATTACTGATCCACAAAGAGTGAGTGATATATGATGTGGATGTCAGGCGAGATACATGCTATGACATGATGGGTCTAGAGGAGATTATCTTTGCAGAGGGCTAGATCAAGTTGGAGTGGTATAGGTTCGTTGTCTCACCATTCTGATTGGTCATAGCATCGATCATATCAGGGCTTGTGGCACCAGATCAGCTTGGTGGATGCTTCAATGTTGGATGGGGGCTTGCTTGGGAGCACATGATCAGAGGGAGAGTATGCTTTTCCTGGGGGCTAGTACTACTAGCCTCACTATACAAGGATCTTCATGAGGTAGCATACTGTGATAATATATCTATTGGGGCCGGTGTCACACTCCTACACATCTGGGCGTGGGAGCACATTTTAGTGCTTCATCCTATCAGATTCATGCCTATTGACATGGAGCCAAATGATCCTATCATCTAGTGATACTAGGGAGGAGTTTCATTTATCCATACTAGTCAGCATAGGATTCCTCATTTGAGGAGAGTCATCGATGATATGCATGAGTTCACCTGGAAACCATATTTTGGGTGGCCAGCCTGGTATGATGATCACCAATAGCTATTTTTCATGGGTAGGATCGGCTCATGCAGGGCCATGAGCATACCATGATTGAGAGGTACTTTCTCGACAAAGTTCAGAGATAGTTTGGAAAGTCACAGGATTGTCCCAATGACCAGTACATGGCGATATTTGCAAGTACAACAAGGGAGAATTCATGGGGCAGATACATTTCGACACATGAGGCCATACAAAGTTTCAACCAACTAGTAGCCAGGTCATGGCCATATGATTAGGTCCAGGCATATGTGGGGGTTATATAGGCCTATAGAAATTGGTTTAGGCCACCACCCAGACTGATAGTGCTAGGAGTAGCGATGGCACGATGATGACCTCGAGGCAAAGTAGGCTGACAAGCTTAGGGAGGCCAAGGAGATGGGGGTGGAGATGGGGGTTGGGGAGGTAGGGGTCCACAACCAGATCAGGGACCACCACCATGAGACAAAGAGGACAGAGGCCCCTTGAGATAGGAGCAAGATCAGGACCAGGTCTGATAGGACCAGGATAGGCACCATACACCATGCAAAGATGGTCATTTGGACTAGCCACCCATCCAAGCACCACCATAGCTAGACCCTAGAGATGGCTAGATATTATAGCTATAGGAACAAGATGCCACTTTGACGACTGAGTGAGATTAGGCGAGACAACAGGTCTTGGCCTGTACAGTGGAGAGAGATTAGGCCATCTAATAGTAGTAGGCAATAGAGCTACAAGAAGCATTAGAGATGGGCTGGAGATAGTAGTTAGAGACTATTTCTGCATCGTCATTGAGGAGCACAGTGTCATTGTAGGCATACCAGGATGCCATCCGAGAGGCGGATTATTATAGATTGAACTACTATCAGGCCGTACCTAGACTAGCCCAAGTCCTAGATTTTTCACAGAGGACAGACTACATATTCCCTGAGGATAATGGGGAGAGGGGGCCTGGGGATGGGAACAAATAGTAGTGCTAGCTTCGTTCTGATTAGAGACAATATTCTTTTTCACTTCACGAGCTTGTTTTTGATAGCCCAGTGGGTGATTGTACTATATTGATGTACACACATATATATTTTGATTTCGATTCATGTACCATGATAGTTGTGCATTATTTGATGATATATGTGAGATTATATGACATCGATCTGATGTATGTTGTTCTATTTTATTTATGCATGATGGATGGATGCTTTTTACTTTCTATATGTGATGCAATGCAGTGCATGTTTCTATATGATGTTTATGATGCAGTGATTTATGGATGCATTTATTTTCAATATCTTTCTATGTACTTTTTATGATGATTTTGATGTATGGATGCAATGCAAATGATCCTAATGTGCTTAGAATAACGAATCTATATTATGCACCTAATGGATGATGATGAAAATATGATGTTTTGTGATGTATCATGATTATCCGATGAGATGTTTTCTTTTTTTTTCAATCTCTTTTCTGTTATGATATGATGATGCATTTATGGTTGACATGATGATGCATATGATATGATATGATGATGCTTATGTTATGATGATTCCTATGATGATGTTATGCAATGATGCTTATGTATGATTTATGGATGATATGATGATATTTATGTGATCATGTAATGAATGCAAATGATGCTTATGTATGCGTGCCATAGAAAAATGTCCCCTTATCATTTTCATGGCCTTTTAGGTCTTGTTTCATCATGTTTAATATGTTTTGTCTTAATTTTGATATATTGCAACATGGCTTGAATATGCTTATTTTTAATATTAAAAATTAAATATTGAAGTCTTGTGAATGTGTTGTGAAGTGTTGTAAAACATTTCTACATTATTCTAGACTCTATTTAATACAATTCACCAAAAAATAATCATTTGACACATCAATAAGTCCTACTTTGAAGTGTTGTTAAGTCTTGTAAACAAGATTCATACTTTTCTAAGCATTTCCCCCTTATTTACACTTTTCTCATGTCTTATTGGACCTCTTTATACACTCATATGCTTTTATTAAGTGTATTTTTGAATAATACCTTGACACATAATATTAAATGACATTTAATTCCTAAAACTTAAGCACACCTCCAAGGTGGGACCCATTCACCATGAGTGGCGAATGAGTCCACCTTGACACAATCATTGAAGCATCTTGGAGCAACCATTGACATTGATTTAGAATTGCATCTTCAAGGGTTTTGTGGTAAGTTGTAATACTTTATGTTATTCATTTATCATTTCACTTGCACTTCAATTATTTTCATTGGGTTTGAGTACCAAAGTGGGGTTTGACCAAGGAAAACTCTTATTTGCTAACCCTCCAACATTTTTCCCCTTCTTGCATGTGTTATTTTGCAGATTTAACATGTCTAAAAGGTGTTGAAAAGTGGAATCAAGTCAATTAGGCTCTTCAAGACATTACATCATATTTTCATCTGGGTATGTGTAGGATCATCATGGAAAAAATAGGCCCTTAAGTGGCAAAAAATTTAGAAAAATTAGAGTTATGAAAATTGACGTAAAAATTTGAATAAGTTATCTATATTATTTCAAAAATATGTAAGAATAGAATTTGTATCAAATTGATTGTAGTTTCTAAACTACTAAGCTTGTTTAAAAAAAAAGCCTATTTGGTGAAAATTTGAAATTTCAATGCAGTGGTACTTAAATTTCAGGGAAAAAATAAGTAGGTGTTTGTCTGACCACCCTAACCACAATAAAATGGTAATATTTTTTATAAGATTTTAGATATAAATAGAGGACTCATGCCCCGATGTGATACATATTTTTTGTATTTTTTTCCAAGTAAATAATTAATTATGAATTTTTTATTAGAACTTTTAAAAAAATATAAAAACTCGTATGTCTGAGCACCTTAACTTGGTCAAAACTTCATGAAATTCAATTTTTCTTTTTTAATCCTATAGTATTTGAAACATAGAATGTGACACATGTTTTGGATTCAAAAAAATGTGATACCGCTTGAAAGCCATAGATTTTTTTTCTTAATTAGCCTATCAATTAGGACTTTAGTCATAATTTGAATAGAAAATGAATAATAATTACTTATTAGATTCAAAGTAAAGCATAATTTATATTAGTAGAAAGCTAAGAATATTCTTTAAAAACCCTTTTTGTTTCATCAATTTTGGGTAAAAAATAGTTGTCAGCGACATACCCATCATATTGCCACTTTTTGGCCCATCATGATCCTGCACATACCCATCTCTTTTGAGTGATTTATGTCTATTTTCTACAGAATTTGACTTCAGCAACCGAACACTCAGGATTTGACAAATTTGGTGTTACAGAGTTACTCATTGTATTTCCTAAAATCTAGGAGTGGACTGATTCACAACCCTTGGCGAATGAGTCCCACTTGAGATTAGAAATTAGGATTTTGTTAGATTCTAGATCCTAATAGACATAAACTCCTTTCCAATAGTTTTCACTTGTAGGTGGAGTGATTTGCCACCCTTGGCAAATGAGTCCCACAATGAATTTTCAATGATTTTAATCTGCCTTCTAGACATTTCAACAACATCAATTCCAGTCTAGGTGCACTCACATTCAACTCTGTACTCTATGTTCTGCATTATTTCTTTAATTTCCATGTTGTTTGAATGTCATAGTGTGTTTTCCAGCATTACATAAAAACTAGTTTTGCATTCATTTAGAATAGTTTATGTAGACACCTAAAAATGGTCTGGAGAATCTAATTAATTGAATACGACTTATTTGATTAATTAATCTTAAATTCTTCTACTTAGTAAATAAATAGAAATATTTATTTATATTAAGTTCATTTATTGTTTTTCTCTCCTAATTGTAAATAAACAAAATTAAAAAACTTTGTTTTATTTAATTATTATCATTTTCATCATATTATTTTCTTACCAAATAATAAACAAAAATTAAAAACTTTGTTTTTAGACAGAATTATTATCATTATTTCTTCTATCTTTAAAAATTGGAATACACAATTAAATAAATTATGTTATTTAAAACTACATTTCTTCTTGCACTCAAGTAAAGATTGCTAAAAAATCTTTATTTAATTATCATTCTTCTTTAATCTCTAATAAAAATGCAAAACCCTATAGCTTGATTTATTAAATTATTTATTCTCCTTTTACATAAATTTTAAATAAATTAAAAATATTTTAAATTTATGCATAAAGCTCTGCACTATTCACTCACCAATAAAAATTTATTTCTCACTAATCAAATTAATGGCAATCGGCCATTCACTTGAAAGCTTCAGGGACAAACTTGTAGGAAGTTCTCTCAACAACCTTCCACCCACCTTCCCTCTTATCTTGCCTGGTGTTTTCATGGGGAGAAACCATTCTCCATGATCAGCTTCTTCTTCTCATCCCAAGCCTTTAGATTCTGTGAGGAAATCATCACAAAATTTCTTCATCCCGGTTGCGGCAATTGTGGTCACGTGGAAAGCTATGTGCCATGTTCTTTTGGCTACAAGAAAAGGATCCCAACTAATGCAATCTTACTCTGCAGGTTTCCAAAGTGCTCAAGCATCCAAACTATCCAGCATTGAAGCAACTATCCAGCATCCATCAAGCATCAGCATTTGCAGTGATGGCTGCCATTAGAATAGAGCTTGCACATTTAGATCATAATAGAATAGCATAATCTCATTTCTCATTCTCTAAGTGTCATTTTAATAATTTAATTAGCTTACAAATCTGAGAGCCAAGTAAATTAGAGAAGTCTTTAGAGTTAGAGAGCAATAGGATAAATTTCTGTAGATTTTGTAGTTTAAATTAGTTTAAATTTCTTAATCTTAGATGCAATTATCTTATTTAGAAGCGTAGACGCATTGTTTAATTTGTTTCCCTCATTCACAAATTTTACAATTTGGCACTCCACCGTATTCCATTTTGCACCTTTTGAAAAATCGTGGCTTACATGGGTATCACAGAAAGTTTTCGCGGATCGTGGAGTTTTGCAGCGCTTCTGGCCCCGTTTAGTGCCTTGCCATCGCTCCACTGCACCGTCACTTCCAGCGCCTCGGTTCCCGCTCCAGCCACCTTTTTTGTCTTTAAAAGCGCTTTTTATCCGATCCGACGCCATGCCGCATTTTATTTCTGTCTTTTTGTTTGGTTAAAATTTACCAATCCTAGGATAGAAACAGTTAAAATTTACTAATCCTAGGATAGAAATGGTTAAAACTTACCAATCATAGGATAGAAATGGATTAAAATTTACCAATCCTAGGATAGAAACGTCACATTTCTTTTTGAGGTTTAAAAAAACAAATTGAACATCATGCTTATCATGGAGCAATATCTCCATTAGAGTAAATCACTTGTCTTTTGGGTTTTAAAAAGAACAACATTTTGCTGTGTTTGGGTGATAGGTTTATGCTCTCCCCTTAACTGGGTGCATCAGAATACCAGACTCACCATTTACTTTATGCAATTTTAAGCTTTCTTAAAACCTTTAGACAGGCCTGCCGTAGTGGGAAAAAGTACTCACCCTATGGGAACGACCTGAGTGGGGACAGCCAAAAGCCATGGTATTCCAACCCACTTAAAAATTTATGCGTGAATTTGGGGAAACCCTTCAAATCTGAAAAGCAGGATAACCATCCCCAAAATCTTTTGTTTTGAAGATTGGGAGGCCCTCGAGGGAGTTTATCCATTTGGCTAATCTCGAACGGAAACCCTATCTAAGAACCTAGAAATAGAAGCACTCGCCGCTTCCAAACATCAGAATGCCTTGCGGTGCGGGCGGGAAGAATCTACCCTCAAGCACTCACTATAATTTCAAGGACTGCTTTGCTCGTGGATCCGTATCCACTTCCGGCTTACCTCAGTATGCACTGAAAAGATACAAAAACACGCTCTCTTTAGGTGACATAATGCAGAGTCGACGCAATTCCAAGCTGTGGGCCGTTCGAGTATATAACGATGACCTTTTGTCTCTAGGAGAGTCTATTTGATGTGTTTTATCTTGTTATCAAACCAGTAAAAATCAAGAAGAATCATTGATTCTTGAGAACATACACCATTTGTTTAGATTCTAGGATTTTTAAATAAAACCATTCTATTCTTGATTGCTGTGTTTTCTATCATTAAACTCAGATAAGATCATCACAAAAATCCTTAAAATCAAAGCACTTGTGGAATTCTCATGATTCAAGATTGGGTATCGACCAAGTTTGTCAAGAAATCTCTTGCCAAACGAATCCGAAAACCAAAGAGAACAATTGCATACAAACAACTCCTAAGAAAACAACGGTTTATGTATCAAAGCAGGAAAGTTCTACTCCAACATAGAACTTTTATTCATAGGTATCACGATTTCTCTAGAGGTTATACAGATGGTTACGTTGTAGCTCCCTTAGATTCACAAGCATATTTCCAAAGAAGAGCTCTTAGGCAACACCACAATCATAGTCAGAGAATTCGTCCAGAATACATCCCACAATCAGCCATCCAATATGATACCAGACCAAGTGAGTTTCATAGAATAAGATAGTTTTTCTGTCTTAAAAATCTTAAGGTCATAGTTTTAGCATGCCCAGTATCTGTTTTAGCGCTCTCGGTATCTATTTTAGCGCTACCAGTATCTATTTTAGCGCGCCTGGTCTCTGTTTTAGCACGCCCAGTATCTGTTTTAGCGTGCCCGGTCTCTATTTTTAGTGCCTTCCTGGCCTCTCGCTTCTTTCCAGCTTTGTTTCGAAGGCCACTCGGCTCCTATTTTAGCCATTATAAAACCCGAAAATAGAGAGTTAATAGGACATTTTGTGAGCTTTCCCATATCAAATACAGGGTTTCCATCAGTTCAAAACATTTTTTTTCACAGTCCAGAACACTTAAGTCATACAAAAGGAAAGCTTTACCCCTATACCTAGATCTTGCAGCATCTTGCATAGTGTCATTATCATCAAAATCTGAGATTTCCTGTCAAAGTTTCCCTATCAAGGATTCTATCATCCTTTCATCACGAAACTAGACAAGACAAAATCAGATTTTAAATCAACAACCTTGACACTTATCCAATCAAATCCAAGATCAAAGTTTAGAGTAAAACTTAAAACGTTTGTATGCCTATTTTCACACGAGCAGCATATCAAAAACAACAAGAACAAGAAAATGAGAGAATAGCAGCCATGGCTGAAGAAAACCCTTGGGGACGATATAGCAACACTGATCCTCTTATTAACTCGCATGAGAAAGAAATAACTGCAGAGGAAATCGAGAAAGTTCAACAAGACCCTCATTTCCATAAAATTATGGAAAAGATGCTAGAGAAAGATATGGAAAAGTATCTTCTATTATTAGCTGACAAAGGTGCTAAGCTTCCTAAAGACTTTGATGTCAATCAACTCAAGGAAACAACCACACCTAATTCAACTAATATAGAAAATCCAAATCAAATAGATGCTTTGACAAGACAAATCCAACAATTGCAATTACAATTCCAAAATATCCAACAAGGGCCAACAAAGAGATATCTATTACAAGACATTTGCCCTTATCCATTTGACTCAAGCATTAACATGATACCATTTCCAAGGTATTGTGAGTACCCAACATACAACAAATACAATGGGAGAACTGATATGTTTGACCACGTACGGGAATTTTGAGCTATGAGCATAGAGTTCGCACACGAGGACTCTTACTTACTACGATTATTTCCAAGAAGCTTAGGAAACACTTGCATGGAGTGGTTTTCTAAATTAGAACCTGGGATTCAATCCTTTGAGGAACTAATCAATAGGTTCATAACACACTTCTCATTCAACATCCAACATGGGGTAACCTTAAAAGAACTTTACAACACCAAACAAGCAAAGGGTGAAAATTTTCTCTCTTTTCTCCAACGATGGAGAAGGCTATTTGCTAAATACCCTAGATCTATTCCTGAGGAGGAGAAGATAGAGATGTTCATTGATAACTTAGTAGATGACATGAACTACAGATTGGACTTACAATGTCCATCCACATTTGAACAAGTTATCGAAAAAGGGATTAAAATCGAAGAGGCTCTAATCAAAAGAGGAACAATCAAACATTTCACTGAAGGTTCAAACAATAACCATTCCTCTAACAGCAACAACGAAAAGCCAAGATTTTGGAAAAAGAACAAGAATACCGATACCATAGTCGATGCACATACATCTAAACCAGTATTCACCTTGACACCAACTACTACAAACAAACAAAACAATGGTTTTAATATCAAACAAAGTAGTGAACAAGGAAATAATCAAAACAGTGGAGAAACGAAAACCCAATCATTCCAACGACCCTCCAATAAACGAAAATTCACGCCATTAGGACAATCATTGGAATCAGTCCTCAAAGAAATTTTAAACGAAAAACTCATTCAAGTGCAAGAGGCTAGAAATTGGGACCCTCAAGTCAAACCATCATGGTGGAATGACTTACATTACTGTCACTATCATCAAAATAAAGGTCACATGACTGAAAATTGTTGGCAATTAAAACATGCGGTACAAGACCTCATAGATCAAAAGAAAGTATTTGTAGAGGGCCCTCAAACAAACAAAGATCATACAACATTCAAAAATCCTCTACCCAATTATCAGAAGGGAGAATCTTCTTCCCGCAAACACTAAAGGCAAGAATGTTGGTTATGTTTATGACACAACAATCCTTTGTTTGTCTGCTGCCAAGGAGGATGAAGAGTTATGCAATCAAATCAATCAGAACAACGACATTACATCTACCAATTTGGTACAACATATGGACAAATCTGAAAACCAAATCAATGTAATCACACTCAAAGGGAAACAAGAGTACCAACCGGTTAATGCCACAACAAGGGCACAATCCAAAGTTATATTGAAAGGAGCATCAATATCATCCCCATCAGTGGATCCCCCCTCCAATCAATATAATCTCATCGATCAATTGCAGAAAATACCGGCACAAATATCAATCTTAGAACTTTTGAAGATTTCCCCATCACACAAAGAGGTTCTTGAACAAGCTCTTGTATCAACTACGGTACCTAACAATCTGGATGTGTGTCAATTCCAAGCTATGGTGGGACATCTATCTGCACCTCATTGCCTTTCATTTTCCGAACATGATGATGTATCACTCACCCATCCGCATAATTCCGCCCTTCACATTGAAGTCCTTATCCATAAACATCGTGTAAAACGTGTCCTGATAGATGGAGGGGCTGGTTTAAATATTTGTACCTTAAAGCTGATTCGTGCACTAGGATACTCAGATGAAGCCATTGATACAAGAAGAAAAATCACAATCAAAGCATATGATGAAGAAGAAAGGTCCTCTAAAGGATTGATCATATTACCCATTCAAGTTGGGCCTATTGTCCAAAAAGTGGTTTGCCAAGTCTTAGATAGGGAACTGACATACAACATACTGTTGGGACGCCCTTGGATACATGATATGCAAGCAGTACCGTCTACCTATCATCAATGCCTGAAATTTCCCGTCAATGGACAGGAGGTAACAATCACAGCAGACTACAACGACACCCAAGCTTGTCATACATTGAAGACATCTCAGGATACATTCATACCTAAAAATAGAGAAGTTAGCACATCAGATGGTGAGCAACAACAGAGCTTCATTTCAAAGTGGCTTCCAAAACAACAAAAATCACAAGAGATAAGGGTGGCACAATCTAACCCTTCAAATATTGAAGAGCAATTGGCTCCACTCTCACATCAATTCACCAAAGAAGTACAGATAAGTGATGAAGGAATAAGTGAATATGGTGTTGGAAACTCATTCCATCTATCACAAATGTTACCCTCCTTACAAACATATGGACAACCATCTACAAACACCCACAATTCAGAACGATCTACAACAACATTAGATGGCAGATTTGTAAAAGCTGGGAGCTTAGATGAAGAATCAGAAGATAAGGCCATACTAAATTGGCTTTATAAGGATGAGGAAGCTTCTGTCTCCACAAGTAACATCATAGAGACAAATCAATATGGAAAAGGAAAAACTATTATGGAGAAGATGGGATATTCAAGACAGGGACCTCTTGGGTTAAGGAAACAAGGCATAACAGAACCAATCCAGCCTCTTATGCTCCAACATAAGGATAAAACAGGACTAGGATATGTAGCAGAACAAGGATCTCTTAATCGAGGGAAACAAAGTGCGACAAAACCAATCCAAGTCCTCACAATTCAGCAGAATGGCAAAACTAGACTAGGATACACAGAGAAAGCAAGAGCAGAAATCACCAATAAAATTGTGAAGCATATTCTTCAAATAAGAGATAATTCTGAAACAAATTCAAATGAATATGAGTGGGACAACTTATCAGATGTTTCCTATGAAGATATTCAGATTGACATTATCAAAAAGTATACCCACAAACACGAGGAGGGTCAAAGCTCAAGCTTTAATCCTATTGTCTTTGAAACACAAAATTTTGATGACTCAAGTGAAGATGAACGGACATCGATTGAGATAAATGATGTGGAAGAAAATACCTTTGTAGGCCTCGACATAACCACAAACAACCTAGATGACATTTTCGTTCGAGCTTTCACAATCGCTAACCTCAACCCATCTAATGATTCATTGCCTTTACTACATCCCGAGCTTATCGAATGGGAACCCCAACATCCTATTAATCTCCCTATATTTGATAATGATTCCTCCATTATTAACTACCTTTGCTGTGAGGAATCTGATACTTGTTCTACCAATACTTTTTTTAATGATGCTTTTAGGCAGGAGGATGCCAAGCCTTCCAGTTGCAAAAATATGAAAGAAAAAAATGGATCTAATGGTGAAAACCATTCTATAGCAGTATTTGATCCTAAAATAGTAAAAATAAAGAACGCATCTAATGGAAAAAACCTCATTGAGGCACCAAAGGATGGAAGGTTTGACATCCTCTCACAACATTACCATGAAAGATCATCAGTGTTAATAGAACCCACACAATCTATTAATATTGGCACAACAGAGAAAGCAAGAATACTACATCTGGCTGCATCCATGACAGATACAGAAAAGCCAGATTTTATCAAATTATTTGAGGAACGATGCATCAATTTTGCTTGGTCATACTCTGACATGCCAGGCTTGGACACAGATCTCATTATACATCACTTGTCCTTACCAGTTGGCACTAAACCAGTAAAACAGAAGCTGAGAAAAATGCATCCACATGTTGCATTATTAGTGAAAAATGATCTGAAGAAATTACTAGATGTTGGATTCATCAGATCTATCGATTATACAGAATGGATATCCAACATTGTACCTGTTTCAAAGCTAGATCACACCATTAGAATATGTACTAATTTTCGGGATTTAAATAAAGCATGTCCAAAGGATGATTTTCCTTTGCCAAACATAGACATGATTGTAGATCTCACAGCCGGCCATCAAATGTTATCACTCATGGATGGATTTTCAGGATACAATCAAATCAAGATAGCTCCTTAAGACCAAGAGAAAACAACATTTACATGTCCATGGGGCACCTTTTGCTGGAACGTCATGCCTTTTGGGTTAAAGAATGCAGGAGCTACATACCAGCGAGCTATGACAACAATCTTCCACGACATGATGCATACCTTCATGGAGGACTATGTGGATGACATCTTAGCCAAATCTTACACAAGGGAAGGAGATCTAGAGATATTGGCCAAAATATTTGACAGGCTGGAAAAATTCAAAGTCAGATTGAATCCTAAGAAATGTGCCTTTGGAGTAACGTTAGCAAAACTCCTAGGGTACATAGTTGCTACAAAGGGAATTGAAGTAGATCCAGCAAAAGTCTAGGCCATCATAGAAATGCCACCTCCTAAGAATATCAGTACATTAAGATCTCTACAAGGTCAACTACAGTCCATCAGAAGATTCATCTCCCAACAAGCAGATCGGTGTCATCCATTCAACCATCTTTTGTATAAAAATGTACCTTTCAAATGGGATGAACAGTGTGAGAGTACTTTCAATCAAATCAAGCATTATCTGATGACACCACCAATCTTGGTACCACCCAGCGAAGACAAGCCATTGTTGCTATACATCGCAACAACAAATATTTCTTTAGGAGCCTTGCTAGCACAAGAGGATAAAGAAGGAAAGGAACAAGCTATATACTATATCAGCAGGACACTCAATGGACATGAAGTAAACTTCACCTTCATTGAAAAATCATGCTTAGCAGTAGTATTTGCAACACAAAAATTGTGACACTATATGCTCACTCACACTATCAAGCTAGTTGCAAAAATTGATCCTCTCAAGTATTTACTGAGCAAAGTAGCTTTAACAGGAAGGTTGGCAAAGTGGGTCATGCTCCTCAGTGAGTTTGATATTCAGTATGTTGAAAGACGAGCTATCAAAGGACAACTCATCACCGATCAATTAGCAGAAGCTCCATTATCAGACAGTCATCCTATGACCATGGAATTTCCCGATGCAGACATCCTCAATGTTACAACACAACCATGGCAACTCTATTTCGATGGATCCTACACACAACATGGATCAGGGGCAGGAATTCTATTTGTCACACCTCTTGGGCACACAATCCCATGATCATACAGGCTTACCTTCCATTGCACTAACAATGTGGCAGAATATGAAGCTTTGATCCTTGGAATTAAAGTGGCTATTGAATGGAAAATCATAGAACTACAGGTGTATGGAGACTCTCAGTTAATCATCTACCAAGTCAACAATGATTATCAAACTAAGGATGACACACTGATTTTGTACAAGAGGCTGGTGGATGACCTACGAAAGTACTTCATAGAAATAAAATTTGAGTAGATACCAAGATCAGAGAACAAAGTAGCAGATGCCATGGCCACAATAGCATCTCTTCTACAAATGCCTGAAACGCAAGATCGTTATCGATTTATTGTAGAACAAGTATCAAATCCTGCATACGCAAATCCCAAATCCCAAACCATAAGCCTTTTGGATAGTGCCCAATCTTCCATTTATGGAGACATTTATACTTATCTAAAAGATAATATCTTACCACCAGATCTTTCTCACAACCAAAAGCGCAACTTCATACGCCAATCCGCCAAATATACCATTATTGCCGACACCCTTTACCGTCGAGGCCTAGATGGTACTCTTTTACGTTGTTTAGAACATGACAAATCCGCTTCCGCTTTACACGAGGTCCATGAAGGAATTTGTGGTACACATTCAAGTGGATTATCTTTAGCCAAGAAACTCCTTCGTTTGGGGTATTACTGGCCACACATGGAGCAAGAATCTTATCAGTTTGTCAAAAGATGTTCAAAGTGCCAGATCCATGGCAATCTTATACATGCACCGGCATAGGAGCTACATCCATTTGCAACTACATGGCCTTTTTGTCAGTGGGGATTAGACTTGGTAGGGAAAATTCACCCATCTTCATCTAATGGACATAAGCTCATTATCACAGCCACCGAATATTTTACAAAATGGGTGGAGGTAGTTCCCTTAACCACTATCACTGGAAAGCAAATATCATCTTTCATTCTTAATTATCTCATTTGTAGATATGGGATACCCCAGTCAATCATCACAGATAATGGCAGGCCTTTCAAGAACCAAGACGTCCAAGAGCTATGTGAAAAGTTCCACATCCAGCATCACTTTTCAACCCCATATTACCGTCAAGGTAATGGACAGGCAGAAGCTTCCAACAAAACAATCCTAAAAATTCTCAAGAAGACTGTAAATGAAGTGGGATGTGATTGGCACGTTCAGCTTAACCCTGCTCTTTGGGCTTACAGGACAAGCATCTGAACACCAATAGGAGCTACACCATATGCTCTTGTCTATGGATCAGAAGCAATACTACCTATTGAGGTAGAAATTCCATCCCTTCGTGTTTCACTAAAAGGACTCATTTCAGATGAGGATTATAGGGTCTCTAGACTTTAGGAATTAGAACTACTTGATGAACGTCGACAACAAGCTGTTAATCATTTGACAGCCTATCAACAAAGGATGTCTAGAAACTATAATCATAGGGTTAAGCCTAGAGTCTTCCGGATCAGAGACTTGGTCCTACGGGAAAACCCTAGAAATCAAGTAGACAGAGAAAAGAAGGGAAAGTTTGAACCTAACTGGATAGGACCTTATGTCATCATATCAGTCTATGGATCAGGAGCATACCGACTGTCTACACCAGAAGGAGACATGTTGGAGGAGCCCATGAACAACATTCATCTCAGGCGATTCTACACTTGAGGATATCTAGTGCACGGTCAATAAAGTTGTCTTGATGAAAACCTGGCAAACAGGCGTCATGATGACAGAAAAGAGAAAAATAAATAAAAAAAATAGAAAAATAATAAAAATACAAAAGAAAAGGAAAGAGGACACAATAAAAACAAGCGATGAAAACCTGGCAAACAGGCGTTACTTGTGATTTTCACCAAACTCCTCTATCTATTGGGTACAGTGTTGTTACGATTGTTTCCTTTCATATCATTTCCATCTATCATTTGAGATGATCACTATCCATATCATATCAGGAATACCATGTTTTACCCTAGCTTGGGGGCAACATCCTAGTGTTATCTAGTACAGGTAGACTTTCAGCTTACACGGAAGGGCAATCAAACATGACAACATCAAGTGGCAACCCATCAAAATCCAAAAACATCAGAAATATCAAAATCCAAAAACATCAAAAAATTCAAAATCCAAAAACATCAGAAATATCAAAATCCAAAAACATCAGAAAATTCAAAATCCAAAAACATAAGAAATATCAAAATCCAAAAACGTCAGAAAATTCAAAATCCAAAAACATCAGAAATATCAAAATCCAGAAACATCAAAAAATCAAAAACACAGAAATAGAGTCTACATCAGTCAAAGGTGGAGTCTGTGTCAGTCAAACTACGTGGTCTCTGCGTGTATAACGTAGGCAAGACTAATCTTTGATTAGTCCCCGAGACCCCTAGGATAGGTCTTTTAGGTCACATCATTTGGTCAAACGGTTGGGAATATCATGCACACATCAGCACACACATCTCAACACTGATGATCTAATCTGAATAATGATTTGAAAATACATTAAGTAGAATTTGAATTGTTGTGCTTTTTATCATTTTATTATCATTTCTTTGGAGCTACTCAATGATGTATTGAACTAGAGAGGTAAGGAAGAAGAATGATACCTTTTTCTTTGTTTGTTGTTTGTGAATTAGTCGTTATTGTTTTGTGAATTGTCGCAGGAAATGCTCTACCAAGTATCATGGATGACATTCAAATTCACTTAAGAAAATGATTAATTCTTGTTTATTTACGCAAGAAATGCTCAGGTCATCATTGGTCTATCTTATACCATGATGCTTGTGTTCGCTTGCAATATCAAAAACCATGAAAGAAATAATCAGGTCATCATTGGTCTATCTCATATCATTGATGCTTGTATTCACTTTCAAAATTTTATAATAAAGCTCAGTGATGATACAAAGCAGAATAAAATGATTATTGAAATGACACTTAGATTTGCATTGATAAAATAGGCATTTGCATGGTTAACATAGCTTGCATTCATAATAATACATCTGCAGAGTATTGGTGGCACAAGTTACAATGATTCATTCACAAATGATGTTATCTTTTCTTATTAAAGACTAAGTATACTTGACACATGCAATTTTCATAAACAACATGCATATAGGATCATCTATTCATCTCATCATAAATTCACAATAAAAATCTCATTTCGTGACATCATATACACGTTATGTTACACCATTCATTTATCATTAGATTTATCATCCATCATCCATTTACATTTATCATTCATATCTATCATTTACATTTCCATTCATCATCACATATTACATCATCACATTCTCATCATCACATATTCATCATACATCATTGCATTCCAACATTCATTCACATTTCATTTACATTTACATTCATCATTACATTTCATTTATCCAACATTCATTTACATTTACATTCATCATTACATTTCATTTATCCAACATTTATCTATATTTACATACATCATTTCATTTACATATCATTTATATATCATTCCATTTACATCTCATCATACATCATTGCATTCCAACATTCATTCAAATTTCATTTACATTTACATTCATCATTACATTTCATTTATCCAACATTCATTTACATTTACATTCATCATTACATTTCATTTATCCAACATTTATCTACATTTACATACATCATTTCATTTACATTTCATTTATTCATCATCCATTTACAAATCCATTCATAATTACATTTTATCATACATCATTGCATTCCATCTTATTTATCATACACCATTTACAATTCATATCACATATTCATTTCACATTCATTAAAATTTCCATACATCATTACATTTCATTTACATTTCCATACATCATTCATTAAACATCACATTTTATCTATCATACATTACATCTCATTAAGAAAAGAAATACATCATCAATATCATTTCACATTATCATTACTGCATCCATCACATCAATACATCATAAAATCAATGCATCCATCAAAATAAATCATGTAAAATCATGTCATAGATCAATCGAACCGCTGCACATATATATCTCATCAAGTGTAAAGTATACAATGAAGTCTGAAAAGAATGAAAATAACATCATGTCAAAAATGGCTGTATCAATCTCTCAATGGGTACACATATAAATCTCAAGTAGTACTCCCACCAGAAGGAGCAGGTCTTGCACCAGTATCAGCACCACCACCAGACGTCCCAAGATCTCTCGGATCTCTCAGAAGAGGCTGTGTCACACCTCTGCTCACTATCCTCGACTGAGTCCTCCCTGAGCGAGACTACGCATAACTAACTCTCTGCTCTGGGGGGCATAGCTCATGATAACGGCTCCTGTAGAACTCAATCTCAGCACCTGCCCGCATGGCCTCTCGCATATAATCTGCTACAGAAGTCCCATCTGCCACTCTCTGTAACCTCTCTGTAGTCGCCTGTGCTGTCTCTGTTGTCCGTCTAATGGTGTCTCGCTCTGCAGTCAAGGCTGCGATCTATGCCTAGGCTGTGGACAACTGTGCTCGTAATCCTGTCACCTAAGCCTGTGCGGTTGTTGCTGCCTGTAAAGCCCCATCTCTCTCACTAATTAGAGATGTGATCTGGGTCTGAGCAGTAGCTAGCTGTGCCTGCGTCTAAGCCTGAGTCTGAGCTAATAACCCCTGCACCTGTGCTAACTATCCCTGCAATGTCTGCACCTGTACCTGTAAACCTGCAATCTCTGAGGGATCTGCTGATGAAGAAGTGACAGCCTGCCTCTTACGAGGCGCACTGGAGGATGGCTCTGATGAACCTGCTATGCTCGGTCCCCTCCCATCTCTGCCATCATCATCACTGCTATCATCACTACTATCAAAACTCTCATCACTATCGGTCTCCGAGCTACTCTCCACATCCACATCAACATCCTCCTCTCTCCCTCGTCACTGACCGACTTGAACACCCCCTGCTAGTGCCACTGCTAGTGCTACTGCTGGTGCTGCCGTTGGTACAGGTGCTGGCTCATCTGGGATAGTGATCCGCGGAGGAGGGTGCAGAGCCAGATACTCTCCATACTCAGGGGTAATGGGTGCCTCGACAATGTCCCATCGAACATCCCATGTTGATGGCTGTAATGCACGGTAACCCTCAACAAGTGCCCCGTAAGGCAAGCTGGGACCCCAATCAGGAACATCAATCCATCGCCGTCCATAGTGGGCTACACCCTGTGGCATGCACTGCACAATACCATACTGTCTGTACACACAACGAAACAGGAATCGCTCCAAAACCCTAGGGCTCTTCCCAATCAAATACATAGAATCAGACAAGAACCCCAACTCAATATCATTGTCTTCCCAATCATCACAGTCTAGGTACGGATGCCAGGTCACTGCCTCAATGTCATCAACAATCCGTCTCCAATACTCAAGCTTACCCATCATATGCTGGGTAGGCCTGCCTCTATATCGAAATACATATGGCCTCATCGCTGGTCTGGCCAACACTGGCACGGGACGCGTAATAGCAATATGCTCCCAGGCCCATACCTGGAGAAGGGTAGCCCCTGCTGATAAACTACTGCCACCGAGATATACGATCCAATGCAAATCATGGTATAACTGGGCAAGCATGCACATGCCCCAAGCATATCTAGTCCTATGAACAACTAGGCCCTCTAGCACCCGACCCCATCCAAGAGATAGACCCTTTGACCTCTTATCAGGACAAAGGAATCCACCAATGAAACCAGCCAAAACTGAAGGGAGTGGAGCATAAGCCTCATATATATCTATCCATGGGATCCACTCTCCTGCAACGTGGGGATCCTGAAAGACTCTCTACATGGCCTCTACCCCACCAACCTCCTCCGAGTCATGAACCACAATCTCTCCAACAAACGGAATGCGAAGAATACGCCATACATCCTCTGGCGTCATTGTCATCTCACTAGTAGGTAAATGAAAGGTGTTGTGGTCACTATGCCACCGCTCTGCCAAAGCTGTCAATAGACCCCTATTGAGTCTAATATGGGGCATGTCAACCAATGTCACCAAACCACAAGCAGCAATATGCTGCCTCTCATTTGGTGTAAGTCGCGATATCATATCAAAAGGCCAAGGGAACTGCTCTCGCACCTGGATAACATCTAACTCCTCCTGTACTCATACAAACAAAACATTTTAATCAGCATATCACAAGATCATCAGATTTTCTAAAACATTGTGCTTTTACCTATCAACCTATCAAATCATCAAGGAACCCTCATTTATCAATTGGGTTCAATCATTTAAAATGCATAATTATTCCTCGCCTATCATGAGGGTAATTATTATCAATCAATAGATCTCGCTCATCATGAGATCATTTCCCATATATTTTAGTCAAGATCAAACTAAAATATGATGGAATCAAAAACAAATCAACGACAATCAAAACGCACAATATTACATTAATCTTTACTCAAAGTGCTACAAAATCAACCTAATGCGCTAAAAAGTCTGGCACGCTACAAAAATCTCCGGACGCACTACAGATTTGACCCTGTGTGCTAATATTTCTGGCGCGCTACAAAATTTCATAGACGCGTTGCAAAACTTACCCCATGCGTTAAAACTCCTGGCGCGCTACAAAACTTACTGGACGCGCTACTCTATTGACCGGACGCGCTAAAACTATAACGCGCTACAAAAACTCACGGGCGCGCTACACCGCGTTCATCGCGCGCTAAAACAATAAAAACGTGCCAAAATACATCAAAAATTTATGGCACGAATTACGAGAAAAGTTTGGGGTACATATTGGAGGACCATAATTGGCCAGACACTGGTGACGACGCACACGCTCGAGTCGGTGGGTGTGGTATGGGATCGGCATCCTGGCTCTGAATATTCTCAAAAGTCTCTATCACAAAGATTGTAAAAATCAATGCACAAATGACTTTTGAAAATGACCTTTGGAGCATTTATAGGCTATTTTTGGGGGAATTTAATGAGATTTATTTATTTTTCCTTCTAAGGAATTAATTCTTATCAATCACAGGGCCATTTTTGACAATCTTGTCGGGAGATAAATTGTTTCTTCATCAATTCATCATCAAACCATCATAAACATTCAAAATTTTTGAAAAATTATAAGAAAATCCAAAACTCATCAATTTATCTCCCACTATATCATTTTGAAATTCATCATCCGAGGCAAGTCTGGGGCATGCTTTAAAACCTTTCAAGCAGCTGAAGCAAAATCATTCTTTGAAGCACTGCGTAAACACATCACTTCAAAGAGGGGCAAAATGTAGACACCTAAAAATGGTCTGGAGAATCTAATTAATTGAATACGACTTATTTGATTAATTAATCTTAAATTCTTCTACTTAGTAAATAAATAGAAATATTTATTTATATTAAGTTCATTTATTAATTCTTCTATTTTTCTCTCCTAATTAAATAAACAAAATTAAAAACTTTGTTTTATTTAATTATTATCATTTTCATCATATTATTTCTCTTAATTAAATAAACAAAATTAAAAACTTTGTTTTATTTAATTATTATCATTATTTCTTCTATCTTAAAATTTAAACACAATTAAATAAATTGTGTTATTTAAAATCACATTTCTTCTTAATTAATAAAGATTGCTAAAAATCTTTTATTTAATTATCATTTTCCTTTAATTTAATAAAACAAACCCTATAGTTTGATTTATTAAATTATTTATTCCTCCTTTTTCTAAATTTAAATAAATTAAAAATATTTAAATTTATGTATAAAGTTTGCACTATTCACTTACCAATAAAAATTTATTTCTCACCAATCAAATTAATGGCACTGCCATTCACGGGAAAAGCTTCAGGAAAAATTTGCAGGAAGTTCTCTCAACAACCTTCCACCCACCTTCCCTCTTATCTTGCCTGGCGTTTTCATGGGGAGAAACCATTCTCCATGATCAGCTCCTTCTTCTCATCCCATGCCTTTGGATTCTCTAGAGGAAATCACAGCTCCTCATCCCGGTTTCCTGTGTAATTGTGCTACCGTGAAAGCTATAAATACAGCTCTTGGGCTACAAGAAAAGGATCCCAACTAATGCAATCTTACTCTGCAGGTTTCCAAAGTACTCAAGCATCCAAACCATCCAACATTGAAGCAACCATCCAGCATCCATCAAGCATCAGCATTTGCAGTCATGGCTGCCATTAGAATAGAACTTGCACATTTAGATCATATTAAAATAGAATAGTTTCATTTCTCATTGTCTAAGTGTCACTTTAATAATTTAATTAGCTTACAAATATGAGAGCCAAGTAAATTAGAAAAGTCTTTAGAGTTAGAGAGCAATAGGATAGATTTCTGAAGCTTTCTAGTTTAAATTCGTTTAAATTCATTGAGTTTTAGATGCAATTATCTTATTTAGAAGCGTAGATGTATAGTTTAGTTTGTTTCCCTCATTCTACAACTTACAGTTTCAATTTGTCAATTGCATTTAGTTAAGATCATTTAGGTATCACATAACTCCACATATCATATTTGAATGAACTTGTATGGTTTTTGGCCTCTTTATCTATCCTTTTTGGGTGAAAAGCCTTGAAAGTGTTAGACTCCTTGAGTGCCAAAAAAACTTACTGTTCATTTTGGTGAACCTGACTTTTGAGAACCTATTCATTTTGGTGAACCTGACTTTTGAGAACTTTGCACTTTCTATTTTCATTAGCATAGCATCTTCAAGTTCACTTTTCATTACAATTCAATTAGGACATTGATTTGTTTTTGCATTTTAGGTGTTCTTTTGTTTGCATTAGTGAAGGTTAACTTAGATTTCATTATTGCATCTCATATAACTGAAAAATTCAACATTCTGCATTTTGTACTATTGTTAGCATTCTGTTTCTACATTGCATACATTTAGAATTCCTGAAAATCATAAAAAACTTGCATAAATGGACTCATTCGCCACCTAGGGAGAATCAGTCCACCTGTAGTTTTTCAACATTTAGTTTCTACATTTTCTTTCATTTTTCTTGCATTCTATTTTCTGTAATGTTCACTCTGTTACAGTTACTAGTAGTTTAGTTATTAAGCATTTACATACTTTAGATTGTCTTTGGTTTGAGTTACCTTTACCCTCTGTAGTACTTTTATGAGTGTTTGGTACATTCCATTGATAATACTTTGGTGAGAAGAAGTTCTAGACTCATGTCCTCCCACGATAGCACTTTGGTTGTGGACCTTGGGATCTCATGAGCTCCTACTTCTAGTATGGACAATGGAGGATTAGGCACTCAAAATACTACTATGCCTTCATCGTTTCACCAAATCCAAGATGAAACCAAAAACAACTCTCAAGATAGGATTAACATTCATGAAGAATTTGCACACTTACAACATGACTTGACTCTTGAGAATGTCTCTAAAACTGCTATACCTTCCATTGATAACCTTCATCAGTTACTTGAACATGATGATGGTTTGAATCTCCTAAGAAAGATTGCTGATATTTGTAATAAACATGCTCCTCCTAATAATCAATCCGTAATCCCTCATGTTAATCAAGGATGATCTCAAGTTCCCCCCCCTTCAACCATTACATCCATTCCAACCTATACTTCACCACAAGTCACTACTACTTTACAACAGGTTAGTTATGTGACTCCTTCTTTCACAATTCCACCTAACATTCATTCTTCACTTGTGGCATCGCAAATCCATTCAACCACCTTCACACCTCCTACCATTCCTTTCACGTCACCTACCATACCTTATACTCCATCACCCTTTTCCCTTACATCACAACCTACATACCATGATATTGTTATTACCCAACTCCTTAACACAGTATCATCCATGCAACATCAAATTTCCACCATTAGCCAAGGTCAATCCACTCCTATTACATATCATGTCCATAGTAGTCCATTATCCTTAGAGATTCGACATACCCCACTGCCACAAGGGATAGAAATTCCTTGATTTGAGAAATATGGAGGTAAAGGAGATCCTGTTAACCATGTTAATGCCTTCATAGCTTTATGTAGTGACTTTGTCCTTGATGAGAGACTCTTGGCCAAGCTCTTTCCTAGGACCTTAAAAGATAGTGCCTTAGAATTATTTTCAAATTTTCATAATCATTCCATCCGCTCCTTTAATAAGTTAGTGGATGCCTTCAAAATAAATTTTCAAGTTCATATGTAACCTAAGAAAATTATGGAAAATCTCATGTGATGTAGACAAAACACATACAAAAAGATTACTGATTTTATTTCACAATATCAATCTGTGTATTCCAAAATCGATGTTAATATTCCTAATACACATCTATAGAATATGTTCATTGAGAATTTGCATAGAAACCTTCAGGACAAGTTAACAATGATGAAATTCCCTTCATTCATGCATTTATGCATGACTTTGTGTGAATATCATAACTCAATTTCAAGTCGTGATTTCCAATCCACTTCTAGATGAGTTGACAAACCTGAACAAAATAATAACAACAAAAAAATTTAGAATAATCAAAACTTTCGATGACCGAATAGAGGCTTTTTACAATTTAATCCACCTTTGCAACCGCAACCTACCCAACCGGTTCAAAATGCCATGGTCGTTGTTAAGTCCCTTGTTCCTTATCATTATGGGGACCCTAATAGAAAATTCACTCATTTCCCTAATTCCCTCCATAATACCATGAACCAATTACTCAAAAAATACATGCTTACTTTGCCACCCGTTCGTCCGCTTGATCCAAACCAACCATTACCACCTACCTTTAGGCCTAATGCTTATTGTCACTTCCATTGTCAGAATGGAAATGAAACTGAACATTGCAAGCATCTCAAACATCTTGTTCAAGACCTCATTGATTCAGGAGAATTGACCATTATAGATAGAAGTAATAAATTTGTTGCACCACCTAATCAAAACTTGCAAATTTTCACCAAACCTATGCCTAAACATACAACTTCATTTGTGAAGGCTAGTGAATCTTCTGAAACCAATGCAATGACTATTGATACACATAATGAGCAACATGACATGTATCCCATGGTTGTTGAGCATCATCCTATGACTGATCTCATAGCTAGGATAGACATTATCCCTCATAAGGGAAATAGTAATAAATCTCTTGATATCACATTTTTTGATAAAGACATCTTACCTAAACTTCTAGATGGTCCTCTCTACATATCCAAAAGAATCTATGATAAGCCCACTAATGGGATACTAATAGATCCCACTTGTTGTGAAAACGTGATCACATAGCATTTCTTAGTATTACATAATTTATATCAAAATGAATATGATAAAGCAATTGCATGGATAAAAACTCATAACAATTTTTCTTGCCCTACGATTGGATCGATCTTGCTACCTTTACAAATAGGACCAAAAACACTCGATGTGAGATTTTCTATTATTTCACAATCCAACCAATTTCATTTGTGGTTAGGCTATCCTTGGCTTCATGCAATGAAAGCATTTTCCTCAGTCATTCATAAGTGTTTGAAGTTTTCACATGGCAATGAAGTATTTACAATCCATCATAGCTGATTCAATCCCTTATCTTCCAAAGGTAACTTTTCTCTAGAAGCCTTTTGGCCCGAGCCGACCGAACCCATCACACCTAGAAAGGACTTCTTTTTCATCAGATACCAAAAGTTTAAAGCTAAACAAATTGCTGAATTGTCTCTTTGTGGTGTTTCCCCAACCACTTCTGAATCTCTCGTTATAGATGAACCCATGCTTGACACTCTCTCAAACAATAATCAGCCTTTACCCACTCCATCCCACCCTGGTTCTTTAACCCCTTCATCTAAACAACCTAGAGAGGTTGAAGATAGCCCAACCTTGCCACCTCACCTTAAACAAGTTTACAAAGCTAAAGAAAAAGAGATTGATCCACCTCTCTTTGAAATGAAGGAGCCTCAAGTTCATCAATCCATTTTAATACCACAACAAATTCAGAATATAATTAGACGCAACCAAGCTGCTAGATAGCATCGAAAACGTCATCATTTTCTCACTCGACAATCAAAAATTGAAGCAAATAAAGAAAATAAACCTCCTTTTTAAAAAATAATTCTTGATAATCCTCCTGACATACTGCAAGAACATCCATCCCTTTCATCCCAACAACCTAAACCTACCCTATACAAACCTTTATTGATTCATCCCTCTTTGGAGATCGCTCTTCGTCATCCTATAGTCATTAATCTTGATGAGGATGATGACGAAGAGGTGCATACTGATTTGAATGCTTTATTTTCTTCTTCTATGAGCCTAGACAAAAAATTTCTTATTCCAAGTGTGCAACCTAGTGACTTTCCTAGCTTGGCACTTGTAATTTCTTCATTGGTTAACCAACCCCCCTTACAATTTAATGATCATGATTGGGAGGTGGATTACCTATTAGATGGTTGATTTTCCTTTGCCTTGCTAGCTTCTTTACCATTTGTTTTGTACGTTATTTTTCATGTGCATATTGTGTTCCCCTGTATCATGTGTTTGATGTTATTCTTTCTCTTTGTACACTTCTTCTATTTGTATCTATGTTCTTCTATATGTCTAAAATTGTCTTTTTCTTTTTTGTGTTTTTCCTTTGGGGATGACACAAAGTGTAGAGACTCCCTTAGTCTCTTTCATTTTGGCCCAAAAGGTCTCTTTTATTTTCCTTTTTCTTGTCTTTTCTTGTGTTTTTCCTTTGGGGATGATGCAAGGCATCGAGACCGCAATGTATCTTTCATGTTGACCCAAAATCCTTTTTCATTTTTCTTTTGTCTTTTCACTTGTTTTTTCCTTTTGGGGACGATGCAAAGCATTGAGACCACAATGTCTCTTCCATTTTGACCCAAAATGAATCTTTGTTTTTCCTTTTTTCTTCGCTCTATATGCCATTCTTCTTGTTCTATGTATTCGAGGGATGATGACAGTTCCACACTCTTTCATAAAAATAAAAAAAACATTGCAACAACGAACATACTAACCCCAAATACATAGATCCCTTATGTGTTTTGGTATGTTTTCTTTTCTGGGGTACAACTCCCTTTCATTTTATTTTACTTTCTTTTTTTTTTTCCTTGACATGACACAACCTAACTTTGAAACATATGACTTGGCATGGAGCTTTGCTAGTTGGCTCTCATGTCTTGTTTTTACCTTGCATTTTCTTCTACTTTAAAGAAATTGCTCACAAATGAGGTGTAGCAAATCCTTTAAAGTGGGGTTCGTACAACACCATAATTCATTTGCATTCTTTGTTCTTTGTGTTGCTTTGTCGTTTATATGATGTGTTCATTACTTGATGAAATTGGGTATGATGTCCTTCATAAGTGCGATCTCTGTTAGCATATTATATTCCTCTTGGTGGTTGATGCGACACACTGCATCTCCTAGGTTGTGAATTTACTATCTATTGATTGATCCTCTATTGGAGACATTAGATACAATGTTCCCTAAGTAATTGACCTTACATAAATTGAACAAGACTCCTTTGAACAAACTTTTACATTACATTTTTACATTTTGACATTCGCTACATTTTCATTTGGCCACCTTTCATAACACAACTTGCATGCTTGTGGTGCCATTCTATTTTGTTCATGAGTTCAAAGCATATGGAGTTTTACTTGTCTCATGAAATTTAAGCTAGCATTTACATTTGCATTTCCTTTTTGTGGCACCTTATTAAAGATATCAATCGGTATAACTTTGGCATGGTGATGTGGGAAGCCCAACTAGTGGCATGACTTTTCCCTGTAGTCACTTTTGTGTTTTTGAGTGCATGCCAACTACCATATGTATCTCTTTTATTTTTGGCCCTTCTCACCCCATAGATGATCCAAAAGTCTATGGGCCCAGAGTGAGTACACATTTTCTCTTTTTTCCTAGATACGATTCACAAACATGTTGGATCGATGATTGAAGCTTCATTTAATTTATCAACACTTGTGTTTCCTTTGTTCTTATGTTTGGTTTGATATGGGATCTTCATCCTGGGGGCTTGATCATCCCTCTTGTTTTTTGTTATTCCATATTGCTAACGTAAGTGCATTTGAACCCTCCTCTTGATGTTCATGGCTAATTTAGTGTGAGTTTGAAGCAAGTTCTTCCTCTCACTAAACTGGGGGCTAAATGTTCCATAGAAAAATGGCCCCTTGTCATTTACATGGCCTTTTAGGTCTTGTTTCATCATGTTTATATGTTTTGTCTTAATTTTATATTGCAACATGGCTTGAATATGCTTATTTTTAATATTAAAAATTAAATATTGAGTTCTTGTGAATGTGTTGTGAAGTGCTGTAAAACATTTCTACATTATCCTAGACTCTATTTAATACAATTCACCTAAAAATCATAATTTGGCACATCAATAAGTCCTATTTTGAAGTGTTGTTAAGTCTTGTAAACAAGATTCTTGAAGCTTTTCTAAGCATTTCCCCCCTATTTACACTTTTCTCATGTCTTATTGGACCTCTTTATACACTCATATGCTTTTATTAAGTATATTTTTGAATAACACCCCGACACATAACATTAAATGACATTTAATTCCCGAAACTTAAGCACACCTTCAAGGTAGGACCCATTCACCATGGGTGGTGAATGAGTCCACCTTGACACAAAATTCAAAATAATTTCAAATTTCTTTTGGGATTTATTCAAATTTACACTTGATGTCAGCCTGTGATGATGTATTAATGGGTACTAAGACACATGAATTGAATAAATAAGCTAATTTTACCTCATTTTAACATCCAAGAATAATCTCCAAGCATTTTATCCACTTCATTATTCATTCAAGCATTCATTGTAGCATTTTATCAAGCATTTTGCAATAGATCATTAAGCAATCATTGAAGCATCTTGGAGCATCCATTAATATTGATTCAAAATTGTGTCTTCAAGGGTTTTGTTGTAAGTTTTAATACTTTATGTTATTCATTTATCCTTTCCCTTGCACTTCAATTAATTTCATTGGGTTTGAGTACCAAAGTGGGGTTTGACCAAGGCAAACCCCTATTTGGTAACCCTCTAACATTTCCCCCCTTCTTGTGTGTGTTATTTTGTAGATTTAATAGGTCTAAAAGGTGTTGAAAAGTGGAATCAAGTCAATTATGCTCTTCAAGATATTACATCATCTTTTCATCTCTTTTGAGTGATTTCTCTTTATTTTTTGCAAAATTTGACTTCAACAACCCGACACTCAAGATTTGAAAACTCTAGTGTTGCAGATTTGCTGACTGTATTTCCTAAAATCTAGGAGTGGACTAATTTGCCACCCTTGGTGAATGAGTTCCACTTGAGATCAAAATCACGATTTTGTTAGATTCTGGATCTCGACAGACAAAAACTCCTTTATGACAGTTTTCACCTGTAGGTGGACAGATTTGTCACCCTTGGAAAATGAGTCCCACAATGAAATTTTAGTGATCTCAATCTGCCTTCTAGACATTTCAACAACATCAATTCCAGTCCAGGTACACTCAGATTCAACTTTGTAATCTCTGTTCTGCATTATTTCTTTAATTTCTATGTCTACATATCATAATGTGTTTTCCAGCATTACATAAAAACTAGTTTTGCATTCATTTAGAATAGTTTCAATTCATCAATTGCATTTAGTTAGGATCATTTAGGTATCACATCACTCCACATCTCATATTTGAATGAACTTGTATTGTTTTTGGCCTCTTTATCTCTGCTTTTTGGGTGAAAAACCTTGAAAGTGTTAGAGACCCCTTGAGTGCCAAAAAAATTACGGTTCAATATGATTTATGTGATGGATGTAAATGTGTAATTGATGAAATGCTTAGAATAACCAACCTATATTATGAAAATGATGGAAATGCAATGCATGTGATACAATTTATATGTTTTATATGATATGATATGTATCATGCAGTATGTTGACATTTTTTGGATGCATACGTGATGTTTTGATTAACTGCCATGGTACCATGTTAGCATGAAAGAAGATAGAAGAAAAGAGAAATGGAGAAGATAGAATCCAACAAGTCCATGATTTGAGAAGACCTTATTGGAGATGATAACAAGATGGATGATGTTCACTTGCTGAGAGTTGGGATATTTAAAGGGCCATTTACTTTATATTTGATTACACACGTAGGTGCAAGTCATCAAGGTATAAAGAACCAGGATGGAATTGCACCTAGTGTGATGGAATTTGAGTCAACAATCAGATAGGAGTACTCTTGTTCACACCTTGCATACAAAACCCTGTTCAGAATGTAGTTCAAATATCTCAAACATCTCAAACCAAAACATAGAAAGGAAAGCCTTCCCATGTGGTCAACAAGACATTCAAAACACCCTCCCTACAAACCAAACAAAGCACACACGACCAAAGTTATATTACAAGAATATCCAACAAGTACAAAAAAAAAGAGATACTAATCATTTCCCCATTCCTATCTCTCTAAATATTTTGTTTAGAGATCATTAAGAGGTCCTTGGAATGAACACAATAAGATATATCCAACAAGATAAAATCAAGTAAACAAACAAGCTAATGTTCTTCATACTGCTAGCCAAGACTAAACTATAGTGATGCCTAATGTTGATGTGCATTATAAGAAGGATGCATCTTAGGACATGATGTTATCAGATGATGATGAGATTGATTAGATGATAAGCTATTAACACAAAAGTTGACCAAATTGTGTACCTACTAACCTCAACTTGAGGCTTTGACATTTAAGTTTTCACTTTTGACTGCTAGACTTGTTTCCAATTGTTTCACCAGAGGTTGAAGGTAATGATGATTTATTATGAGTGATGTTTATTTCGGGTGAAAGTGAGATGAGATGGATGGATTTTTTGGGTTTTTTGAATGTTTTTGATCTTTTTGAAATGTTTTGAGGCTGTTTTTGGTAGTTTGAAGATTTTATGAATGTTTTGATTTTTAGATTTTCCAATTTTCAGGTTTTTTGATATTTTGACCAAAGACCTAACCTAAAGACCTATCCTAGGGGTCTCGGGGGTTGATCAATAGATAAGCCTTGCCTACGCTATACATGCAGAGACCACATAGTTCAACTAACAACTTGACCAAATTTTATAAGATGAAGATATAAACATGATGATATGTCAGCTTATTATGACAAACTCCTAAAGGACTAACCTAAGTGTCTCAGGAGATTATCAAAGATCAACCTTGCCGATGTTCAAAGATCAAAGATGATGCAGTTCAACAAACGACTTCATTTTTGACCTTTTGACTGACTTTTTGACTTGTTTTTGGATTTTTTTATTTTTGATGTTTTTGGATTTTTCTGATTTTTTGATGTTTTTGGGATTTATTTGATATGTTTTATGATGTTTTTGGATTTTTTGATTTTAAGACTTCAAGAATGTACACAAATCCAGTCCAATGTAGGACATGCCCCCAGTGTGTTGTAATAGACTACTCTGATAAAGGTAAGACAAACTAACCTTTGGAATGAGCCGAGTAGTACTAGGAGGGATCATGACAGGAACACAAAACCAGGCTATGATGTGGATGCAGATGGGTGAAAAAAGGATGAGATGGAATGTGATGGATGGATGAGAAATGTAGAGAAAGTCGTGGGGACCAGGATGGATGGAGAGTGCTTATTTACACATGGTGCCTATTTTCCAGGTTTTCACCAAGGTACTTCCCCAAAGCACCACCAAAGTGGTTTCACTAGAGGATGATTTTTCTCTTTACTTTTTTTAATCCTTTTCTTTGGATTTTTTGATTTTTTTGTTGCCACCAAGATGCCTATTTGCCAGGTTTTCATCAGGTAACCATTTTTTTAGGACATTTTCTCATGTGTTTTTGTATTTTTGGTTTCATACCTTGTAAGATTAGGCATAATTTTTTTTAAGATGGGAGTTGTTCATGGGCTCCTACAGAGGTTCCCCTCCAGGAATTGATGAATGATATGCCCCTAACTTATAGCTCATTATGATGATGAAGGGGCTCAACAAATTAGGCTCAAATTTTCCCTTACTATCTGGATTTGGCAGATTCTTCTAATTTTCTTTTAGCACAAGTTCTCTGACCTAGAAGGTCCTGCTTTTGATCTTTTTCTTGTAATTCTGCTTGAGGTAGTTTTGATACACCTGTAGATGGTTCAAGGCATTCAGATGCTGCTTGTCCAACAATTCCAACTCATTTAGTCATGAGATCCAATATTCTTCATTTGTGATGTGATTTTATAATGAGATTCTCAGTGACAAGAGCTCGATCTTGATAGGGAGTATGGCTTCTGATCCATAGACGAGAGAGAAAGTGGTAGCTCTTGTGGGTGTACAAATGCTTGTTCAATAGGCCTAGAGGGCAGGATTTAGCTGTAAATGCCAGTCGTGGCCAACTTCATTGAATGTCTTTTTTAGAATTTTAAGAAGTCTTATTTGTGGCCTCATCTTGGCCATTTCCTTAGGGATAGTATGTTGTGGAAAAGCGATGTTGGATTTTGAATTTATAGCATAGGTCACATACATCCTGATTCTTGAATGATGTCCCATTATTTGAGATAATATTTTGTGGGACACTGTAGTGGAATATGAGGTAGTTTAGGATGAAATTTGATATCTTCTTTCCGGTTATGTAGGTCATGGGTATAGCTTCGACCCACTTTGTGAAGTACTCAGTGGCGGTAATGATAAACTTGTGGCCACTAGATGAGGTGGGGGTGTTTTTTCCGATAAGATCGAGCCCCCACTATGAAAAGGGCCATGGTGTGATGATGGGATGAAGCTCTTGAGTTGGAGCATGGATGAGATCTCCATGTTGTTGACACTACAAGCATTTCCTAACATAGTCATGTGCCTCCCTTTCCATTGTGGGCTAGTAGTACCCTGTTCTTAGCAACTTCTTGGACAAGGTCATACTGCTTGAATGAGAACCACAAATGCCATTATGCACCTCAGTTAAAGCAGTCAAGGCCTCCTCAGGATTTAGACACCATAACTGGGTTCCTTCTATGCTCCTACGGTAAAGGGTATCTCCTAGGATCACAAAGTAGGATGTCTTTTTGATAAAAGTTCTCTTTAGGCTTGAGGGTAAGTCAATAGGAAGGACTCCTATTCTAAAGTAGGTGTAAATGTCATGGTACCATAGATCACCGGGACAAACAATTTAGACTTCAACACCTCAAATACGGGCATGAGAAGCTTCTCCACTAAGAATTCATGCTTTGGGACATTGTGAGGGATGTCTAGTAGGGATGTAATTTTTTTCACGGTGTCCATTGCTCTGTTGTTTGCTCTAGGAATCTGCTCTAATGTGATATCAATAAAGGACTCCTTGAGACTTTCTATTAGATTTTTGTACAAAGTTAGCTTATCATCCTTTGTTTGGTATTCATCATTTACTTGATTGATTATCAGCTGTGAGTCTCCATATGCCTGGAGAGCCATGATGTGCCACTATACTACTATTCTGAGTTCTATGGTTAAAGCCTCATATTTTGGAATGTTGCTAGTGCAGGGAAATGCCAACTTGTAGGACCTAGGTATGTAGTCTCCCTGTGGGGTGATGAAAAAGACACTGGCTCCTGATCCATGATGAATGTAGGAACAATCAAAGTACAGTTTCTAGTGGTCGACTATGATGAGGTTGAAGATGGATTCATCAGGAAACTCTAATATTTAAGTGGATTATCTAAATACAAGTGTTCCTCTGCAAGATGATCTGTGATCACTTGGCCTTTGATTACCTTTCGTTCCACATACTCGATGTCGTATTCAAATAGGACCATGACCCACTTGGCCATCCTTCCTGTGAGAATTGCCTTGGATAGTAGGTACTTGAGGGGGTTAATCTTGGTGATAAGTTTGATTTTGTGTGCCAACATGTAGTGCTTGAACTTTTGTGAAGCAAACACCACTGCTAGACAAGATTTTTCAATGAATGAGTAATTTAACTTATGCCCTACAATTGTGCAGCTGATGTAGTAGATGGCCCTCTCTATTTCATTTTGATTGTGCTGAGCTAGGAGAGCATCGAGAGTTGCTGCTATTGCTGATATGTAGATGATTAGGGGCTTTCTTGGGATTGGTGGCATGAGAACTAAAGGTGTGAGTAGATATTATTTGATCTTGTTGAAGGCTTGGTCACATTTCTCGTCCCATTTTTATGCTACCCCTTTATGGAGTCGGTGAGAATATGTGATTGATTTGTCTGCTAGTTGAGCTATGAACTTGTGGATGGATTGGAGCCTGCCTTGTAGGCCTCTGAATTGCTTCAATGTTTTGGGTGCCTCCATCTTGAGGATTGCCTTTACCTTAGTGATATCTATTTCAATACCCCTCATATACACTATGTATCCCAACAACTTTCCTAATTGTACACAGAAGACACACTTCTTTGGATTTAGGGGGACCTTGTATTCCTCAAGCCTATTGAAGATGGAACTTAATGCTATTATGTGGTCCCTCCTCTTTTTGGATTTTTCTAGTATGTCATCAATGTAATCTTCCACAATTTTATGGATCATATCATGAAAGATTAATGTCATGGCCCTCTGGTAGGTGGCTCCAACGTTCTTTAGGCTAAACAGCATCATATTCCAACAATATTTCCCCCATGGACAAGTGAAGGACATTTTATGTTGATCTTCTTTGGAAATAATTATTTGGTTATACCTGGGGAATTCATCCATTAGTGAAAGCATCTCATGTATCACAGTCATGTCTACAATCATATGAATGTTAGGTAGTGGGGAGTCATCTTTAGGACATGCTTTGTTTAGGTCTCTAGAATTTGTGCATATACAGATGCCCCTAGTGGGTTTTGAGATAGGTACCAAGTTTGATACCCACTGCAGGTAGTCGATCGACCATATAAATCCTATATCAAGTAAATTCTTCAATTCCATTTTGACCAACAGAACGATTTGAGGATGTGTTTTTCTTAACTTTTGTTTCACTGGCTTAGCTTTGGGGTATATTGCTAGGTGGTGGACCACTATCTCTGGATCAAGCCCAGAATGTTGGCACAGGTCCATGCAAAATTGACCTTCCTTTCTCTCAAGAAGGTAGCTAGGAGTTCTTGTTCCTTTCATAGTAATGACTCTGCATAAAATGTGATGTACGACATTTCCTCTATTCCCATGTTGACTGGGTTGCATTTTTCAGCTAGAACCGCTAATTTTTCTTGATGTAGAGCATTGAGAGGAATATTGAATCCCCCATCCTTGGGAACCTCAGAGAGGTTTTCACCATTGGATGTGTCCTTTATTTTTACTATTTTTGGGAAAGAGTGCCATAGTGTGGTTTTCACTTAGAGACCTAGAGATTATTCTCAGTTTTTCACTTTTGTGACTGAGGGATTCAATCATTCCCCCATAATATGCATGTGTGTCCAACTTAATGAAAAAACCTGATTTATGATCCCTACATGGAAGGTTATCTCACAGTCCCATGAATTCAGAGAGTGCTTTATCGTTCTTGAATGTGTCTAGAATTGGTGGTCCTTGTTGTTCATAATCGATGAGCTGGGGGTAGACTAGTTTTATCTTGTTGGCTTGGTTTTTAGACTCATAGGATAGGGTGCTAATCATAAAGAGGCCAAAGTCTTTGAATAATATGGGTATACCTCTCTTGGTTTTGTCATCCTCGCTACTACACACATCAGTGATGTTAAAGAAGAAATTGTCTAAGGGTAACCTTGTGGACACCAGTAATTGTTGGGCGACGGTTGATGACCTAGGGGATAATATTGATACTTGACGAGGTGTTATGTCCCTTCTAACTGTGGTGGTTCAACCACGTATGGTTACCCTAGGAGTACAACCAAGGCCAAGATTTTTCATGCATTTTCCCACAATGAGGGGTTTCAGAAGACCATTATCATTTTGCCTAATTTTCTTATTTTTGTTATAGCCCATGGCAAGCATCATTTGTAACCCTTTATTGTTGTCATCCATAGGAAGGTCAACTGTAGATTTTTTTTCTTGGTACAACATTTTGGATGGGTCTTCTTCCACTACTTCTTGGCCCAAGTTTTGCCAACTCCTGAAGCTAGAGGGGCCTGTTCTGAATATTTTGGATAGAGTGCTAGGGGGTTGTGGTTGGCCACGTGATCTGGGAGATTGTGGTAACTCTCCTACCATGAAAGAATTCTTTGGAATGGTGTAATCCCCACACCCATTGTCTTGGATTATGAACTTGATGTTAGATAGGATAGGAATGTCGGGTGTCTTTGTCACAAAAGTGGAGGCGAGAGTGCCTGGGTCTATGTATGGTGTTGAAGGGCCGTCATCATTCTTGGGCACTTGGGGTATCTTGTAATATTTTGCTTCTATATTTTTACAATAGTAAAAGGGTCAAAGATCCCCATGGATAGTGACTTCTTGGTCTTGGTACAATAATTTTATGCATTGGTGAAGGGTGGAAGCGACAACTTGCATCCCGTGAATCTAGGGATGCCCTAGAAGGATGTTATCAGGTAATTCCAGGTTGAGAACTTGACAAGTTATTTCCATGATGGCCGACCCTACTTGAATAGGGAGTTGGATGGTGCCCTGAGACACATTTTCTTGATCATTGTAGTTTCTAATGGTCATGCCTTTTTCTTTCTTGACAACATCTTCCGAGAAGCCCAAACTTTTTATTAATTTAAGGGTGCATATGTTCAACCCTAAACCTCCATCCACCAAGACCCTCTTGACCTTATTTTTGTGGACGTAAGCCTTGAGATGAAGTGCATGGTTATGAGATGGTTGTGTCAAAAAATCTTGCTCTGATAATGTTAGAAGGTGAGGGGTGGTGGGATGTGAAACCATAGCTTGGAAATGATCTGCATCAAGATTAGTGGGGATGGAAGATGAGGCCAGAGCTTCCTCAAGGATCTTTTTGTGGGTTGGTGAGATTTTCAACAACTCCATGATGGAGATTTGTGTTGGGGTTCTCTTCAACTAGTCAAGGACATTATAGCCACTAGGAATGAACCTTGGATTGGATGTGGATGCTCTATTTGGCTGAGATGATCCTACGATGGTGACATTTTTGCCTCTTGTGGTGACTCCACAATCAGCTTGGGATCCTTTGATGGTGATAAAAGTGTAGTACTCATCTAGAGATGCAATGACATGGTCATATACATGGTTTACACTTTTGAATGCCACTTTCCCTTTATCATTGTTATTGTTCCCATTGTTATGGTTAGGCATTGATTTCGTGTAGATCTTGAGATTTTGATTTCTAGGTGGTTGTTCCACGTTTATGATCTTGTCATCTATGAGGTCTTGGATCAAGTTTTTAAGCCTCATGTAGTTGGTGGTCATGTGTCCCTTGATTTTGTGGAAATCACAGAGGTGATTTTCATTGTACAATGACAATTTTACCAAGGGAACTTGATAATTTTTGTAGGTGGGAACTGTGATGAGTTTCTCCTCCACTAGTCTCTTCATGATGGATTCAGCTGATTCCCCAAGGGCTGTGTACTTCTACTTGGGGGAGTTCTTATTTCGCTAGGGTGGTCCCCTTTGATCATTTATTTTTTTGACTGTTTGATTGTTTGGCTACTGAGTCACCATGTTAGCTTGTCAATTGTTTTGATTGTTGTTTTAGGGTTGTTGTTGGGGTGTTGGTGTGTTTTGTTGAGGTGCACTGATGAAAATTTTTGCATTGAAAATGCCATCATGGGTAATTTTTATGTTCTTCACCCATGTGCGTGGTTTGTTATTATAGCTAGTGGATGGGCGGCTTTCTTGATAAGGATTTCCCCCTTGTGAGATAAGGGCTCATTCGATATTGAGCACCTTGGGGATTAACTAATCATAGGTGTGATGCATTATATTTTGAGATGGAAGGACAAGAGTCCATCAAGGTTTGCAATTATGGTACACACTTGTTCCTCAGGAATGACCCATTTTCTTCTGTTGGCCTTAGATTGCCATCTTTGCAAGAATGAAGCAAATGTCTCTCCTTTGGATTGTTTCATAGCTGATAGTTCTTCAAGGCTCACATCCATGGCTATATTAAAAGCATAGTTTTGGACAAATGCGTCCAAAATTTCCTATAATTTTTTGATCCCTAAGAGACAGGAGAACCAGTCAATGGCAGGACCTACCAAGCTTTGAGGGAATAGTCACATTAAGTATGTTTCATCGTAGGTGACTTCCATGTAGTGTACTTGGAACTCCCTGATGTGATCTTCAGGGTTCCCTGTCCCATGATATTTATTGAATTTTGGGATCTTGAATCCCTTTGGGAATGGTTTGATGATAATGTTCCTATCAAATGGGTAGGGGCATAAGTTATTTTGTGGCTTTGTGGTTTTCCCTGATTGAAGATTAAGCACTTATTGTGAAAGGAATTTGATTTGTGCTAATACATCATCTTGCAGATCAGGGGATGGGATGAAGGTGTTCTGAGGTGGTTCAACCATTGGAGGGATGGGTGGATTGGTTGGTGTGTTGGTGGATGGTGTTTGCATAGTTTTTTGTGCCACGTATACCTGTAATTGCTATTGTACCAAAAATGCTTGTTGTTGGTCTTGTTGTTATTGTGCTAATAATATTTGTTGTTGGGCTTGCTATTGTTGTTGTTCCAATGCTTGTTGTTGGGCTTGCAACTAGGATACTTCTTGCTACTCTTGGTATTTCTTCAAAGATTGCTAGTACGCTTGTGATTGGGCGGCTTGGTGTTGTGCGAAGTATTATGCTTGTACCTATGCTTGTTCTTGTGCTAGTGCTTGCACTTGTGCTTGTTGAGCAGCTTGGGAAAATTGAGCGGCTTGTGCTACTTGTTGAGCTTGTTGTTGTTGTAACTGTTACCTATTTTTCACTACTAGCTCAAACAGGTAGAGCTAAATGAAGTTCATCATTTATAGGTACAATTTTTTTTCATGTTTTCCTGATTAGGTGTTCATTGATCATCATTGAGATCATATTACATATGAATCATAGTTTTATTGTGCAAACATTTAAAATAGGAAATTGAGGAAATTTGCATAGTAATGCTTTTATTCATTTTGTAAAAAATGTTGAATCCCACACAAGTCATGGGAGTAACTCTTTTTTTATTCTTACAATCAAATAAGGGGTGCATAAGCAATGGTATGCTATACAATTGAAAATAATGAAAGCATAGGGTAGAAAGTGATTCGTCATTTCCTGGAATGACGAATCGTTGATAGTTGAGCTTTTCAGTTGTGATGCTAGCTCAAGCTCCATTTCCAGTTTTAGCTCCAGTTCTAGCTCCAAAAGCATCTGCAAGAAAGATAAAAGATGACGTTAGAGATGGTCTCTAAGCGATGATGAATCAAATCCTATCATATGCCTACGCTACTAACAGGAAAATAAGATACAATCGACCAAGCATCCATCAGATAATTACAAAAAAATCAAGCGGAAAAACATAATTCAATGGAAGCTTTCAACTTCTTTTATTTTTGCTAACATGTTTGTTTCAGTGTGTAGGAACAGGTTCATCATGTTCAAGATCATTTCATCAGATATGTGGAGTAAAACAGGCTCCCACAAGGGTTGAGCTAGGCATATCAAAAAAGATATATTCACAAGTTTCATACGAAGTACATGAATATTGATAACAACCATTAAAAGCATCAATATTGCACTCATCTATTTCATGTTCTTTTCAGCTCTACTTTATATTTTTCACATTACATTTAAATAAAGTATGGAGCCTCTTTGCATTGAAGAGAAATAGAGTATTCAAGCATTGTAATGCTTTCATAAACCATATCACCGTATAGGACAAGATTTACAACAATCCAATTTTCTACAAGTTCTTCAATAGAAAGCAACAAATTCTATTTTAAGTCAGCATTAACTGTAAATGGAGGATCTGATTTCAATAGCAGTCATCATTTATAAAATTCAGACCAAAAGACAAGGACTGTCATATGAATGAAGACAATTTTCAGTCTCAAAGCCCAACTTTTGTCTTGAAAGAATAGTCATTAGTTTCCATTGACAAGTAGCTTACATGCATGCTACATACATGGGATAAGTACAAATGATAATGAATATGCCATTCAAAGTCATGGTAGTGAATATCATAAATTGGGAATGATGAAAGGATCAAGGAATAACACTGCAGTGGTGTAGAAAAATCTAGGAACAGGACAATCTAATGTTATACTCTAGCACATATTGCTGAGTGTGTTTCCATCATAAAATACAACCATGATTTGGGGAACAAAAGATGTTCATTATCTTTCTTCAAGTGAGCTTGAGAGATAGCACAGGAAAACATGAAAAGAGCTACAACAGTGAAGATTAAAGAGAAAATACACCCGCAATAGAAGGATATCCAGTTAGAGGAAATATAGTCATGGCTGTAAAATCAAACTTGGACCATCATAATCATGTTGATTCTTAGAGTGGAAACATATATGCAAAGCAAGCAATAGAATATCAAAGGAAAAGAGTAGTGATTTATTGTCACCCATGTGAGGGTTTGTTCTAAAAGGTTTAAAGAGCAAAAACTTCAAATACCCAGATGAGGATAACTCACAGTTGGAGCCAATAATGTCAAACAACATACATAAATTTTCATGGTCTGGAGTGTTCTATCAACTTGTTTTATACAAGAGAAAGTTTCCAAGAAGCTTGTATTTCAACAGATAAATGAAGGCAAAAACAAAACTTACTATCATGCGCCTGGAGGAGAGTTAACAAAGCTCATGAATGTTTTTTTTTAGCTTTAGAATGCATAAGGCAAGTTCTCACGGCAACCAAAAAAGATACAGAGGAAAAAGCACAAAGACAATGGAGTTAAAATGCAAAAGATCCATTATGGCCATGGCCGAGAGGCCCAAAAAATGTTTAAAATGAAGAAAAATGTTTAGATCTGTGGTAAGATGACTTACCCTACAAAGAAATTCTCAGAAAAGTCTTCAAAAGAGTATCACCCATGAAGAAATCGTCCTGCACTTAGCAAAACATGCTCTTTCTAGTTTAGAAATAGTAAAGCATGATGAATTTCGGGCCTTAACAACAAAAGCTTGAGAAAACCCTACTCATGGCGGCCGACTCCTTCCAGAATCTTCTCTAAGTCAAATGCAAAAGAGCGATAATGATTTTTAGGGTTCGATGGTGCTTTTGTTCATTCACCCTAATTCCTCTTTGCAGATTTTTGTAATGATTTTTAATAATCATTTTGTTTTTTAATTATCCTCATGATCATGATTTTGAAGTCAATATGCCTAGCAAGGTGGTCAACATCATTAGTATGTGAATTTTAAGCTAAGTATTATGGCAGAATATTAAATCATTATCTATGCCAAGTGTGGTCAAATGTTTGTCTTAGTGAAAGTGTGAAAATACATGCTGAATGTGATTTTAGCTTGAGGATTGTGAGGCGAAATAAAATATAAATTAGCTTTATTATTTTTATTCTTATTTGCATAAATAATGTAAATGGATTAATTGAATGATGAGATAAATCATTTAGTTAATTTATCATCTAAATGCAGATAGGAATATTATGTAAAGCTAAGTCATCTTTTACTTCAGTTCTACATCAGTTTTGTCAACTGAAGATTTATCATGAGAAAGATAGACTTTTAAATGTGCATGGGTAGATTGATACAAACAAGGTAATTTTCACCTGCTTTAGCCCACTTTTTCAGGGATTTCAGTTCAGTTCAAGTTATAGATTAGTTGCGTGCTTTATGACTGCCAGTTCGAGATTATGTTAACTCACTTTTGCATGAGTTTGAGTCACTTTTTTAGGGATTGTCACTTCTGCTCAGATTTCACTTTGTAATTGTCATCTTTTCACTTTCAGATCACTTTCAGTTGCTTATTCATGCACTTTGGAGTGCCTTTCATATTGTATATATTGAAAAGTTTATCTTTTTCAATCCTAGTTCTTGTTTTTCAGCCTTTGCACTTTGCAAAGTGAATCATCTTGTAACTCAACATTTTACAGATTAATACGATAGCAGGTTATTATAGGTTAATCAAGCTTCATTAGTTTGCATAGATTTCCTTTTACCTTTCAGTACGCTAAAGTGTTTGCCTTCAGAATCTCAGGTGTGTGAATTTGATAAGGAATTTATCATGTTTAATCTCAAAAACTTTTATTTTCCCACCTCATTTCATATGTGCCAGTATACAATCAAGTTTGATTCCATAGGTTGTATGTTGTGCATTTGGCTTACTTTACTATTTTAGTTGTGAATACATTCCTTTCCTTTGAATATAGTAATACGGTCAAGCCTTCATATAAATTATTTATGTGGTTAAACTATTTAGATTTAGTTGTGTGAATAGGATTACTGAAGTGTAATTGTGAAACAGGTTGCATGCAATACCATCATTAGGTGCATCAACGAGGTTTTAGTTTTAGTTTCATGCATTTAGCAATAGTTCTTCTGACCCTTTTCTTAAAGAAAATCATTCAAGTACCTAATTGATCATCATATAGGAAGCTCGCCTAGAATTCAGAGGTTCTATCTTCGCCATAGGATTACCCACAGCCTGAAGATAGTTCCCATGTTTCAACAGATTGCTGAATTTAATCATTCAAGCATTCAGGTGCAATCTAATCAACAACATTAACAATGCTTGGGATTGTTCCTGTGCAACCTATTGTGCTCGTTGAGCTTGTGTAGCTTGTTGTGTGGCTTGAGTGGCTTGTGCTGCTTGTGTGGCTTGAGCAGCTCGCACTGCTTGTTGATCTTGTTGTTGTTGCAACAATTCTTGGGATTAAGTTGCTTGTTGCGCTTGTTGTTGTTGCAACAATGCTTGGGCTTGCACTTGTTATGTGGCTTGAGAGGCTTGAGTAGTCTGAGTGGCTTGAGTGGCTTGCACTACTTGTTGAGTGGTTTGGTATTGTTGGAGTCCCTTTTGGTAGGCTTGGTGAGCTTGTAGTGTTATGCTATACTAGCTTGACACATTTGGTTTTGGCAGTGGTGGTGGGGGATTTGGAATTGTGTTGGATGTGGTGATGAATGGTTGAGATGTGATTGTGGTGGTTGGTGTGATTGAGGTGCTAGGTCCTTGAGAGACCATGTTTTGGCTTGTTGGGATTGACATTGTTGCTTGGTTGGATACCATCTGTTGTTGTGATATCAATGGTACATTTAGAGGATTTGATGTAATGATTTGATTGGTGATCAGTGAATTGACCTGGATTGATTGATTTGTGTTAGGTAAAGGGGAATCCCTAAACCAATAAATGATGTTGATGTAGGTAATGGTGGTAGAATTGGGGGAGGTAGTGATGAAATTTGTGGAAATATTTTCAGAGTAGATGAAGGTGAGGCCCAAAAAAGTCCACCTGACTCAAATAGGTCTACTTGTACCAATGGAAGGGAAACTTGGACATCAAGAGCATATGTTGGTGTTGCGTGAAAGGATATGTCATTGGTGTCATGGAATGTGAGTGGGACATATTGTTGGAGTGGATTTTGAGGGGTGGTACTTGATGTACCTATGATGGTATTGGTGTCCAAGTTCTGGGTATTGACAAGGGGATGATTTTGAAGGGAATTAAGCAACACACTGACCTTGTTAACAATAGGTTGTGTGGTGGAAATGGATGTTGTGGATTACAGAATGGGTTGGACAATGCTCTCAGTGAGTGAAGTAATTAGTGCAAGCGAAATGAAATTTTTGTCCACAATAGTGCTCACATCAAAATTAGAAAGTAGTTTAGCTCCTTCCTTTACCAATTCAAGCATGTATTGGGAAGGGTTTAGTCTTAACATGGCTTTGACAAGTTTGTGGTTGTTATGGTTTTGAATCATTTTAGTGATCTCATCTTGGGTCATCCCTGAGTTGGTGATGTCTTCCACTTGCCCTTCCTCTTGAGGATCTTGTGTGATGAGAGAAAGATCAAGTAGTGGGTTGCTTAGTCCAACATGGCAATTCTTGGGTGTCGTTTGACTTAGGTCGCTTGAAGTTGATGTTTCTTTGTTATTCTCCATGTTCTTCTTGTGTTGTGATATCGTTTGAACCATAAAAGAGAAAAACCTAGGATGTTTAAAGATCAAAGGTGTGATGATGAAAGAGATGGATGGTATGGATGATTGAACTCTTAGAAAATCTTGAGAAGATGCTAGAATTTTGGGACTTTTTGGCTTCTTGGATTCTTGGATTTTGATTGGTTTAATTTTGATTCTTGGATTCTTGGATTCAACCTTGATTTTGGTTTGGATTATTGGATTATTGGACTAGTATGGATAATGAACAAATGGATCCCAAAATGTTGGATGTTTATCTATGGGATATATTTTCTCACAAAATGATAGTTTGATTAAATGTAGGGAGAAGGATGCATCTACCCACACTTAAACAAACAAGATGATTTTGATGATAATTCGACTAAGCATATGGAGAAGGATGCATCTACACATACCTAGCTGAACAAGATGTTTTGATGTTTGATTCAAGGATTCATGGATTTTGTTTCAAGGATTTTGATTCATGGAATCGCCAAAAAGCCTAGCATGAAGGATGGTTTCAATATTTTCAATAATTTTTGGTGAGATGATCTTGGTTGATGTTTGAAGGATGGATGATGATTGATTTTGATCCTATGTGCACCTAAAAAAGACTCTTGTTTACAAGACCTCAGTTTTGAAGAACACTCTTTACTCTAAACAAGATTTTCAAATTGCCAAAAGAGACTTGGATTTTGTTGATAATAAAAATCATACAAATTAGGATGTTTCTTGATGCACGTTTGTAAAATATGAAAATAAATCTTTGTTTGAATTCGTAGAGTGTTGAGAGATGCTTTTGATGATTCTTTGGACTAAGAACCTTTGATTTTAGTTTATGAATCCTGATTTTTTGTGAAATCGTTTGAGAAGACACATGTGTGAGGTCCAATTGTTTTATCTTTGCTTAGTGAATTCATTTTACCACAAACACTCTTGATTTAGATTTTGAATCTATATTTCTAATGTCTCAAATCTCCCCCTTATCCCACAAAGTGGAAACCAAGGAAAGTCAAGGAAAAAGTTACCTAATGTTGTCTTTAGTAGGAGAAAATTGAGATAACATCCAAATGCTTAGAAGCCTCTAAGGATGAGAATCCCAAGGGCAAGCAATAACACACAAATTTTTCAAGGATATTTGCTTCTCCTAAAGGGTTTGAAATTTGGTGTTCATGTTGAATGTTTGTTTTTCCAATGTTTTGAGACAAAGAAAAGTGTTTTGTTTCCAAAATCATGCACAATCCTATGGATGAAAGATAGTATTTGTTGAGTTCCCACTTGGACGAATCTAGCTACACTTACTCTTAGCGAATGATTAGATGCTTGACCACATAGGCCCCCCTACAATGAACTCTCTTTTTTAGGTTAGCCAAGTACTAACACCCATGGAACTTCCATGGAATACTTCACATTTCTACTAAGAGTCGTAAAAATGTGGGATGGCTTTAGAATGACCATTCTTGCACCAACAAATAGATTGGGATTTTGGCCTTTATACAAAAGATTCTAGTGGGGGCATTTCGTTCATGGGGGATCATCCATATGACAATAGACCATTGCTGCCCTTCTTGTAAGAAAAATCCTCATGATACTTGAACTTTCCTAAAGTACTCACACTTATATCCAGAGTGGAAGTCGCTTGGATTTAGCATGTTCCCATTTGGGTCATTACCTTGGGTGATTACTTTTTCCCATGAGGTATGCCCTCTAAGGTTAAAAAAAAGTGAGCAAACACATTCATAGTTCAATCAATATTTGTTAGAAACAAAGAGAGAACACACATGATACATTCCACTCACACTTGGAATATTTTTTCATTTTTAAAAATCCAAATTGAAGTGTGGAGGCAATCGCTTACACAACATAATATCACAAAAAACCTTTTGATTCTCAAGATTTCCGAGAGACACAAGAGAAGTGCATATATCTTTTAAATGATATTACTTTGGGTAGGTGATTACAAAACATAGAAGCACATGTTCATTTTAATCCCTCAAAGCAATGATTTTATTCTTTTTAAGCACCAAAGGAAGTGTGAAAGTTGCTTGTTCAATTGTTAACCTTTAAAAAAAATCTAGTAAATTTGTCTAAGGTTCCTTTTAACACTTTTGTCTTGTTATTTTTAAACCCGAATTAAAATCTATTGAGTCCTAAAAGCATGAAAGATAACAAATCCTTAGAAGCGGGATTATAATTTCTCCCAAAAGTGATACAATGAGAAGATGATGTCATAGAAGTCTTCATCTTTGTTTCCCTCCTTCACCATTGATTAAGTCAACCTACAAGAACTGGCTAAAACTATAAAAATAGACGTTAAAAATCAGTTAGTAAGAATAAGCAACCAAAATGAAATAGCACATGCTAAAATTAAACTGATTAATGCCTTTTACCAGACTCCAGTGGCACAGTTTGCATATGCAATGTAGTTGGAAGAGGTCAACAGTGCTATATAACACCACTAGGACTGACATTGACACTTTGTAGTAAAACCAGAGAGCATGATTGTGGTGTTATTTTTCCAAGCGACACATTTTGAAGTCTGTGAAACCCAATGACAGAGAAATGGCCTAATGTCGTAGTTTGAAATTTTGATTTTTTGGCGGGAAAGGAAAAGCAACATAGTTTGAAGTTTGAAGTGTCACTGTATGGCACAGTTGGACTGATAGTGGCATCGCTAGACTGATAGTGACACAATTTCCTATAGGTAGAAAAATGTTAAGAAAAATCATGAAAATTAACCAAAAAAAATGTGTTGAAACATTTTGATTCACCCTCCTTCTAGCGCCAAAATGTGAACCCCAATCCTAGACTTGCACAAACATGAGAAACAAACACACAATTAGATCCATATGCAAGTTAGGACTAAGATTCCCCATGAAATTCATCTACAATGTTCAAAATAGGAAAGAAATTAAGAAAAAAAAAAAGAAAAGCTATCAAATCTTATTTAAACATGCAAAAACTCAATCCCACATGGAGGAATTGGTGCCAATTTGATGTGGAAATTGGCCCTTTCCTAGCTCCTTTTAAAGCTTTGTGATGATTTGATGAAGATTGATCCACTTGTTGATGAAGAAAAATGAGCTCGTTGGTGAAATATGCAATAACCTAGCTAAGATGATGACAAATGCTATGAAATGGATAAAATTAGCTCTCAATGTGAAGAGAGTAACTTTTCTCTAAGTTGTGGATCCCAAATGAGAAGAAAAGCCTTCTATTTATAGAAGAACAAGATGGAAGAATAGACAAAATGGAGGAATGCGGGATCATTCAACATCCAATGGGAAAGTGCCACTTGTGAAGATGTGAATGGAGGAAGCTTGAGCACATTTTGATGAATGTGCAGAATAAATGATATTAGGTGGAATTTGAAATTAGTGAAATGAAAAGTTGGAGGGAGGAGAAATTGGAGTTATGTCCACTTGGCTCAAGGAAAAAGGACATGTAAGATGAATTAAATGCCTTTTTGGAAGGACACATCCCTTTGGAGGGATTTTCAAATTTGGAGGAATATTCCCTATTTATACCAAGTTGAGGGAAATTAGTGATTTAATAAATGAAAAGAAATGATTTATTGTGCAAGTTACATTATCTAGAGGATGTGACATCTATTATAGTTAGCATTAATCATGATTTGATTAATTAAGAGGAGGTTAGTTGATTTGACAATTTTGACTTAGATTTTAGGATTTAAATAAATCAAAGTTGAGAGGAATAATGATTTAGATTTAATTAAATAAAGATTTTGATTTATTTAATTAAAGGGGATGATGTTAGATAAAATAAAATAAATGTTAATTTATTTAATTTAATAGGATGACTTTAGAAACTTAATTAAATAAAGTGAATTATTTAATTAAAAGAGGAACTATGGGATTAATTAAAAATAATAATTTATTTAATTAATAGGAGATGACTTAATCAAATAAATTTGATTTATTTAATTAAGAAATGAAACGTGATGAAAGGTTATTTGATTAAATGGTTAGAAAATGAGATGATTTAGGACAAACTAGTGTTAGTAAATCAGGATTAGGTGTATAGAATCAATCGGTACATTTTACGTGTCTACAAATACAATTCAAGGTTCATTTTTTTCCTTTCTATTCAGGTTTCATTGCATTTTTTCATCTATTTCTACAATTCCTCATTTCTATTGTTATAGGAAATAAAATTCTTAAAACGTCAAATAAATTAAAAAAGGCATGCTAAAATCTATTATTCTATTAACAATTTCAATAAAAAACACAAAAATGCTAAAACGTGGGGGTGGAGGCGTACCTAGAGGCTGGTTTTGTAGTCGGTCTCGCCCACCTGAATTGGGATCCCGTGCACAAAGAAAATGAGGTTTTGTTCATTTTAAAAAAATAAATACCATTACAAAATAAGATCCTGATTATTACAAAACAAGATCCCGATTTTTATAAATTGGGATCCCATTTTGTACTAATCAGGATCTCATTCTGTGTCCATCGGTTCGGGACCCTTTAACAAAAAAGACCCCATTTTTAAAAAGCGGGATCTTGTTTGAAATTAAGGCTCGTGATCTCGAAGCTAAATGAGATCCTAATTTTTAAAAATCGGGATCTCATTTTTTGAAAAATCAGGATCCCATTTTTGCAATGTTGATTTCATTTTTTGGCCAAGGAAAAAAACTTCCATGTTTCATGGACTCAACTTTGTGCACTTATCAAGTAATTAAATTGATGTCCCTATTCTTCAAGAAGTCAAAGTGAGTGTAATTCACCTTGATGTGACTCTTACCTCAATTTGTCCTGAGGCTCATTTTGTACATACGAATCATTCTGATGGTGGAGGTACATTGTTGGGGTTGGCTCTGTGGCTGGCTAAACATTTAGTGGCTTCTAGTTATGATCCCAATGGACATTGTATTTGGGCCACCACCCTCATTAAGGAAATTCTTGTGGGATTTCACTCAATATATGCTCCTAAATCTTCTTCAAATAGAATCAACCTTTGGGATTGACTACTTTCGTCACTTCCCAATGGTGAGTGGATTTTGTGGGGTGATTTTAACATGGTAGAACATCCTTCTGATTGTAGTTGCAAACCCTTTACTCATTTTTATAACCTTGATATTGAAGCTTGGACCTTAGCCCTTAATTTCCTTAGTGTTCATGACCCCCTTCTTATCAAATTCAACCTCCAAATGTCTCATTGGTATACTTGAAGTAACTGTCATGAAGGATCCTTAAGGAAATTGAGTAGGTTGTATCAATTCTACATCTCTCTCTAATTATGTCCCATTCTTATGTCCCATGTTGGCCTCCTTGTTTCTTTAGACTTTTCCACTACTCTCTGAGTACCTTCCAATATTAACCATGCTTTCCTTTTCTAAGCCTACCCCCATCCCCAATAATCTCCCTTACAAGCTAAATGTCACCCATCTCAAAAACCAAGATTGCATTAATGGCATGTTAGCCACTTAGAATGTTAAACCAAGACCTCAATAAAGTAGTCTGATTAGTTGGTTAAAAAGAATAATTAATATATGCACCTCTTTCCTTCATGAATATGGTAGGGGATTTGTAGCTAAATGACGCAGACTTGAGAAATCTCTCAAAGGATATCTAGAACATAGTTAGTCCTATTTAGCCTATAATCCTCATGACAACACCTTAAAACAATCTATGATTAATTTTCGAAATTAGTTGTGTAAAATGATTGTCTATAGAGGAAAAGAAGCCCAAATCTATGCTCGTCTACAATGGATTAAAGAGGGAGATTAGGGATCTAAATTTTTCTTCCAATATCTTCAACACAAGTGTAAAATTGAACACATTTATGTGATTAAAATAACTAATGGTAATCTATATACTAGCCACATTGATATAATGAATATTTTCCATGGCCACTTCAAGAACATGTTTATTGATGAATCTACAGATAAAATTATTCTTCCCATTTTTGAAGAGAGTGTTGCTAGTTGCATTCTTAGAAAACTAGACCCTGATTATAGCAAATATCTTGATCACTTACATACAATAGAGGAATTTGATGAAGCTCTTCACTGGATGGATCTAGATAAGAGTCTAGGAATGGATGATCTATCAGTTGAATTTTATAGAGCCCTTTGGCTCCACATTCATTAAATGGCTTGATTGGATGTTGATCTTGATGCTTGAATCTTGACTTGAATGCTTGAAACCTACATCATAATCTTAGCTCCAAAAACATGCATTAATGAACATAACTTTGACGTGATGCTTGAGATCTGGAATGTTGCTATATAGAAGACTAATAAATCTTCTCTTGAACACCTTTGACAATAATATTAGCTTTAGGAATGATTGCATAAAAGTTCTAGGATTTTGAATTGATAAAAGACCTTGTATTTATATGTAATTTTTTAATTTCTCAACAATTAAATATTAAAGGCTGACAATTGCAAATGAATTTGAGTCATGAAAATTACACCAAAAGAATATTAGAAATTAGGGTCCTAAACTTAAGGAGGATCCATCCTCCCTTGGGTGAATGGGTCCTAGGCCCTAAACCTAGGACACACAAGTTTCAAGGAAATTTAATTAGTGTATGCAATTGTTTAATACAAGTTTCCCTTTCAAAAAATGGGATTAATTAGGTTTTTAAATACATAATTGGGTCAATTAGAGGCTTAATTAAGTCCAATTAAATTAGGGGGCCCAAAAATAGTGAGAAAATGTAAAGGTATACATTTTATATCACTACAGAGAGAAGTAGAGATGGAGTGAGAGGTATGTGTTGAAAATGGAAATAATTATGTAGCTTAATACTTTTTAAAACTATTGTAGCTGTAGATCTAATTAAGTATTGTTTGCTACAATTTATTTGTGGATAATTATCTACTTAATTCATTTTACCATTTGTAGAAGTAGATAGAAGATTGTAGAAGAATAAGACCAAAAGATATAAGTGACATGGTATATACCATGGAGAAACCCTTTCAGGAAAAAACTCCACCAAGAATCAATAGTGCTTGTATTATTTAACCTTAGAACAATATTACAATAGTTCTTTATCAATCCTTCCTTGAGATGCTTATTTTTCCTTTGTGAACCATGATTCCAAACCTACACAAACACAAGAAACAATCAATATATTAAATCAAATGCAAGGTTAGTAACATGATTCCTCAAGAAATTCATTTAAATTGAAAAAAGAAAGAGGATATGAAGTGAAGAACACAACAAAACTTAAAACATATAAAATACTATTCTAAAGCAAAGCAAACTCTTAATATCTTGAGGGAATTGGTGCAAATTTGATGTGAAAATTGGACCTTTCCCAACTCCAATGATGCAATGGTGCTTTGGTGATGAAAATTGATCCACTTTGATGAAGAGTGATGAATGCTCCAAGATAAAAACTTGCATAACCTAGCTACAAATTCAAAAGTATGGATGAATATTGCTAAAGATTTGACTATAGTAAGTTTACTCAAGTTGTGGATGATTAAATGAGGAATGAAGCCTCTTATTTATAGAATATCAAGTTGAAAGAATGCCCAAAACAAAGCAATGTGGGACTATCTTTCATTCAATGGCAAGGTGCCACTTATCCAAATGTGAATGGGCCAAGGATGTGCAAGTTTTGATGAATGTGCCAATAAATCCCAATATTTGAATTTTGAAATTGCATTAATGACAAGGTGGAGGGAGAGTCAAATGGAGTAATGGCCACTTGGCTCAATGCAAAAGGACTTCTAAGAGGGAGTGAATGCCTTGTTGGAAGGGAAAAATCTAGTTAGATTTGAATTTCAAACTTTGTAGAATATTCCTCCTTTATGCCATGTTGAAGATAAATAGAGATTTAATCAATCAAATAACTCTATTTTCATGTGCAAGTGGCAAAAGATGGAGGATGGGACATGAGAAGGGATTAAATTTTATTAAATTTAATTACTTTAATGAAGGATTAAATGATGTGACCTATTTGACTTAAATTTATGGATTGATTTAAATCAAATATGAGAAGAATATGATTTAAAGATTTAATTAAATAAATGGTTTTGATTTATTTAACCAAGGGGGTGAAGTTAGATTAAATTAAACAAGGTTTTAATTTACTCAATTTAATAGATAAAATTTAGAGATTTATTTAATTAAAATTAATTATTCAATTAAATAGGGATAATTAGAGTAGATTGAGAGACTTAATTAAATACATGATTTATTTAATTAAGAGAGAAAAATTAATGAATTTAATCAAATAAAGATATTTGATTAAACGGTTAGACTGAGGGATGATTCAAGATGAAATGGTGTTAGTGATCAAGATTAGATGTCCAACGTCAATTAGTACATTTTATGTGTTTACATTTTCACCCTCTTTGAAGCAATGCACTCATTGTGTTGATTCAAAGAATAAATGGTCTTGATCAAAGCCAAAAATTTTCCGTTTTCAAAATTTTTCCCCACTATTGCCCCCTCGAGAGATTGGATGAAAATTTTAACTTTTTGGGTGATCACACAAAAAAAAGGACAAGGTGCCCGACAGGTCCAGAAAGGCTCCATGAGGCCAAAATGGTGTCTAAATGAAATAAAATGATATAAAACAGGCCTCAACCAGACAAAAATAGGTTCAAGATTTCAAAACCCTAACAGGATAGCCAAATAGGGTAAAAAAACCCTAATTTTCAGGATTAAAAAGGCTATGAGGGGTCACTTTCGATTCATTTTCACTCATAAGATTTTAAAGATCTTGTGATTTGAGCTCTGATACACTGAAAAGATGGTGCAACAACAACTCTTGATGCATATTTCTAATCAAGTCGAGACATACCAATGACCTCCAACATTGGGGCACCGATAAGTGATCCTTATTTGAGCTTCATTTTTCATTTTTTTGCACTCATTTAATGCTTTTAAACTTAGCTTCGCTGCAACGGTGCTATATAGCACTGCTCAAAATTCAAACTGCACCACTTGGTGGTTCAAACTTACCCACCACCATAAAAATTGCACTGCCACAGTGGAGTTTAGAGTTTGGAAACAAACTTGAAACTCCGAAGCATATGCTACCTCTAGCGGGGGCATTTAAAACTCAGACAAGGCGGTAGACTTTTAGACTAGGATTTCTGCCAAACTACACCACTCTAGAAAAGTGCACCGTGGCAGTGCATTTTAAGACTTTGGCAATCCCAACATCGCAGTTTAAAATTCAAACTGCAATGCCTTTACAGATAGCGATGCTAGGCTAGCTTTTTGAATGCTTGGAATAAGATTTCTCAATGATTTTAACACGGTGACCCTTCTTGATGCAGGACACAGTGAGGGAGCTCTATTCTCAGGAGCATAGATCACGAAATATTTTTGGTTACTTGCTAGATCAAAGCAACAGGGAGCAGGATCGGCCATGAGATATGGGACTATAGTATATTGCTTACACAACACCCATGTGGACCCACCTTGGGATGATGTCAACACTTTTCGAGAGATGGCACAATGAGACCTCATCCTTCCACCTTCCTACTGGTGAGGCCACCATCACTTTGGAGGACATTTGGTGCATCCTTAGATTTCTGATTCATGGTTAGGGAGTTATTTATGATATGGATTCTAGACATGATGCTTGTCACATAGTCCTTGCTATAGAGGATGTTATATGCTGTGAGGGTTAGATAGAGCTAGAGCATCATAGGGAATTAACTTCACCCTTCTTCTTGGTGGTTGCAGTGATTATTTCAGGTCTCATTGCCCTAGATCAATGAGGCCAGTATTTCAGTCCTGGCTGGGGGCTCTGTTGGGAGCGGATGGTGATGCACGACAAGCCTACTCATTTTTCTTGGGGGCCTGTTCTACTAGCCTCTCTCTCTATAGGGATTTACATGAGTACGTCTAACTGGCAGAGCACTTAGAGTAGGTGTCATACTTTTTCATGTGTGGGCATGGGAGCACATCTTTGTTCTTTGACCATGAGTCGTTCCAGTGTCAATGGGGCCTGATGATCCCCTAGTGTGGTGCTATAGAGGTGGTGTGTCCTTTACACATATGGGAAAGCACAAGATTCATCATTGGAGGAGGGTCCTGGATGATATGGGGGTCTTCACTTGGCACCCATACCTTGGTCACCCTAGATGGGTCGAGGATGTACAACAGTTATTCTTTTCCTGCTAGGACTACTTTATGCAGGGGTGGGAGCATACAATGGTCGAGAGATACCTACCAGGGTGAGTTCAACATTAGTTTGGTGAGCCACAGGACCGATCAAATGATGACTACATGGTTATATTTGTTCACATGGTATCACAAGGATCCTGGGGGTGATATGTTCTTTCCTCCGAGGTAGTAGACAATTTTAGATAGTTGGTGTCCTAACCATGGGTATATGATCAGGGACTCGTAGATCCAGGCATGACATAGGCCTATAGATATTGGTTTTGAACACACCTATGATTGATAGTTCTAGGTGCACCCTTCACTCAATAAAGATTGAGGGGCAGAGGGGGAGGACGAGGACAGAGAGAGGGTGAGTAGCAGGATCAACTGGGTAAGGGTCTAGTTCAGCCGGTCTAGGGAGATGTTCATATGCAGGATTAGGACCAGGGGCTAGCCAGGTAGTAGGATTAGGCAGACACACCACTATGAGCTGAGGGTGAGGATCAACCTCTCATGTGTAGCCCCCACGAGCACAGCTAACAAGTTAACCAGATCCTTGAGATGCATAGATTGCACAGCTGTAGGCTCAGATTCAAATTTTGACAGTAGAGAAGGATTAGACTAGGGTCGAGAGAGACTAGGCCATTTTGCATAGGTAGGCCATAGAGCTATAGGAAGCCACAGAGATAGGCCATAGACAATAGTTGGAGAGCATGGCCACCTTGTCCTCTTGCAGTACAGTGTCACTTAGGGCTTATAGAGAGGTCGTTAAGGAGGTAGATTACTGTCAATTGCAGTACCACCAGGCTGTACTAAGAGCAGCTCGGGTCCCCGATTATTCATAGTGGACCAGCGATGGACCACTAGAGGGTCATGGTGATAGAGGTGAGGGTAGCAAGCACCAGGGTTAGATTGCTCCTCTTTGATTGAGATGATTACTTTTTGTGCCTTATGGGCTTATTTTTGATAGCCTGTTGGGCCTTTTGTATGCATACACACATGTACAGTTATCCTGATATATAATTTTTTATACTATGATAGTTTTTTGATAAAATATATGAGATGATGATATTGATGTGATATTCATGTAGCATGTTTATTTTTATGCATTTATGGATGGTTCTATTTCTATATGCTATGTAATAATGTTATGGTGTTATGTGATGTATATATGGATGCATTTCTTTTTGATGGTGTATGCATTATGTGATGGTTATGTGACTAATAGATCTATATTATGCTTCTAATAAATGACATATGATATGTAAATGGATCTATATGATATGTAATATGAATGGATGATATGTACATTTATATGATGATGTAATCTATATGATGATTTACGTATGTTGATGCAAATGTGATGATTTGTGCAATGATTTTTTTTCAATTCCTTTTTTCATTATGATGGTGATGATGATGCAGTGATTGTGCTATGTGGTTATGAATGCATGGATGCATGTGATTTCTCATGTATGATATGATCTTGTGATGATGTTTATGATGTGATATGTAAAATGGTATGGAGATGATTTATGGTGTATACGCAAAATGATATGTGAGTCATGATTATAAATACTTTTATAAGATGTTTTATATGATTGTGGATGGATGTATGCTTTTAATGTAATGGATTTTATAATATTTATGTTCCTATTATGCTTTGTTTAATTGTGCATTGAATACTTATAATGATATGGAATGATTTGTAAAATGAAATGCAAAAATGATTGCGATATGGTTATTTATGAGATGTTCTATATGATATGGATGACTGATGGACAATATGTATGTTTTTATGATTATGTATGATGCAATGTGAATGCAATGGTCATGCTCTATATGATATGCCTTGATGATGTAAATGAGATGTTTCTAAGATGCTGAGAATAACAAATATATATTATCCTAAACATGTTAGATGATTGTGAGATGTATGTGATGCATTTATTAACGATGTGATGTGATGTAATATATGAAATGATATGTTAATGCAAAGTAGTATGATGATGTTTTATGCTATGCAAAATGAATGTAATGTGAGAGATGACTTTATGATTTTCATGTGATGACATAATAAATGCTTTTATGAGATGGTCTATATGAATATGTATGCTTATAATGCGACGGATTATCTATAATGTTCACGTACCTATTATGTTTGATTATGTAGTACATGGTAATATGAAATGATTTATGAACTGTAAAGTAAAAGCATAAAGTTGTGTCACACTTTCAGCCAACTTATCAGCACAATTGAATTTAAGTATTTCTCACTAAAAATCAATTTTGGTCAAACATATGATCTAGTAAGATTCATTCTAGCTAAGTTAGATGCTTCCACAACTTTTTCAAATAAAATTATTGGCTAAAAATATATGGAGCGCCACTTTGAGTGCAATTTATTAAAAAAATAAAATTATTTGAAAAAATTGAAGTTTCAATAACTCCTGCTAAAGTAAATAACATTTATTTAAAAATATAAAAATACCCTTTTGTACATACATAAGTGTAGTTTTCAAAAATATATTTATTTTAATACTTTAATTATTTTTTATATTTTATTTTTTAATTTTACTAAAAGTAGGTTATTGGCACAAAATATTAGGTTGGTTACTATGCCAAGGAAAAATACTAAAACTTATTAGAAAAAATACTAAAACTTATTAAAAAAATTGAAAAAAATATGATGCACTAGATAAAAGAATCTATTTTAAGATGGTATAATTTTTTTTCTATTTTAGATAAATATGTAATATGAAAGTTGACATTCGATGAAAACAATTATTTTTTTTATTCACACACATTTTTATATTTATTTAAAAATATGTATTTATCAAAATTGGAAAAAAATATATCCATGCACTAAAATTTCAAGTTATAAATACACAAAAAAAAATTTAAAACTAAAAAATAAAATTTACTATAAAAAGTTTGACATCTCATACAACTTCATGTTTCAACATTTTATCAACTAAATTATAGTTTTAATTTATTAAAAACTAGTTTAAAATAATTTTTTTATTTTTTTTAAAAAATACAAAAATAAAAATACTAAAAAATACACATTTTACTAGTTTACATCATTTCAAAATTCAAAACATATATGCCACTTTTTAGTGATTCAAGTTTAAAAATTGGATCAACGTTGGCCGTTTCCTTTATAAAGTGTGACATAGCTTTGTGTGTGATACCCCTCATTTTGTTGTTATTCTTATGGACAGATCTTGTACTTGGTTGTGTGGGTGATCAGTTCACCATTTTGGTTGTACATGGATTTATGGCTTGGTTGATTAGTTGCATTAGATTTTACATATGTTGTGAGATGATACTTTTTATGGTGATTATGTTATATGACTTTTTGTGGTGTTCTTTAATATATATATATATATATATATATATATATATATATATATATGATGTTGCAAGTTTTATGTTGTTATATTGTTTGGTGTGTTTATTTGTGAGTCTTGGTGAAAGGACAGAGTGGCATCACTTGCTTGCAAGTGCCCTGTCACCCTGCGATTACCTTTCATGGTGTGTTTTCTATGGAGATTTACATGCTTCACGACATTTGTTTCTATGCAGGATGCAGGTACTAAGTCTCGATTCCACCTGTTTCGGTAGGATAGGGCGAGCATCCAAATAAACTCAACGGGATTGATGTTTAAAAAAGGAGTGGTTAGGAAAGAATTCTCGTCCCAAGTCCGTCTACTATGAGTCTTTGGTTGTCTTTGTTCTTTTTGTTCTTATGTGATAATGTGAAGTGTCGATTAATTTTTTTAGCTTGAAATTTAATTAATTTTAGTTAAGTGTATTTTATCTGATTTTGGGAAAGTATGATCAATTAATATAGTTAATTGTTAACATTATTAAAGTTAATCATAGATAAATTGATTAGAAATATTATTGTTTAAAAAGGATTATTTAAATTAAATTTTATGTTGCTTCGTTATTATCTTGAATGTTAATTTGCCATTGCATTGTATTTTTGTATTAATCGAAATAGTTTCTAAATTAAATTATTATTATTTATTATTATTATTATTGGAAATAAGATAAATAAAATAGAGAAATATATATATAAATAAATTTGATTTAAAATTATTAAAAAAATTCTTTTATTGGATTTGTACGGGAGTAGTGGAAAATGAATGCAGTCTGTTGGGGAAATTATTCCCGGAAGAAAAAGAGGCATGGGTAACAGAAGCTTTTCACGAAAATTTTTGGCTATGTGATGGGATTTTGGTATTTGGTTCTGTTGATTATTGGGGAAAGAATTTGGAAAAGGCTGCAGGGTTTTCTTGAAATTGGATTTTGGTTGGAGGAGAAATCTTCTGGAGGAAAGAGCTTTACGGCTGGAGGTTTCTGTGGCAAGTTTGGTGCAACTCTTACTTCTACAGCCTACAGAAAACAGGTTCTTCCCTTTTGTTTATATTTTGTTTTAAGTTCTTTCCTGTTATGAAAGATTATTTGTTTTGCATGAGGCTTGCCTGTATTTCTGTAGGTATTAGAATTTTCTTTTTTGTAGAAAACTTATTCCCGGCTGTAGGGATATGCCGTTATAACATTGTTACTTCTGTAGAATATTTTCCTGTAGAAAAATTTCAAGGCAAAATTTAGTGAACCAGTTAAATAGAATTCATGTGTGAGAAGGTCTGAGGAAACAATAGAAAATAGAGAACCTCTGTTGATTTTTAAATTCAAAACCTCTCTGTTGAATAGAGAAAAAAAATTTAAAAAATTGTGCAAGAAAAATTGTGAACAAACTCATTTTAATTTTTTTTTTTTTTTTAAATTATTGTATAGCTTTTGATTTCTTGGAGAAATTCTCTGTAGACATGTTATGCTATTTTGAAACAATTATTTTTTTTAAAGAAAAATTCTGTGACATTTCCCTGTCTGAATTTTTTTTTAAAATACATATATAAAATCTGACGAAATTCTGTACTTCGGAATTCGTCAAAATTTATATAAATTATATATATATTTGAAGTTTTTTTAA
>VDFB02058242.1:615206660-615224751 GCA_007258455.2 Sequoia sempervirens | reverse complement strand
CCAAATACCAAAATCCCATCACATAGCCAAAAATTTTCGTGAAAAGCTTCTGTTACCCATGCCTCTTTTTCTTCCGGGAATAATTTCCCCAACAGACTGCATTCATTTTCCACTACTCCCGTACAAATCCAATAAAAGAATTTTTTTAATAATTTTAAATCAAATTTATTTATATATATATTTCTCTATTTTATTTATCTTATTTCCAATAATAATAATAATAAATAATAATAATTTAATTTAGAAACTATTTCGATTAATACAAAAATACAATGCAATGGAAAATTAACATTCAAGATAATAACGAAGCAACATAAAATTTAATTTAAATAATCCTTTTTAAACAATAATATTTCTAATCAATTTATCTATGATTAGCTTTAATAATGTTATCAATTAACTATATTAATTGATCATACTTTCCGAAAATCAAATAAAATACACTTAACTAAAATTAATTAAATTTCAGGCTAAAAAAATTAATCGACACTTCACAATATCACACAAGGACAAAAAGAACAAAGACAACCAAAGACTCACAGTAGACAGACTTGGGACGGGAATTCTTTCCTAACCACTCCTTTTTTAAACATCAATCCCGTTGAGTTTATTTTGATGCTCGCCCTGTCCTGCCGAAGCAGGTGGAATCGAGACTTAGTACCTGCATCCTGCATAGAAACAAATGTTGTGAAGCATGTAAATCTCCATAGAAAACACACCATGAAAGGTAATCGCAGGGTGACAAGGCACTTGCAAGCAAGTGATGCCACTCTATCCTTTCACCAAGACTCACAAATAAACACACCAAACAATTTAACAGCATAAAACTCACAACATCATCATATATATATTAAAGAACACCACAAAAATTCATATAACATAATCACCATAAAAAGTATCATCTCACAACATATGTAAAATCTAATGCAACTAATCAACCAAGCCATAAATCCATGCACAACCAAAATGGTGAACTGATCACCCACACAACCAAGTACAAGATCTATCCATAAGAATAACAACATGAGGGGTATCACATCCTCCCCCCCTAGGATATGGCTTACTCCAGGAAGCCACTAAATAAGTATGGATAGGCTTCTCTAATGCGGGATGCATCCTCCCATGTCGCTGAAGTCTCATCATTCGGGTCCCACTGAACCCGCACCTACTAAATATCTCTGCCCCTGAGGGCGAGTCTCTGATGCTGTAGCACGAGCACGGGCTCGAGTGCTAGTTTCCCATCCTCGACTTGAAGAGCATTCCAATCAAGTACGTGAGTAACATCGAGAAATTATGGTCTAAGAACAGAAACATGAAAAACATCGTGAATCTGTGATAGGCTGGGTGGAAATGCTAGGTGATAAGCAACGGGGCCAATCCTCTCCAAAACTTCAAATGGACCTACAAATCGAGGTGCAAGCTTGGAACCCTTTCCATAACGGATTGAGCTCTTCCGCAGTCGCACTCTCAAAAAGACACGATCACAACCAGAAAACTGGCGGCCAACTCTATGTGCATCTGCATATTTCTTCTGTCTATCTTGAGCTGCCACAAGATGCTCTCTGATGCATACTACCTGTTGTTCCATGTCTTGAAGCATTTCGGGACCAAGAAGAACTCTGTCATCAAGACGGTCCCAACTTAATGGGGTCCTACAAGGATGACCATATAGTGCCTGAAAGGGAGCCATGCCAATAGAGCTATGAAATCCATTGTTATAGGAAAACTCCATGAGATGCAAATACTCCTCCCAACGTGACTGCTGATCCATCATGTACATATGAAGCATGTCCTCAAAAACCTGATTAACTCTCTTTGTCTGTCCATCTATTTCAAGATGGTAGGCATAACTGAAGTTTAGCTGTGTTCCTAAGGCACGTTGCAATGATGTCCACAATGCAGATGTGAACACTGGATCTCTGTCAGAAATGATTCTCCATGGAATACCATGCAAGCGAACAATATCTTCCATGAAGATTCTAGCAACTGATGAAGCTGTGTAAGATGAATGGACTGGGGAAAAGTGAGCCACCTTGGTCAATCTGTCAACTGTGACCATGATAGCATCATGATGTTGAGAAGTCATAGGCAATCCCATAATAAAGTCAACGGAAATTATGTCCCACTTCCATTCTGGAATGAGATGAGGTTGTAATAGACCTGCAGGATGCTGATGCTCTGCCTTGACCCTCTGACACTCCAAACATCTAGCTACCAAATCTGCAATATCCCTCTTCATACCAGCCCAAAAGTATAATACCCGAAGATCTACATACATTTTCTTAACTCCCAGATGAGCAGAATAGGGAGCTCGATGTGCCTCGGTCATAATTAGAGTCTGAAGACCCTCGATAGAAGGCACGTAAATGCGACCCATATACCTTAGAAGACCATCAGACTCAAGTGAGTACCCTGCAAACTTTCCTTCTAGAGCTCTACCAGACTCAATTTCTGACTTCACTTCCTAATACCAACTATCAGATGGAAGTGCTATGAGGACTTGACTCCTCAAATCTACCTCAAGAGCCACTATAGAAATCTCATGTCTCCGCCGACTCAAAGCATCTGCAACTACATTTTCCTTGCCTTGAACATATTTGACCTCAAAGTCATATTCACAGAGGAATTCTATCCATCTTCTCTGTCTAGCATTCAGGTTTGGTTGAGTAAAAATATATTGCAAACTGCGATGGTCACTGTGAAGCTTGAACCTATGACCCAACAAGAAGTATCTCCATCTCACAAGGGCGTGAAGCACTACAGCTAACTCCAAGTCATGAGTGGGGTAATTAAGCTCATGGTCCTTGAGCTTACAGGATTCATATGCAATTACACGTCCCTCTTGCATCAATACAGATCCTAAACCCTCCAAGGATGCATCCGTGCACACTATGAAATCCCTAGTAGGATCAAGAACCGCCAATATTAGCGCACTAGTCAATCTGTCCTTAAGGGTCTCAAATGCTGTCTGACATTGTTCGGACCAAATGAACTTCTTCCCTTTCCTCTGAAGAGAAGTAATAGGATATGCAATCCTAGAAAAACCCTATACAAACTGCGATAATAGCCTGGTAACCTCATAAAACTTCCACTACTGCCTCCTGCTCAGCTGTGTTTTCCCCACGTCTAGGGGATCTCTCCCTTTCCCTATCCAATCTCTATTCCACATCCTACCTAGGGCCAAGACGACCCAATAACTCCTCTAAAAAATGTTGCAACTGACCACCCAGACCAGGTTGTTCTGGGTTCTGCCCACCACCTCCCATTGGAATGCTTTGGGAACTCTGAAGTTCCTCATGCTCTGACCCATGTTAGCTCGGAAGTGATGGAATCTGGCGATTGGCCCCACGGCCACCACCTCGGCCTCCTCTTTGGCCACGAGCTCTACCCCTAGGCATGATCTTGCACAACAATTGAGTTATGTCAGATCAAGAGTTACGCCAGGTTGCCTAATGGACTCAACTACCTAGGTACCTAGTGTTTGCAAACCTGGCTCTGATACCAAGTTGTAACACCCCGTTGCGCAAACCCTAAAGGACAACTAACTACACAACAATTTTTTTTTTAAACATAAAGTAGAAGTACTATGTTATCAATTGCAACTAACATAATTATAAATACATATTAAACTCCTAAGTCCCTTGGGGTACACGAGAAGACATTACGTTAACTACCCATTAACAAACTTAACTAATCCAACATTCTATTCCATGAATATGAGTTCTCATATAAAAGTGATAAACGCTAAGCATAAAATAAGAATGAACCACATATGCTAAACAAGATTACATAACCAATAAAACTTGGAAACAATGAGAAACTAATTTACTCAACATATCAACATCAAATATATATAATTACATCAGTGAATAATGTTTTGAATTACAAAGTGTTTTATAACAATACATCGTGTTACAAACTAAATACCAATAACCATTTATCCAAGTTTCAAGATACATTATCCCAACACATGGGCGAGATACAATACAATTACAAGACATGAATAAAGTATAAATGTATACATCTGATGGTACATAAATCTAGAACAAACTGTCACCACAATCTCTGCATTGAAGGTATGACTGCATAATGGGAAACCCAACGGGGTGTGAAGAACGTTCCACCTGACCACCCCCGTGCTAGGAGTAGTTAAGAAAGGATTCCCGACCAAGACGTCAAAAGTAACACATATGACTCAACACCAAACATGGAAAAGAATTCATACACAAAGGAAATGTGACAACATAAGTCTACTAACATAACATGACAACAAATGACTCCAAGTCAAAACAATAAATTACTTCCAAAGGATTTCAATTAAAATGACTAAGGGGAAAGCTAGAGGAGAGTGTCATCGCATGGCCTTCATGGATTATCCTGACATCCTATCACAAGGTGCCGCCTCCATCTATGGTTATCCTAACTTCCTATTTCAAGGCGCCACCCCATAGGGTGACTCATGCAAAATCGTGCATTACTCGTGGAAACGAGATCACGATTATGCCAACCACGGCCTTTTCGACCACCTTTAGTCTTTGGTAGCCCTAACAGGTGAGCGAGGTATCCATCATTATATTTTAGTGTTTAACTACCCATCCCCTAATTAATTAGTTAGGTTTTCACTTTTTACACTAACTCTACTGTGGGTTATCTTGACAGCCCCTTTGTGTGCCGGCACCCACATAGAGCCACTCTCCTTAGAATTCCCTAACATACCACAAAACATGAGAAATTGAACTCTCAAGTTCACCAAAACACAGGATAGAGATTCACGAGGTAAAAACCATCTCGCCATACTCTTATATCACATTAACTTAACAAAAGAACAAAACTCAAAGTAGTCACAAGGTTACATCCACAAGGAAAGTAGAACTAAAAACCCTAATTAATTACACCAAATTTCATAACCTCTGGAAGTTCAACGACAACCCTATAACCCATAATTAAGTTAACCAAATAAATAATCACCAAGTTAACTCAACACAAAAGTCTCAATAACGAACTCCATAAAATAAACCTACTGTTTATTCAGAATCAAAGAATGATTTAATAACATAAATCCTTAAGTCAACAATCATCATCGCACACAAGAATTTTCTCTACAAAGTCAATCACTAATTTTCTCAATTAATTACAGTAATAATAGACATATAAATAAATATAATAAATCATTCACTTTTAATTTTTTTTAACTAATAATAAAATATAAACATGTTTTAAATAACCATTGAGAATACAATTCTTCTCAACTAATCATCTATTTTGTATATACACACACACAAACACACATATATATATATAAATATATATATATATGTGTGTGTATATATACAGAATAGATGATTAGTTGAGAAGAATTGTATTCTCAATGGTTATTTAAAACATGTTTATATTTTATTATTAGTTAAAAAAAATTAAAAGTGAATGATTTATTAGATTTATTTATGTCTTTTATTAGTGTAATTAATTGAGAAAATTAGTGATTGACTTTGTAGAGAAAATTCTTGTGTGCGATGATGATTGTTGACTTAAGGATTTATGTTATTAAATCATTCTTTGATTCTAAATAAATAGTAGGTTTATTTTATGGAGTTCGTTATTGAGACTTTTGTGTTGAGTTAACTTGAGTGATTATTTATTTGGTTAACTTAATTATGGGTTATAGGGTTGTCGTTGAACTTCTAGAGGTTATGAAATTTGGTGTAATTAATTAGGGTTTTTAGTTCTACTTTCCTTGTGGATGTAACCTTGTGATTACTTTGAGTTTCATTCTTTTGTTAAGTTACTGTGATATAAGAGTATGGCGAGATGGTTTTTACCTTGTGAATCTCTATCCTGTGTTTTGGTGAACTTGAGAGTTCAATTTCTCATGTTTTGTGGTATGTTAGGGAATTCTAGGGAGAGTGGCTCTATGTGGGCGCCGGCGCACAAAGGGTCTATCAGGATAACCCACAGTAGAGTTAGTGTAAAAAGTGAAAACCTAACTAATTAATTAGGGGATGGGTAGTTAAACACTAAAAGATAATGATAGATACCTCATTCACCTGTTAGGGCTACCAAAGACTAAAGGTGGTCAAGAAGGCCGTGGTTGGCATAATCATGATCTCGTTTCCATGAGTAATGCACGATTCCGCATGAGTCATCCTATGGGGTGGCACCTTGAAATAGGCAGTCAAGATAACCATAGATGGAGGCGGAACCTTGTGATAGGATGTCAGGATAATCCATGAAGGCCATGCGATGACACTCTCCTCTAGCTTTCCCCTTAGTCATTTTAACTGAAATCCTCTGGAAGTATTATTGTTTTGACTTGGAGTCATTTGTTGTCATGTTATGTTAGTAGACTTATGTTGTCACATTTCCTTTGTGTATGAATTCTTTTCCATGTTTGGTGTTGAGTCATATGTGTTACTTTTGACGTCTTGGTTGGGAATCCTTTCTTAACTACTCCTAGCATGGGGGTCGTCGAGTGGAACGTGCTTCGCACCTCGTTGGGTTTCCCATTATGCAGTCATACCTTCAATGTAGAGATTGTGGTGACAGTTTGTTCCAGATTTATGTACCATCAGATGTATACATTTATAATTTATTCATGTCTTGTAATTGTATTGTATCTTGCCCGTGTGTTGGGATAATGTATCTTGAAACTTGGATAAATGGTTATTGGTATTTAGTTTGTAACACGATGTATTGTTATAAAACACTTTGTAATTCAAAACATTATTCACTGATGTAATTATATATATTTGATGTTGATACGTTGAGTAAATTAGTTCTCATTGTTTCCAAGTTTTATTGGTTATGTAATCTTGTTTAGCATATGTGGTTCATTCTTATTTTAATGCTTAACATTTATCACTTTTATATGAGAACTCATATCCATGGAAATGAATGTTGGATTAGTTAAGTTTGTTAATGGGTAGTTAACGTAATGACTCTTCGTGTACCCCAAGGGACTTAGGAGTTTAGTATGTAATTGTAATTATGTTAATTGCTATTGATAACATAGTACTTCTACTTTATGTTAAAAAAATAAAATTTGTGTAGTTAGTTGTCCTTTGGGGTTTGCGCGACGGGGTGTTACAACTTGGTATCAGAGCTAGGTTTGCAAACATTGGGTTCTCTGGGTAGTGAGTCCATTAGGAAACCTTGCATAACTCTTGATCTCACATAACTTAATCGTTGTGCAGGATCATGCCTAGGGGTAGGGGTCATGGCCAAAGAAGAGGCCAAGGTGGTGGCTGTGGGGCCAACCGCCAAAGTCCATCACTTTCGAGCTCACATGGTTCAGAGCGTGAGGAACTGCAGATTTCCCAAAACAATTCGATAGGTGGTGGTGGTCAAAACCCAGGACAACCCGATCTAGGTGGTCAGTTGCAACATTTGTTAGAGGAGTTATTGGGTCATCTAGGCCCTAGGCAGGAAGAGGAACAAAGAGTGGATAGAGAAAGGGAGAGATCCCCTAGACGTGGGGAAAACACAGCTGAGCAGGAGACAGTAGTGGTAGGTCATATGAGGGACCTATTGAGAGCACGACCCCCTACTTTTGATGGATCTGGTGGGGGTCTAGAGGCAGAGACTTGGTTGATCGATTTGGATAGATGTTTTGCGATGCATCCCTACGGCAGTAACACTAGGGCTAGGTGCGCTATCATGCACCTTAGAGGTTTCGCTTCCACTTGGTGGAGGCTAGAGGAGCAGAAATTGCACATTGACATCAGTATGGTTACTTAGGAGTTATTTATGGAGAGGTTCAGGGCCCATTTTCTTTCCGATCACTGGAGGCAGCGTAGAGCTGACGAGTTCCATGAATTAAGACAGATGACTATGACCGTGGAACAATATGAGCGTCGGTTTTACGAGCTCAAGCAGTATGCGGAAATCAAAAATGATGAGGCCATGCTAGTGCAACATTTTGTCAGGGGCTTAAATGCCCGTATCAGCGGTGGTGTTAGAGTCTTCAAGCCGAAGACGATGGAGTTGGCAATTGAGAAAGCTCGCCTTGTGGAAGAGAATCTGGCTATGGCATTAGGAGGACACACAGGAGTACAAATAGGCAGTGCTCCAGTTTCGGGCTTTGGTTCTCGAGGTGGACAACCTCAAGTTGTAGGGACCTCTAAGAATATTCGAGCACCCTCTAAGGGTGGTCCGCAGCAGCAACAACGTAATCCATAGAAGAATAAGAATACTCAGCCTCAGCAGGGTGTTAGTTATCTGTCTGTAGCTAGTGGAGGTAGTTTTCCTCACTCTAGTGTACCTCCAGGTGATAGAGGATTCAGAAGGAGTATAGAATGTTTTACTTGTGGTCAACAGGGACACATTGCTCGTCAGTGTCCTCAGAAGGGCACTTGTGGGTTTAATATGAGACTGGCGGCATCAGAATCGATAGTAGGAGATGTAGGCAAGTCGCATAGGGTGTTTACCACAGGGGATAACCACCAGGTCATGCACCAAGGTGGTCCTTCTACGTCAGGAGTTGATCCTCAGAGGTCGAGACGTTGACCGGGTACGGATCTAGCAGGATCCTAGTAGCAAGTCTTTTATATCTTGGTAGGACGTATTTTAGATGTGTGTGTTATCTATTTTCTGTGTGCAGGCTTCTTAGAGTAAGTCTGATCCTGGGGGGAGAAGGATGTTGTACCCCTCCATTTTGTTTATGTTTTCTGATAGTGTGTTACACTTTGATTGACCCGATACTTTATTTTGATGTATTTAATCGCTGACTGTAGAGCGATGGTGGATTTATTGTTTGGTTGATTTGTTGTACTGGATATTGCATATGTTGTTAGATGATATATTTTACGATGATTATGTTATATGGCTATTTTGTTGTGTTCTTTAATAATATTGTATATATGGTGATGTTGTGAGTTTTATGTTGTTATGGTGATTAGATGTGTGTTGGTTTTTAAACTAAAACCTATTCCGTGGTGTTTTCCAGGATGAAGATAAGGAAAACACCTCGGAAGAAGGTTCAGGATCCAATAGTCTTGAAAACGGCTATGGAAACTCAGACTTAAATATGATTATTCCAAATGCTTCGTACTCTCTAATTTTGAGACTTTCGCGGAAGCTTTGAGGAGGCTTCGTCGTGAAAGGAAAGAATGGAAACCTTCCAGTAGGGAGGTCGTTAAGGCTACCTGCTTAGCTAACTAGGAAACCATCTAGTTATTCCTTGTGTGTTTTCTTTGTTTACCGGCTTCCTGGAGTAAGCCATGTTCTAGGGGGGGAGGATGTAATACCCCCATGTGGCTGATACTTTTGCTACTATTGAACATACTCTTATGTGGTGTGTGGATGCATAGTTAGATTGATTGAGGATTATGTTATTTCAATTTATGACATTAAGTTTACCTTGGATTGTGATGTTTAATTTGATTCAGTAATATAGTTTGATGCAGTGATTTTGTAATTTATTTTACAATGTGATTAATTAGTTAGAAATGTTATTTCATTATTGATATCATAATTGCTAGTATAGTTTTGGTGAGAAGACAGTGTAGCACCACTCGTTTTACGAGTGCCCTGCTACGCTGCAAATTCTTCTCACGATGTAATGTTTTAATTTATTTATATATATATATGGACATGTACACGACCTTGTTGTTTGCAGGGATGCAGGTACAAAGTCTCAATTCCACCTGCTTCGGCAGGACAGGGCGAGCATCAAAATAAACCCAATGGGATTGATGTTTAAAAAAGGAGTGGTTAGGAAAGAATTCCCATCCCAAGTCCGTCTAATGTGAGTCTTTGGTTGTCTTTGTTTTATTTGTCTTAGAATGGGAATGTATTAGTGATGATTAATGTTTAGTTGTGATTTAATTAAATTTTGTTAAGTGTAACTTAATTAATTTTGTTAAGAGTTGTTAAAGTTAACTATATTTAAATGGATTAAGTAATATTATGGTTTAAAAGAATAATTTAAATAAAATATAGATTGCTTTGTTATTATTTAGAATGTGAGAATTGCTATTTTAATTTAGAGTTAATTAAATTGTTTTTAAAGACTATATTATTATTATTTGAAAGTTAAATAACATAAAATATAAATAAATAAATAAAAATTGATTTTTAAATTATTAAATTTCTTGCATTGGAGTTTTACGGGAAGTAGTGGGAATTAATGAATTTCGGTTAAGGAAATTATTCCCGGAAGAAAAAGAGGCATGAGGAACAGAAGCTCTTCATGGGAAAAATTTTTGGCTGTGTGAATGAATTTGGAGGTTTTCTGTTGAATACTTGTGGGGAAATTTGGAAAAAGGTTGCAGGGATTTCCTTTGGAATTTTGGAAGAGCTTTATGGTTGGAGGGTTCTGTAGCAAGTTTGGTGCAACTCTTACTTCTACAGCCTACAGGAAACAGGTTCCTTCCTTTTGTTTTTATTTTGTTTTAAATTCCTTCCTTTCATGAAAGATTGTCTATAGGTAATATAAGTTTCTTTTCTGTAGGAGCTTCTTTTCTGTAGAAAACTATTCCCGGCTGTTACTTCTGTAGAATATTTTCCTGTAGAAAAAATTTCACGGCAAAATTTAGTGAACTAGTTAAATAGAATATCTGTGTTAGAAACTCTGAGAAAACAATAGAAAACAAAGAACCTCTGTTGATTTTAAATTCAAAACCCCATTGTTAAACAAGAGAGATATAGAAAAATTTGTGCAAAGAAAATTGTGAACAAATTCATTTAAATTTTAAAAAAAATATATAATTATCATATAGCTTTTGATTTGTTGGTGAAATTCTTTGTAAACATGATATGCTATTCTGAAACAATTATTTTTCTATGCTAGTTCCCTGTCTGAAAATTTAAAAAAAATGCATATATAAAATCTGACGAAATTCTGTACTTCGGAATTCATCAGAATTTATATAAATTATATATATTTGAAGTTTTATTTTAAAAAAAAAAAATTAAAATTAAAATTTTAAAAAATATATATATTTGTTTGGAGTGGGAGGGGATGGTACCCCATACCCCACCCCTGCGCAGCCCATAAAGGGCCGCACACAGTAGTCCTTAGACTGTTGTACGCAGCCCTTTGGGGGTTGCATCCTCCCCTATGGGGAGGCACACAGCTCCCAAGTGGGCTCGCCTTTATCATTTGCTTTGTTATTAAATCTTTTTGTTTAATAAAAAATAAAAATTATGAATTTTCGTTGTACAGTTTATTTTAATTTATAAATTCGAAAACTTAGAGTTATTTAAAATTAATTTATGTTAATTAATATATATATGAATATGTATATGTATATATTTATAAAATGGTATGTATATATACAAATACATATATATATATATATATATATTTAATTTCATTTATATATATATGGGTATGTAAGTAAGTTATTTGCAACAAAGTTATGGTTATTAGGATTAGTTTGAAATGGAAAAATTTATCAAATATATATTTGAGAATTTTTAGTTTAAATTTATTTAAATGTTTTCGTTGGTGTAATTAATTGGGAGAATTAGTAAGTTGTCTTTTGAGATGGTGTTTCAATTTCTCCTTATTAGACTTATGGTTGTTTAACTTTATTGAATTCTTCATTGGGTCCCTTAGTTTGGATTATCAACACGTGAGTTCTATAATTTATTCAATTTTGTTTAGGGGAAAGAGTCGTTACAACTTCCAGAGGTTTGGGAATTTGTTTCATAATATTAGGAGGCTTTTATAATGGAGTTTTGATTTTATTTGGTTATTGATCGTGATCTTGTGTATATCTTAAGTTGTATCTATTTGTTCTATTACTTGGGTCACATGTCTATAGCGGGATGGATTTGCCTCGCGATTTTTTCTAGTCTATGTCCCCATGTATTTGAGGGTATGATCCCTTTAATTTTGATGTGAGTTGGGAATTCTAGGGAGAGTGGCTCTATGTGGGCGCCGGCACACAAAGGGGCTGTCGGGATAACCCACAGTAGAGTTAGTGTAAAAAGTGAAAACCTAACTAAATAATTAGGGGATGGGTAGTTAAACACTAAAAGATAATGATAGATACCTCGCTCACCTGTTAGGGCTATCAAAGACTAAAGGTGTTCGAGAAGGCCGTGGTTGGAAAAATCATGATCTCGTTTCCATGAGTAATGCACGATTCCGCATGAGTCACCCTATGGGGCGGCGCCTTAAAATACGCAGTCAGGATAACCATAGATGGAGGCGACACCTTGTGATAGGATGTCAAGATAATCCATGAAGGCCATGCGATGACACTCTCCTCTAGCTTTCCCCATAGTTGTTTTAATTGAAATCCTCTGGAAGTAATTTATTGTTTTGACTTGGACTCTTTTGTCATCATGTTATGTTAGTAGACTTATTTTGTCACATTTCCTTTGTGTATGAATTCTTTTCCATGATTGGTGTTGAGTCATATGTGTTACTTTTGACGTCTTGGTCATGAATCCTTTCTTAACTACTAGCACGAGGGTGGTCAGGTGGAACGTGCTTCGCACCCCGTTGGGTTTCCCATTCTGCAGTCATACCTTTAGTGCAGAGATTGTGGTGACAGTTTGTACCAAATTTATGTACTTTCAGATGTATACATTTATACTTTATCATATCATGTAAATTGTATTGTAACTCGCCCATGTGTTGGGATAATGTATCTTGTAACTTGTATAATTGGTTATTGGTATTTAGCTTGTATCATGATGTATTGTTATAATTCACTTTGTATTTCAAAACATTATTCTCATATGTAATTATATATATATTTGATGTTGATATGTTGAGTAAATTAGTTCTCATTATTTCCAAGTTTCATTGGTTATGTAATCTTGTTTAGCATATGTGGTACATCTTTATTGTTATGCTTAGCGTTTATCACTTTTATATGAGAGCTCATATCTGTGGAATGAATGTTGGATTAGTTAAGTTTGTTATTGGGTAGTTAACGTAATGTCTCTTCGTGTACCCCAAGGGACTTAGGAGATTAGTATGTATTTGTAATTATGCTAGTTGCAATTGATAACATAGTACTTCTACTTTATGTTTAAAAAAAAATTGTTGCGTAGTTAGTTGTCCTTTGGGGTTTGCGACGGGGTGTTACATAAATGGATAAAGATTAATGTGAATTGAATGAATGGATATTTTAATGATTATGTGAATAAAGTATTATGAAATGATTATGCAAATGGATAATGCTTATAATATGTTAATGATTTAAGTAGATTAATGAATGAATAGAAGAAAGTATTAAATGAATTAATTAAATAGATAATAATATCCATTTAATTAATAGAAAAAAAATAGGACAATTGTGAGGATAAATTTTGAGTGTATACATTTTTCCCCTCTTTGAGACAATGCAGCCTGTCGCGTTGTTTCAAAGAAAAATAATTGATTAACTGATACATGCCCCAAGGATATACTATTAAGGATGATGATATCGATGATATGCCTCCTCAAGAGACTAATCAAACAAGTTGTGATAAGATTAATCTCTCGATAGATCACGATGAGAAAATTTGATAATTGATATTGTGCAAGTAATTAAGTAGATATGCACATTTGATGAAAATGCACAACTAATATGCGTAACTGGACATTTGATGGAAATGCTCAATATAGCAAGGTTGATAAGATGATTAAGCTAATTGAGATTTATGCTAGCATAAAACAATGATTGACTAATAAATTGAGTGATTGGGGAGCATTTGAAGTTCCATGCTAAAAAGCAAGTTGATTGATTTGATATTTGGATTAAAAGACAAGCATCAGTTAGATAAATCGATTAATTACCCTTTGAGATAAAGAGCATGAAGAAAATGAAATTATGGGGAAATGGATGATGGAAGAAATGATGGATGAAAAAGAGATATGAAGGAAATGAGGGTGATAAAGCTTCTTGTGCTTTACAAAGTGCTTTATCATCATAGAGCTTATTATGTCGCAAATTAGTTTATGCGTCTAGATAGCATGAACATCTAGACAACCTGAATATTGTTTGCATTTTTATTTAGTAGTGAAGTATAAGCATCTAGGTATAAGGACCTTAGATGACCTGAATACTTATTGCATGGAAGACACTATCAGACAAGGATTGCTCTCATCCACATGAGACTCATAGGTCCCTGATGATTTTAGAAAACCATGTCTTAAGACAAGTCATCCTGTGAATAAGAAACAATCCACAAAAAACAAACAAGTGAACATGCCCCATCCTCGCCTCTCTAGTCTAAGACATCCTTGAGAAGCTAAAAGACATGCCACCAAAGAAAAAATCATAAAATAATCAAAGATCAACAAACACACAAGCATCATGCTTCAAGTAGATCTGATTCTTGTCACTATTTATGTGTTTGGTTGGATTTGAAAGATATATTGGTAGGTATGTTTCAATGTCCGCTTGATTGTCGATCGTGACGTGTTTTGATTTTGATGAAGTTCAAAGCTGTATGGCGATCTGAAAGTGTCACTTTTTTTGGATTTTTTGACATTATTCAAATAATTTTAAAACTTTTGGAATATTTAATCTTTTTGGATTTTCAAAATTTATTTTTTTTAGATTTTTTGGAATATTTGATTTTTGGATTTTTGGAATATTTAATTTTTAGATTTTTTGGAATATTTAATTTTTTTGGATTTTAAATTTTGATTTTTGGATTTTGGAATTTTTGATTTTTTTGATTTTTGGAATATTTGATTTTTTGGATTTTTGGAATATTTGATTTTTTTGAATTTTGGGAATAATTTAACTTTTTTGGATTTTTTGAAGTTTTACGATGGAATGAGATGAATCGCAAGTGAGTAGACAAACAAAGAGGATAGCTTCTCTGACCGTGAGATGCCAAGTATCCTAACCCATAGCTAAGGTTGAGGAAATTCCCTAGTGAGGGATAGGATCAACTTAGTATGTCTGGTGAAGCGAAGTGAGCAAGTGAGGGGAATGCTGAACAATTTTCAAGCCATGGTGAGTGTGAAAAGGCTATTATGAAGTGGAGGGTGAATGGAAATGGGACGGAGAGATCAAGTGGAGCTCCAAAGGAAAGAGGAGCAAAGCCTCTACACATGGCACTGATTTCTCGGTTTTCACCAGGATACTTGCTCAAGGCACCACCGAAGTGGTTTTCACCATTGCACGAATTGATTTCTCTTTACTTTTTTCATTTTTTCTTTTTTTTTTGTATTTTTTTAGAATTCTTTTTCATTTTTTTAATATTTTTTAAGACTTTTTTCCTCTCTTTTTTTTGTATTTTTCAGGATTCTTTTCCTTTTTTTTGTATTTTTTCAAGACTTTAAAAGAGAATACTTTCTAAAGTACTCAAGTATAAAACCTATGAATATGCATACTATTGATGGGATCCCTGAGCAATTCACCTTCTAGAGTAGATAACTAGTATGCCCCAAATCCATACACAATAGTGATAACATATGGACCCAACTAGTTAGGCTCATATTTGGATGACCATGTCAGATGAAGAGATATGATTTGGATGAAAGGTGTGGATGTAGAGGATGACTAATGTAGTGGGTGAAGGGAGTTAGGGCATGATTCGTAACGTGCACACTAGATGGGCCATCAGGCTTCACACGAAAAGGAGTTTGGGTAACCAATGAGTTATAGTGCGTGAAGGGTTCATTGTCAAAGGTCCATTGAAAAACATCACAAATGGAGGGATATGATGGATATGTTAATATGGATGAATGCAGTGAGTTGTATGAATTGGGTGAAAAGGACGAAAAATGGAGACTTAGGATCAACAAGCTCCTCTTTTTACATTCTACTTTGATAAATGCCCCCTTGTTATTTTAAATAGAGAGGCATAGCTAGAGATCAATTCTTTCTTTCTTTCCTTCTTTTGATGGATTCCCTTAGTTATTTTTTATGAAGGGCAATGATTAGAGACCACTTTGTGCTTACTTTCATAATTTTTTTCTTTGACTTGTCCAATAGCTTTTTATTTTGGCTAAAGGAATTTTCTTGATCTTTCTTTCTTTGTATGCTTTCTTTTGATTCTGGATCTCATTTGAAAAAGGAACTTTTACCTTTGATTCTTGAATTACATCCTTTTTATTTTCTTTGGGTGATACTTGTTGATCCATGTTTGTGAGGTGGATGGAGCGATAGGAATGTTAGGTGGCCGAATGAGAGTGGCGATGCAATCAATAGTCTTTGGGACTATCCTTTTTGGTAATGTTAATGCCAAAGGAAGCTTGCACACCCTTAATGAATTGGAAAGAGGGCTTAGTAGAGGCGACAATAGAAGATACATGGGGTGCTGGCAAGAAGTTGAGTCGACTTTTGGCCAAAAAGTATGTTTTCCCTAATTTTCAAAATTTGACACATTTGACCTTAAAATTTGAAGCACTTAGAGATGGAATCTTCAAAAAAGTCACTGATCATAAAATGTAGTACTCAGAGTCTAGTTTTCAAATATGTAATTTATTTCAATATTCAAATGGTACATATTGAGTTTCAATAGGTGTTTCTAAAAACCATTGTTTAAAAGTTACTTTTTTTTACCATACCATGCATGTGTACGTCATCCATATTTTGACCTAAATTATCATATTTTTCTAAACCCTTTTGGGAAAAGATTTGTGACTCATTGAAGCACGTTTTTGATATTTTTTTGTAATTTTTTATTGAATATTATTTTTTGTTAAATTTTTATTAGCCATATATGTTGTTTTGAAAAATCATCGTAAACGTCACATATAAGATGACCTAAACTTATCATTTTTAAAAAAATTGAAAATAATTTTTTGAAGTATGTTCTGGTGCAATTCATTTTACAAATTTTTTTTTAATTAAAAGTTATTAAAATAGTAAAAAACCCTGATATTTCAAGTTTATGGACTAGTTTCATCATAAATTAATTGAAAAATAGAAAAAATTAATCCAATTGTTAAAAAAATTACATATTTGGAATCTACATTGTCTCATCTATAATGGTTTTTAATTTCGTCAAAAAAAATTGAAAAAGAATTCGTCAGCCATATGTCCAAACTCAGTATTTTTATCTGACATTGTTAGGACTTTCAACTTGTAGGTCAAACTAGGTTGAAGGCCTAGGTTCAGATTCCAAATTATTTTCTTGAACCAGAATACAAAACAAAAACCCGACCACAAAGCAAGGGGAATTTAATTTTTTTTGGAATAAACGGGATCCCGTTTTGTAAATCGAGATCTTGTTTCCCACTATTAAATGTTGGGACCATTGACATGGAAACGAGATCTCATTTCATAAATGGGATATCATTTCCATGTCAACGGTCCCAACATTTAATAGTAGGAAACGTGATCCCATTTCTTTTTTACCGTTTTTTAAAAATTTACTAGCAAAGTTTTATTGTGAAGTCTGCAACTTCACATGTATGGCCGACTATGACAGATTGGGCTATTTTCTATCAACTTTTATCTTTACAGGTGTTCAACTTGCATTTTGGATTGAATTTTTCAAAGGAGGCATCATGTAAACAGTTGTTGAAGTGGAATTGTGTTATTTTTCTACTTGTTTGGAGGAACAAAAGAGGAAGACTTGTTTTTATAGGTCTTCAACTTGCAATTTGGATTGAATTTTTGAAAGGGGGCATCGTGTAAATAGTTTTTAAGTGGAATTTTGTTATTTTTCTACTTGTTTAGAGGAACAAATGAGGAAGACTCTTGTCCTTATAGGTCTTCAACTTGCAATTTGTATTGAATTTTTTGAAGACTTTCACTATTGACATTCATTTATGCTTGAGAATTTTATAATCATGGGTTCACAAGCTCGTAATAAGAGGAGAGATAGGAATACATTGACTCTTGAAGAAATTCAAGCAAAGGGAGAGAAGGAGAAAAAAAGACAAAGAGATAGAAGAATGAGAATTAAATCAATGAATGATGGTGGAGCATCAAATTCCACAACTATTGAAGATGAAAACATTGAGGAGACCATGGTTGTAGACGAAGCTAATTTGCAAGAAGTCAATTTGGAAAATAATATGATTATACAAACAAGTCCTAGTATGTCTTAAAATCCCTCTTTCAATTCTATGGAGAATGTTTCAATAGGCACAAATCTAGGTATGTCTTCAAATCCACATTTTAGTGAAATGGAAAAATCATTTTAAAAAGTTTTACAAGATGCTGGACTTAACGATGTTGACATT
>VDFB02058242.1:615174922-615206560 GCA_007258455.2 Sequoia sempervirens | reverse complement strand
TAACTAATAATAAAATATAAACATGTTTTAAATAACCATTGAGAATACAATTCTTCTCAACTAATCATCTATTTTGTATATACACACACACAAACACACATATATATATATAAATATATATATATATGTGTGTGTATATATACAGAATAGATGATTAGTTGAGAAGAATTGTATTCTCAATGGTTATTTAAAACATGTTTATATTTTATTATTAGTTAAAAAAAATTAAAAGTGAATGATTTATTAGATTTATTTATGTCTTTTATTAGTGTAATTAATTGAGAAAATTAGTGATTGACTTTGTAGAGAAAATTCTTGTGTGCGATGATGATTGTTGACTTAAGGATTTATGTTATTAAATCATTCTTTGATTCTAAATAAATAGTAGGTTTATTTTATGGAGTTCGTTATTGAGACTTTTGTGTTGAGTTAACTTGAGTGATTATTTATTTGGTTAACTTAATTATGGGTTATAGGGTTGTCGTTGAACTTCTAGAGGTTATGAAATTTGGTGTAATTAATTAGGGTTTTTAGTTCTACTTTCCTTGTGGATGTAACCTTGTGATTACTTTGAGTTTCATTCTTTTGTTAAGTTACTGTGATATAAGAGTATGGCGAGATGGTTTTTACCTTGTGAATCTCTATCCTGTGTTTTGGTGAACTTGAGAGTTCAATTTCTCATGTTTTGTGGTATGTTAGGGAATTCTAGGGAGAGTGGCTCTATGTGGGCGCCGGCGCACAAAGGGTCTATCAGGATAACCCACAGTAGAGTTAGTGTAAAAAGTGAAAACCTAACTAATTAATTAGGGGATGGGTAGTTAAACACTAAAAGATAATGATAGATACCTCATTCACCTGTTAGGGCTACCAAAGACTAAAGGTGGTCAAGAAGGCCGTGGTTGGCATAATCATGATCTCGTTTCCATGAGTAATGCACGATTCCGCATGAGTCATCCTATGGGGTGGCACCTTGAAATAGGCAGTCAAGATAACCATAGATGGAGGCGGAACCTTGTGATAGGATGTCAGGATAATCCATGAAGGCCATGCGATGACACTCTCCTCTAGCTTTCCCCTTAGTCATTTTAACTGAAATCCTCTGGAAGTATTATTGTTTTGACTTGGAGTCATTTGTTGTCATGTTATGTTAGTAGACTTATGTTGTCACATTTCCTTTGTGTATGAATTCTTTTCCATGTTTGGTGTTGAGTCATATGTGTTACTTTTGACGTCTTGGTTGGGAATCCTTTCTTAACTACTCCTAGCATGGGGGTCGTCGAGTGGAACGTGCTTCGCACCTCGTTGGGTTTCCCATTATGCAGTCATACCTTCAATGTAGAGATTGTGGTGACAGTTTGTTCCAGATTTATGTACCATCAGATGTATACATTTATAATTTATTCATGTCTTGTAATTGTATTGTATCTTGCCCGTGTGTTGGGATAATGTATCTTGAAACTTGGATAAATGGTTATTGGTATTTAGTTTGTAACACGATGTATTGTTATAAAACACTTTGTAATTCAAAACATTATTCACTGATGTAATTATATATATTTGATGTTGATATGTTGAGTAAATTAGTTTCTCATTGTTTCCAATTTTTATTGGTTATGTAATCTTTTTTAGCATATGTGGTTCATTCTTATTTTTATGCTTAGCGTTTATCACTTTTATATGAAAACTTATATTTGTGGAATAGAATGTTGGATTAGTTAAGTTTGTTAATGGGTAGTTAACGTAATGTCTTCTCGTGTACCCCAAGGGACTTAGGAGTTTAATATGTATTTGTAATTATGTTAGTTGCAATTGATAACATAGTACTTCTACTTTATGTTTAAAAAAAAATTGTTGTGTAGTTAGTTGTCCTTTGGGGTTTGTGCGACGGGGTGTTACATTTGTGCTTTTACCCTGTTTATGCAAATGAATGTTATGCAATGGTTTATGTGATGAATGTAATGTGGTGAAAAATGGATGTAATGTGATGATTTATAAATGTGCTTATTTATGAAAGTGCTTATAATAACACATTTATATGATGATGGAGATGTAATGCATATGTTTCCTATATGATATGTTATGCAATATGGTAATGATTTGTGGATGTAGGATTGATGATAATGATGATTAACTATCATAGTACCTTGTTAGAGTGAAGAGAAAGAAGGGATGAAAGAAAATAAGACATTCCAACAAGATGATGAATATGCAAATGATGATGACTACTTTCCGAGGAGTTAGGATCTTCAAAGGGCCAATTTCTGTATGTTTGATAACACATGTGGTACGATGCATCAAGGTATAGAGAACTAGGATGGCATTGTATTTAGTGTGAAGGAATTTGACTTGACAACTAGATAGGAGTATCCTTGCTCACACCTGACATACAAAAATCTTACTAGGATGCACTTTAGGTACTTCAAACATCTTGGACCAAAACATAGAAAGGTATAACCTATCAATGTAATACTCAACAAGCTGCCCAAAATACCCTCCATACATATCTAAAAAAGCAAGTATTCGCCAAGTTGTATTACATGAACATCAAACAAGCACAATAGATAAAAGATAATGATTGTTGCCCCATTCCTATCTCTCTAAATCCATTTGTTTAGACATCATTGAGTGGTTATTGGAATGAGCGCAAAGAGATAAGTCAAAAGAAAAATATAAAGTAAATAAACAAGCTGATGTTCTTCAATACCACCACTAACCAAAATGAAATGTGTTTTTAAGGATAAGAACTGAAACTATTGCCAAAAGATAATTCCCATTGTAGGAAGGATACATCCTAGGACATGTTAGTGGATGGCAGCATGCCATTTTATTTATACAAAGTGTTCTTTTTGATAAATAATGCCCATTGTATGAAGGATACATCCTAGGACATGATGTTATGAAATGATTGATTTGGGACTAATTGGATGATGGGATATCAACACAAAGAGTTGACCAACTTGTTTACATACTGACTTAAACCTGAGACTTGACGTTTTGAGTTTTCACTTTTCAGCTGCTAGACTTGTTTTTGACTATTTCACTGAAGGTTGAGGATGATGATCGTTATTATGAGTTTCATTTATTATGGCTGAAAACGAGATGAGATGGATGGATTTTTTCAAATATTTGGATGTTTTTGGAGTTTTGAAATGTTTTGAGGCTATTTTTGGTATTTTTTGAGATTTTATAAATGTTTTGATTTTTTGGTTTTTAAATGTTTTGGGGTTTTCTGAGATTTTGACCAAGATACTAACCTAAGGACCTATCCTAGGGTCCTTAAGGGCTGATCAATAGATTAGCCTTGCCTATGTTATACACATAGAGACCACGTAGTTTGACTGATGACTTGATCAATTTTCAGATGAAGATATACATGATGAAATGTTAGTTTCTTATAACGAACTCCTAAAGGACTAACCTAAGTGTCTCGGGGGATGATCAAAGATCAACCTTGCCTACATTCAAGGCTTAGAGACCTGTAGTTTGACTGACGAATTGACTGATATTTAGATGAAGATATACATCATGAAATGTCAGTTTATTATGACAAACTCCTAAAGGACTGACCTAAGTGTCTCGGGGGATGATCAAAGATCAACCTTGCATACACTCAAGGCTCAGAGACCTGCAGTTCGACAAGATGCCTCTATTTTCAAATTTTTGATTAAAATTTTGACCTATTTTGGGATTTTGATATGTTTTGAATGTTTTTGGATTTTGGATTTTTTGATGTTTTTGGATTTTTTGGGATTTTTGGATTTTTTGATGTTTTTTGGATTTTTTGTCTTTAGGACTTCAAGAATATACATGAATTTGATCCAATGAGAATGTGCCCCCAGTGTGATGTAATAGACTACTCTGATAAATGCAAGACAAATTGACCTTGGGAATGGGCCGAGTAGTACTAGGAGGGATCATGATATGAACACAAGACCAAGCTATGATGTAGATGTCAAATGGATGGGTGATGGATGAAGATCTGAATGTGATGGATGATGCAAGACAAGCCATAAAGATCTTGGTCGATGGAAAATGCTTATTTACACAAGGCACCTATTTGCTAGGTTTTCACCAAGGTACTTGTCCAAAGTGCCACCAAAGTGGTTTTCACCAAATGACGCTTTTTCTCTTTACTGTTTTAATCCTTTTTCTATTTTTTTTTTGATTTTTATTTTGGTTGTTACCGGATGCCTATTTGCCAGTTTTTTTTCATCGGAATTAATAACCATTTTTATAGACCATTTTGATTTTGATTTTTGGTTTTTATACAGCCGGAAGGGTCGTATAAAACTTTTTGAGATGAGAGTTGTTCATGGGCTCTTGTAGAGGTTCCCCTTCGAGTGTTGATAATTGATATGCCCCTGACTTATAGCTTGCTGTGATAAAAAATGGTCCCAACTAGTTAGGTTCAAATTTTCCTTTGCTATTTGGATTTGGGATATTCTTCTAATTCTCCTTTAGTGCCAGTTCTTTGACTTGGAAAGTCCTGCTTCTGATTTTCTTGTTATAGCTCCTCTTGAGTCTATTCTAATAGACTTGCAAATGATTTAAAGCATCTATACGCCACTCATCCAGTAGCTCCAACTCATTCAGTCTTGATACTTAGTATTCTTCATCCGTGATGAGGTTTTGTAATGATATTCTTAATGACGAGAGCTCAATCTGAATGGGGAGTACTGCTTCTGATCCATAGACCAGGGAGAAGGGGGTGGCACTGATGAGTGTGCAGATGTTGGTTTGATAGGCCCAGAGGATGGGATTGAGCTATAGATGCCAGTCATGACTTGCATCATTGATTGTTTTCTTGAGGATCTTTAAAATGGTTTTATTTGTGGCTTCTGCTTGGCCATTGCCTTGGCGATAATATGGGTTGGAGAATTGATGTTGGATTTTGAAATTTTCACACAAGTTGAGGACATCCTGATTCTTGAATGGTGTCCCATTATCTGAGATAATGGCTTGTGAGACACCATAGTGTTAAATGAGATAGTTTAGGATGAACTTTGATATCTGTTTCCCAGTTATATATGTCATGGGTATGGATTCCACCCACTTGGTAAAGTACTCAGTGGTGGTTATGATGAACTTGTGGCCATTAAATGAAGTGGGAGTGATTTTTCCAATGAGATTGAGTCCCCACTGCAAAAAGGGCCATGGTGTGATGATGGGATGAAGTTCTTGATTGGAGCATGGATGAGGTCCCCATGTTGCTAACATTGTAGGCACCTTTTGATGTAGTCATGTGCCTCTCTTTTCATTGTAGGCCAATAATACCCCATCCTCAAAAATTTATTGGCTATGGCCATTCCACTTGAGTGTGAACCACAGATGTCGTTATGCACTTTAGTTAAAGCGGTTAATGCCTCCTCAGCGTGTAAAAAACATAGGAAGGTTCCTTCTATTCTCCTATGGTAAAGGGCATCTCCTAGGATGATGAATTGAGATGCATTTTTGACAAAGGTTTGTTTTAAGGTTGAGGGTAAGTTAGTAGGTAGGACACCTATTCATAGGTAGGTATAAATGTCATGGTACCAGGGATCACCAGGACCAATGATTTCACAGACAAATTCTATTTCTGGTACCTCGAATGTGGGTATGAGAAGTTGCTCTACCAAGAATTCATGTTTTAGGAAGTTGTGAGGGATGTCTAGTAGGGATCCAATCATTACCATGACATCTGAAACTCTATTGTTGGCTCTGGGTATCTGCTCAAATGTGATTTCGATAAAGGATTCCTTGAGAGTCTCCACTAGTTTCTTGTATGGAGTGAGCTTATCATCCTTATTTTGGTACTCACTGTTCACTTGGTTTATTATTAGTTGAGAGTCTCCATATACTTTGAGGGACATGATGTGCCACTACACTACTATTCTGAGACCTATGGTTAAAACCTTATATTCTGCAATGTTATTAGTGCAGGGGAGCACCAATTTATATGATCTAGGTATGCAGTCCCCTTGTGGGGTGATAAAGAAGACATCGAATCTTGATCCATGTTGTGTGTATGAGCTATCAATGTAAAGTTTCCAGTGGTTGGCTATGTTGAGATTGAAGATAGATTCATATGGAAATTTTGAGATGAGAGGATTCTCTAAATAGATTGGTGCTTTTGCAAGTTGATTTTCCATGACTTGGTCTTTAATTTCCTTCCACTTCACATATTTAATGTCATACTTTGATATTATCATGACCCATTTAGCCATTCTTCTAGTGAGAATTACTTTTGACAGTGAGTACTTGAGGGGATCAATTTTGGAAATGAGTTTTATTTTGTGTGTCAACATGTAATGTTTAAATTTTTGTGAAGCAAACACTATTGCTAAACATTCTTTTTCAATGAATGAGTAGTTTAACTCATGACTGACCATTGTCCTATTGATATAATATATGGCCCTTTCTGTCCTGTTTTCATCATGCTAAGCTAGAAGAGCACCAAGGGCTGCTGTTGTTGCTAACTCATAGAAAATTAATGGATTTCTTGGGATTGGTGGCATTAGGATTGATGGTGTAAGAAAATATTATTTGATTTTATTAAAGGCTTCTTCACACTTGTTATCCCACTTGTACACTACTCCCTTGTGAAATAGGTGAGAGCATGGATTTTGTTTATCTGCTAGCTGTGCTATGAATCTTTAGATGGACTGAAGCCTACCTTGTAGACCTCTCAATTGTTTCAATGTTTTGGGTGCCTCCATCTTGAGGATTTCTTTTACCTTTGTTGGATCTAACTCAATACCTCTCATTGACACTATGTATCCTAGGAACTTTCTTGACTGTACACCGAAGGCACACTTCTTTGGATTTAATTGGACCTTGTATTCCTCCAACCTATCAAAAATAGTATTCAAAGTTGCTATGTGATCCTTCCTCTTTCTAGATTTGGCTATTATGTCATTGACATAATCTTTGACAGTTTTATGGATCGTGTCATGGCTCTTTGGTATGTTGCTCCTGTATTCTTCAAGCCGAATGGAATCATATTCCAATAGTAAGTCCCCCATGAACAAGTGACATTTTGTGTTGGTATTCTTTAGAAATTATTATCTGGTTGTATCCCGAGAAACCATCCATCAAGAAAAGAATTTCGTGTCTCACCATCATGTCTACAATCGTGTCAATGTTGGGCAACGAGAAATCATCTTTTGGACATGCTTTTTTTAAGTCCTTGAAATCTATGCAGATTATGATTCCCCCATCAGGTTTTGAGATGGCAACCAGGTTTGACACCCATTCTTGATATTCTATTGGTTGAATGAATCATGAATCCAATAGCTTCTTTAGTTCCATTTTGACTAGCAGGTTGATCTGAGGATGCATTTTCTTGAGCTTTTGTCTAACGGGCTTTGCTTCAGAGTATACTGCTAGGTGATGAACTACAATTTCTGGATCAAGCCCTGACATGTCAGCATAAATCCATGCAAAGTTAACTTGTATCTCTCTCAAGAAGGCTGCTAGGAGTTCTTGTTCTTCTAATAGTAATGAGTCCACATAAAATGTGATGTGTGGGGTCTCCTTTGTTCCTAGATTAAATGGATTGCACTTTTTTGCTAGGACCACTAATTTCTCTAATGTAGAGATCTGAAAGGAAGATTGAATCCCCCATCCTTAGGCACCTCAGAGAGGTTTTCACCATTGGATGCATCCTTTATTTTTAATTTTTTCAGGTCAGAGAGTGCCATAGTGTGGTTTTCATTCAAGGACCTGAAGATTATTCTAAAATTTTCACTTTTGTGACTAAGGGATTCAATCATTTCCCCATAGTATGCGTGTGTATCTAGCTCAATGATGAGTCCTGCTTTTTGATCTCTACACAAAATATTATCTTGTAGTCCCATGAATTCAGAGAGCACCTCATTGTTTTTGAATGTGTCAAGAATTGGTGGTCCTCGTTGGTCATAATCGATGAGTTGGGGGTAAACTAGGTGGATTTCATGATTTTGATGGTCTGACTTAAAGGATAAGGTGCTAATCATGAGAAGGGTGGTATCCTCGAAGAGCCTAGGTAGGTTTGTTATGGGATCCTCATCATCACTACTACTACAACTATCAGTTATGTCAAATGTGAAGTTGTCTATGACTCTACCTATAGATACAGGTAAGCGAAGTTTAGCTTTGAATTGTTGAGGAGGATTATTGAGCTTTCTAATTGGAGGACTTCAGCCACATATGGTTATACTTGGAGGGGTAAATCCAAGGCCAAGATTTCTCATTCGCATCTCCAAAATGGTAGGTATTATAAGCCCGTTGTCATTTTTCCCAAGTCTTCAGTTTCTATCATAGCCCATTGTGAGCATCATTTGCAAACCTTTGCTTCTGTCATCCATTGGTAGATTGGCTACTAGTCCATTATCTTGATATAGGAGATGAGATGGGTCCTCCTCTATGACTTCTTGGACAAGATCTCCCCAATTTCTAAAGTTGGGATATTATTTAGGGGATGTTTGAGATGTGGAGGCTTCATTTTCTTGTAGATGTCCTTGTGATCTGGGAGATTGTGGTAACTCTCGTACCACAAAATCATTTTTGGGAATCATGTAGTTTCCACAACCATTATCCTAGATGATTAATTTGATATTAGAGATGGTGGCGATGGCAGGAATGGAAGGTGTCTCTGTCATAGAAGTGGATGCGAGAGTGGTTGGATCAATGTACAGTGTTGATGGGCCTTCATCATTTTTAGGTACTTGAGGTATTTTCTAGTATTTTTCCTCAAGGTTCTTGTAGTAGGAGAATGGTTCAGGATCTCCATGGATGGTGACCTCTTGTCCTTCATACATGAATTTGACACATTGATAGAAATTTGATGCTACCGCTTGCATTGCATGAATCCATGGATGTCCTAGGAAAATGTTATAAGGCAAGTCAAGGTCCAAGACCTGATAGGTGGTTTCCATGATAGCTGGCCCTACTTGAATAGGGATTCTGATTGTTGCTTGGGACACTCTTTCCTAATCATCATATGCTCTGATTGTAATACCTTTTCCTTTGTTCATGGAATCCTCTAAGATTTTTAACTGCTTAATGAGCTTGAGGGAACAAATGTTCAAGCCTGCACCTCCATCCACCAAGACTCACTTGAATTTACTTTTCTACACTAGGACCTCTAAATGGAGTGCACGGTTATGAGATGATTGAGAAGGAAAATATTGGTTGGAGAATGTAAGGAGATTCAGGGTAATGATTTTTCTAACCATAGCCTGGAATTGTTCTGCATCAGGATCTGTGGGGATGGTGGATAAAGCCAATGCTTCCTCAAGGATTTTCTTGTGGGTAGATCAAATTTTTAATAACTCCATGATGGAGATTTGTGATGGCATTCTTTTCAGCTGATCAAGGACATTGTAACCATTGGGAATAGATCTTGAATTGGACATGAAAGTCCTATTTGGTTGAGATGATCCTGCAATAGTAACTTTTTCACCTCTTGTGGTGACTCAACAATCGGCTTGAGCTCCTTTGATAGTGATTACTACACAGTGTTCATCTAGGGAAGTGATGACAGTTTCATACACATGATTCACATTTTTGAAGGTGCCTTTCCCCTTATCATTGTTATTTTTCCCTTTATTGTTATGGTTAGGCATCAAATTCGTGTATATTTGAGGTTTTGGTTTCCTGTTGGTTGTTCCACATTTATAATTCTTTGATCAATGAGATCTTGGACTATGTTCTCTAACCTCATGCAACTATTCATGGTGTGCCCTTTGATTTTATGGAAGTCACAGAGTTGATTTTCATTGTACCAAGGAGGTTTAACATCTGGTTCTTGGTAGTTCTCATAGGTGGGAATCTTGATGAGGTTTTCATTTATTAGTTTCTTCATGATGACTTCAAGTGGTTCCCCAAGAGTAGTGTACTTTATCTTGGTGAAGTTCTTGTTTCATTGGGGTGGTCGTCTTTGTTCATTGATGTTATTAATTGCTTGGTTGTTTGGTTGTTGTGATGTGTTCACGTGATGGTTGTTTTGATGATGGTTTTGGATTTGTTCTTGTGGTGTGAGTGTGTTTTTTTGAGGGGCACTGATGAAATTTTTTGGATCGATAACACCATAGTTTGTAACATTTTTTTCTTGCCCATGTACGAGGTTTGTCATTGTAATTGGTGGGTGGGCAATTATTCTGTTGTTTAGGATATGCAGTTGATCCTCCAGGTTGTGTCATAAGGGCTCATTCGATGTTGAGCACCTTGGAAATCAGCTGGTCATACGTGGTGATCCCTTGGACCTTGAGATGGAATGCCAAGAGTCCATCAAGGTTGGATATGATAGTGCACACTTGTTATTCCTCGAGCATGACCTATTTGCTCTGATTGGCCTTGGATCACCATCATTGTAGGAATGAAGCAAATGATTCATTCTTACCTTGTTTCAGAGCCGATAGTTCCTCAAGACTGACATCCATGGTGATATTACATTCATAGTTTTTGATGAATGTGTCTATGATTTCTTGGAATGTCTTGATGCCTGTAGGTAAGTGAGAGAACCATTCCATGGCATGGCAATCCAAAATCCTAGGAAATAGCTGCATCAAATAGGTATCATCATACACAACTTCCATGCAATGAACCTGGAATTTCCTAATGTGATTTTCAGGGTTTCCCATCCCATGGTACTTATCGAACTTGGGGATCTCAAATCCATTTGGAATGGTTTCATCACAAGGTTTCTTTCGAATGGATAAGGACACAAGTTACTAGATGTTTTTGTGGTTTCCCTTGATTGAAGGTCAAGCACTTGTTGTGAGAGCAACCTGATTTGTGCTTTCACATCATTTTGCGGATCAGGGGGTGGGATGAAGGTGTTATAAGGAGGTTTGATTTTTGGTTGGATGGGTGGGTTATTTGGTGTGTTGTTTGATGGTATCTACACATCCTATTGAGCCATGTATGCTTGCAATGGATATTGTATAAACAACACTTGTTTTTCGTCTTGTTGTTGCTATGCCAAGATTGCCTGTTGTTGAGCTTGCTATTGTGCTTGTTATTGCATCAACAACACTTGTTGTTGGGTTACTAATTGGGTTGCTTCTTGCTGCTCTTGGTGTTGTTTTATTGCTTGCTAATATGCTTGTTGTTGTGCTGCTTGTTTTTGTGCTTGTGCTTGTTGTGCTTGATATTGGGAATGTACCTAAGCTTGAGCTTGAGCTTGTGCTTGGGATTGTGCTGCTTGTGCTTAAGCTTATTCTTTGGCTTTGGCTTGGGCTTGGGATTGTTGTTGCTGCAATAAGATTTGGGCTTGAGCAACTTGTTATGCTTGTAATGCAGCTTGGTCTGCTTGAGTAGCTTGTGTTGCTTGAGCGGCTTGTTGTTGTTGTTGTTGCTGCAATAAGGCTTGGGCTTGTGCCTCCTGCTACACTTATTGTGTGACTTGGGTAGCTTGAGTAGCTTGTATCGCTTGAGAGGCTTGAGCAACTAGTTGTGAGATTTTTTGAGCAGCTAGTTGCTTGAATTTTTGTTTTTCTACTTGTAGGAATGCCTTTTGATAAGAATCTTGCTGAGTGGATTGCAATGCAATGCTATATTGATTTGATGTATTAGGGCTTGGTGGTGGTGGTGATGGAGGTGGATTCAGAATGGTGCTCGTTGTGGTGGTGAGAGGTGTTGTCGTATTTGGGGTTTGAGTGGTAGATGGTGCAATTGATGTGGTTGGTCCCTTAGAAATCATGTTTTGAGATGTTAGGGGGGTTGTTGGTGATGTGATGGTGGTGGTTAGTGTCATTGGGATAGTTGTCATTTGTTGTTGTGATGTCAATCATAGGTTTTGAGAGTTTGGAATGATGCTTTGATTGATGTTTGGGATGTTGGTTTGATTTTGATTGATATTTGGTAAAGGTGGAAGCCGTAAGTGAAGACATGGTGTGGATGATGATGGAAATGGCAGAAGTGGTGAAAATGTGAGGGATGTGATCTCTTGAGGAAATGGTGTAGTGTCAAAAATGCCCCCTGGTTTGAACATGTCACCCTCTTCTTGCGAGGTTATGGGGAGAGAGGTTTGGGGTGTTGTGTGAAATGATGATGATGGGTTATTTGGATCATGAAAGGTGAGAGGGACATATGTGTGCAATGGATTTTGGGGTACATTTTGCCCCAAAATGGTGTTTTCATCCAAGTCTTGATTATTCACAAGGGGGTGTGTTTGTATTGCATTGAGAAATGCACTTCCCTTGTTAACACTAGGTTGAGTTGGAACAATGGATGATGTGATTTGTGGAATATTTTGAGTGATACTTTGGGATGGGGGTGTAGATGAGATGGGGATGGTGGATGAGATTGGGGGTGTGATCCCAAAAGATGTTTCCACAATAGTACTCACATCAAAATAAGAAGGGATTTTAGCCCCTTGTTTTTCCAATTTGAGCATGTATAGTGAAGGGTTGAGTCTCATCATGATATTGATAATCTTATGATTTTCCAGATTTTGAACCATTTTGGTGATTTCCTCATGTGAAATCCAAAAGATAAGATCCTCTTCTTGAATTTCCTCTTGTGGATTTTGTGATGATGAGGGAAAGTTAGTTAAAGGATTACTTGATTCAATGAGATTCATTTCGAAGTTTGTTTGGCTTTGGTCACTTGAAGCGGGTGTTTCTTTGTTGTCTTCCATGTTCTTCTTGTGTTGAGATCTAGTTTGTACCATAAAATAGGGGTCAATTTTTTAAGAATATTGGGAGATGAATCTCTAATTCTTTGGATTGATATATCTTTAGGTACAAAATTAGAATTTTTTAGGATGATTTAAGGATCAAAGGGTGATAATGATATGGATGTAAGATAGATGTTTGATGGATGTTTGGAACTCTTTGAGAAGATCTTGAAGGGTATATTAAACTTTAGGACTTGATTTAGGATTGATTTGTTTTGGATTCAGATTTTGGTGGACTCATAAACTCTAAGAGGTTGGATGTTGTCCTAGAGTTTAAATTTCTCACAAGATGATGATTTGTCTAGGTGTGAGAAGAAGGATTCATCTAAACACTCCTATCCAAATAAGATGAGATCGATAATGAACTCCTAAATCCCAAGATGTTGGATGTTATCAAGGGATGAATTTTTTCACAAGGTTTGATAATTTGATCAAATATGTGGAGAAGGATGCATCTACACACATTCAATCAAACAGGGTGATTTGGGATTGATTTCAAATAATTTTCCCAAAGTTTAACATGAAGGATTTTTTCCAAGATTTTTGAAGAGTTGATGATGAGATGATTTTTGGTTTTGATGTTCAAAGATGGATGAAGGTTTGATTTTGATCCTAGGATGTACCTAAAAAGACACTTGTTTACTAGACCTTAGTATTGAAGAACATACGATACTTCTAAGGACCTCTATAACTAAGAAGTGGTTCAAACTGAGCATACATTTCCGTATTGTTCAAAGGGACGAGTCTATAGAACCTTGTGAATTTTTTGCTTATTTTGATGTGTTTCTTTTGATTGCACTTCCTAATGTATTTCTTGATGGCCTTTTGAGTGTGACTCCTAAATTTTGAACTTTGGTTCAAGGACTTTCATTTTGGGATTTTGACTTTCTTGGAAATCATGAGGAATTCATACATATGTGAGAACCAATTTTGTTATCTTTGCTTAGTGATTTTATTTTGCCACAAACATTTCTTGATTAGGTTTTCAAACTAGATGTCTAATGTCTCAATTTCTTCTCTTTTCACAATGTATATTATGTGAAACTTTGATGAAATTAAGGCAAGGGTTACTTATTGTTAACTTTAGTGAGAAAATTGATATATAATACAAGTGTTTAGAAACCTCTAAGGATAAAATCCCACGGGAAAGCAATAACACATGAAATTGGTCAATTGTATTTGCTTCCTAAAGGGTTTGAAATTTTGATGATGATGTTAAATGTTTGTTTCCAAAATTTTTTTGAACAAGAAAAGCATTTTGTAACCAAGAAAAAGCACAACCTTATGGATATGAAAGACTATATTTGTTGAGTCCCCACTTGGACAAGTCCAGCTACGCTTATCTTTAGTGAATGGTTAGATGCTTGACCCCACTGACTCCCCTCCATGACATTCACTTATATGGGGCAGCCAAGCATCAACACCCATGAAACTCCCATGGCATGCTTTCCATTTCTACTAAAGACCGTAAAAGTGTGGGGCGGCTTCAGAACGACCGTTCTTGCACCAACAAATAGATAGGGATTTTGGCCTTTCTACAAAAATGATTTTAATTCAGAATTTTTGTTCATAGGAGTTGACCCAATGTGGTGAGAGACCATTGCTTGCCTTCTCGTTCGAGACAACTGCATGATACTAGCATTTATTCTAGTACACACTTTTATATCCCAGTTGGAAATACTCTTGGGTTCAGAGTGTTATCAGTTGAATTGTTGCCTTGGGTGAGTACTTTTCCCCCAAGGCAAGCCCTCTAAGATAAAAAAAGTGAATAAACATATCCATTGTTTGATCAACCTTCATTTAGAAAAAAAGGGAGAATACATGTAATAGGTTTACTTGCACTTGCAAATTTTTTTGTTAAATTTTAAACCCAAATTGAAGTGTGTATGTGAAATTACTTACACAACTAAATGTCACCAAAAGCATTTTGATTCTCAAAATCACCGCGAGGTGCGAGAGAAGTGCATATGTCTTTTGATGATATTATTTTGTGTAAGTAATTACAAAATAATGAAAACACATGTTCATTTTAAGTCCACAAAGCAAAAGTGAATTTGTTTTAAAGCACCAAAGTAAGTGTGACAATTTTCCTTTTTTCAATTATTAAACCCAAAACAAACTCTAGTAAATTTGAGTCCTAAAGTTATTTTTAAGCCTTTTAGTAACAAGAATTTAAAAGGTTCTTTTTAAAGTCAAAAATGAAATTAGTAAGTCCTAAGCATAAAAAGATAACAAATTTTTCCTTAAGAGGAATAATGAATCCTCTAAGAGTGTTAAACAAACACTATAGTGTTTAAAAACACTTATTTTTTTGAAATAACATCATCATGCTTCCCTTCTTTTTCATCGTTGATCGATCCAACCTACAAGAAATTCAGCCAAATTTTGTAGAAACAGAGGTAAAAAAAGTAGAAAAAAGACAAAAGAGCCATAATTTGAAAAAAAAAGTGCTACAAATAAAATTTCAATTTATACTCCCCTCCAGTGGTGTAATCCATGAAGGTGTCATAGTTTGAATTCACCAGCAGTGTTGTATAGCATTGCTTTCTAGTCAATGTCACTCTATAACTAGACCAATGAGCATGAAGGCGTCACCCTTTCGGTCAGCATTGTAGTTTAGATTCTTGAAAGATTTTGGTGGGTCAGATTTTAGTGTAGTTTAGAATTCAAAATTGTGGGTGGGAAGTCAGAGGCATCACAGTTTGGAGTTTTTGACAGTTCTATATAGTGACACTGGAGAACCAACGGTGCTGAACAACGACGCTGAGGTTCCAGCGGCGAAGTTTTCCAGTAGACAAAAAAAAGCATGGAATTTTTGACAAAAACTTGATTAGAAAACAAGATTGAGTCCTCCTTCTAGTGCCAAAATGTGAATCATGATTCGAAACCTACACAAACATAAGAAATAATCAAATATATTAAATCAAATGCAAGGTTTGTAACATGATTCCTCAAGAAATTCATTTAAATTGCAAAAAAGAAAGAGGATATGAAATGAATAACACAACAAAACTTAAAACATATCAAATCCTATTCTAAAGCAAAGAAAACTCTTAATCTCTTGAGGGAATTAGTGCCAATTTGATGTGAAAATTGGCCCTTTCCCAACTCCAATGATGCAATGGTGCTTTGGTGATGAAAATTGATCCACTTTGATGAAGAGTGATGAATGCTCCAAGATAAAAACCTTAATAACCTAGCTACAAATTCAAAAGTATGGATGAATATTGCTAAAGATTTGAGTATAGTAAGTTTACTCAAGTTGTGGATGATTAAATGAGGAATGAAGCCTCTTATTTATAGAATGTTAAGTTGAAAGAATTCCCAAAACAAAGCAATGTGGGACTATCTTTCATTCAATGGAAAGGTGCCACTTGTCCAAATGTGGATGGGCCAAGGATGTGCAAGTTTTGATGAATGTGTCAATAAATGCTAATATTTGAATTTTGAAATTGCATTAATGACAAGGTGAAGGGAGAGTTAAATGGAGTAATGGCCACTTGGATCAATGCAAAAGGACTTGTAAGAGGGAGTGAATGCTTTGTTGGAAGGAAAAATTCCAGTTAGATTTGAATTTCAAACTTTGAAGAATATTCCTCCTTTATGCCATGTTGAAGATAAATAGAGATTTAATAAATCAAATAACTCTATTTTCATGTGCAAGTGGCAAAATATGGAGGATGGGAAATGAGAAGGGATTAAATTAATCAAAGTTAATTAATTTAATGAGGGATTAAATGATGTGACCTATTTGACTTAAATTTATGGATTGATTTAAATCAAATATAAGAAGAATATGATTTAAAGATTTAATTAAATCAAGGGTTTTGATTTATTTAACCAAGGGGGTGAAGGTAGATTAAATTAAATAAGGTTTTGATTTACTCAATTTAATAGATAAAATTTAGAGATTTATTTAATTAAAATTAATTATTTAATTAAATAGGGATAATTAGATTAGAGTGAGAGACTTAATTAAATACATGATTTATTTAATTAAGAGAGGAAAATTAATGAATTTAATCAAATAAAGATATTTGATTAAATGGTTAGACCGAGGGATGATTCAGGATGAAATGGTGTTATTGATTAGGATCGGATTGCCAACATCAATTAGTACATTTTATGTGTCTACATCCTTCAACAATTCTTCTTCACAACCTACAATGAAGTCTGATTAACTCTCTTCAACTTGCTACAATAAATAGGCAATAATGAGCCTTGTAAACTCCAAAGAGTTTACAATTAAAAAACATAATGCTTATCTCAGAAAACCCACACCTATTCTTTGCAAGTAGAGTTCTACCATGAAGAGAAATTTCAAAACAAGTCCATCCATTTGGGTGTCCCAAACTAAAGTCATCACTCAACATTGATTCCAAAGATATCTTCTAAGCTTATCCTCAAAGTTGGTGCCCAATAATGGGCCCACTTAACTCAACCTTATAAAATATCTTACCATGCAAAAGTGTTAACTCCAAGATGCCAACATGGGTGCCCAAGGTGGGTCCAAGTCAATCTCTGTTAACTGAAACATATCTCTCCACCATTCATGCAAATATCATGCATGATTGATCATCCCCTGTTAACTAAAAGTAGTCACTTTTTATCTTTCATGCAACTCAAGTCATTAACATGTAATTCAATTCAAATAAATTCAACTAACATGCAACTCAAACTAACTACATGCAATTGAAGATAATTGAATCATAACTGAACTGAACTAAACTAAACTAAACTGAATTGAATTGAACTGAACTAAAATCCATGCATGTAAACATCAATCCCTAACCTCTAGGCTATTTACATGCATTAATGAAGTGTTATATTTTACTCCAAATAGTTAAATTAACTCAAGGTGAGTTCCACCTTCCATGTGGGTGCCCCATTTGGTCCTATTTTGTAAGAGATCTTCATGGGCGCCCCCACATGTTTGTATCATTTAGAATTAATTACAAATGTCAATTGATAGGTTCATTTAATTCAAATTTAATCTCTTTCTAATCCTAGTGTTGGGGAACACTTTCCAAAGACTTAGGAGATACATGAAATATGTTTAGTATTGCAATAAATGGCATCCTATTCCCAACATTCTCCCACTTGACATTATACATTGCAATTATTATAAACAAGGAATCATTATTATAAATTGAGTATAGGATTCAATGCCAATGAACTTCCTACACCAACTAATCAATCCATGCCAACTTCAAATGCAACCTACATAATCATGAAGCTCCAATCAAATGATTAAAACCAAGAGAATTTATATGTAGGAATTGGTTTCATAAGATAATATGCAACATTAAATAAAGTTCCAACTTTCTCAATTAATACCTTCCCATTCTCAACCATTTTCCCCACAAAGTGATACTTAACATCAACATGCTTATTATGAGCATGATACATAGGATTTTTTTGGATAAACACATATCACTTTGATTGTCACATTCAAGTTTAACTTACTTGCAATTAAAACCAACACCTTTCCCAATTCTTTGTATCCAAACCGCCTCTTTGGAGGTATGTGAAATCACCAAGTGTGTTCAACTCATGTCTAACCAAGGTGTAGGCTTCTTGGCCTTTATTGTTGAAAATATATTTTTATTAAAAGTATCCATTCCAACATATATCTCTTACCATAAGATAACTCAAGCCTCACCTATTTCTCCAAGTATTGATGAGGACCCGTAACCAACCAATCCATGCCAAACTCCAAATGCAATATAGCACTATCATGAAGTAATCAACAAATGATTAATGTAACCAATACTTAAGAGAACTACACAATATCTATTTGAAAGCATCCAATCATGAATCAAGAACATAAACATGACAACATGATCTAACCATCTCCTACTAGGAGATCATATGCACCATAACATATATACATCCTAGTCTCAAGAGAAAAAGTACCATGCCACAATCTTAATGCATATCAAGAGCAAACTATGAAATTATAGCAACCAATATAAACTAAGAAAAAACCATCTCCCCAATCACATGAAGATAACCTTACCAATGATGCATCCACATCACTGCCAACAACTCCCACTGAACCATAGTATGAGCTACACATGGCATCATGACTACCATCCTCATCATGAAGATCACTCTTTAACATCAAGCAAAGATTCATCACTAAAATTTTTACATGAAATGATCAAAGCATGATTACCATCATCTAAGGATTCCTTTGTAGAAGAATCAGATCTATTTTTCTTGTTCTTACAATCCTTCTTCACGTGTCCCGATTTACCACAGTTCCAACACTTTACCTTACTCTGTCCTTCTGACTTACCGTTCCCTTCCTTGTCTCCCTTAGGTTCCTTTTTCTTAGGCCTACCTTTTACAAACAAGGCATCTTGGATTTTTATTTTAGACTTCCTCCTCATCTCCTCTGATATGAGAGTAGGAATTATATTGTCCATCTTCGGATCTACACCACAACCACCGATAGCAACAATTAGATTTTCCCAAGGTTCTGGTAAAGAACAAAGTAACAATATGCATTTATCTTCATATTCAAGCTTTACATCTATAGATGCTAACTAACTTAGAATGAAATTAAAAGCATTCAAATGATTTGCAACAAAATCACCATCTTTCATCTTTAAGGAATACAACTGTCTTTTCAGATATAACTTATTAGTAAGACTTTTAGTTTGATAAATATCATCTATTCTCTTCCACAACTTATATGTAGTATTTTCTTCTAAAACATTCAAGAGAACAACATCAACAAGACATAATCTTATGGCCCCTCTTGCCTTCTTAGCAAGCTTAGCCCAATCCTCATCTGACATCTTTGTAGGTGACTTTGTCTCATTATCAACAACTAACCACTGATCTCTCTCTTTAAGGAGATCCTTCATTTTAAGTTTCCACATCTCATAATTAGATCCATTAAATCTTTCAATATCTAAACGAGAATTAAAAATCATTGTAACAAACTTATTTTCCAAAATCATCAATAACACAATAGTAAAAGCTCCCACTATAGCCAAAAAACTTCAAACTTTTAAGAGAAAGGTGTCCCAAACTCTACCCAACATCAACTTTGATACTGAATATTGAAAATGGAGGTAATTATGTAGCTTAATACTTTGCAAAACTATTGTAGCTATAGATCTAATTAAGTATTCTTTATAGATGATTATTTGTTTAATTCATTTTACCATTTTTAGAAGTAAACAAAACATTGTATAAGAATAAGACCAAAAGATAGAAGTGAAATTACAAGCATATACTATAGGAAACCATTTAGGAAAAAATCTACCAAGAATAAATAGTTCTTGCATTGTTAACCTTAGAACTTAAAGTTACGTAATTATTTATCAATCCTTCCTTAGAGATGTTTATTTTTCCTTCCAACAGATTCTTCTTCATAACTTACGTGAAGTCTGATTAACTCTCTTCAACATTTGCAATAAATAGACAATGGGAGTTTACAATTACAAAGTACAATGCTTATCTCACAAAACCCATGCCTATTCTTTGCAAGTATAGTTCTACCATGAAGAATAATGTAGAAACAGGATCCTTCATCCGTTTTGGCATCGAGCTGAAGTCATAACTCAGCGTTGATTCCAAGATATCTTTTGCTTATCCTCCGAGGTGCCGAGGAATGCGTTGCCTTAACTCAGCCTTTAAAATATCTTATCGTGCAAAGAAGTGTTAGCCATAATGCCAGCCAGGCGCCCAAGGGTAGGTCAAATCAATCTCTATTAATTTGACATATATTTCTCACACACCATTCCATTTGGCCTCATTGCATAGTTAGTCATCCCTTATTAGAAGTAAGTCCCTGCCGGTATACGTATCTCATTGCAGGTGAGTTAATTGAATTCCGGCTAACATGCAGCTCAAAGGAATAACTACATGCAACTGAGAGATAGCTGAATCATGGCTACAGACTAAACTGGTTGACTGAACTAAACTACAAAGCTAAGCTAAGCTAAACTCCATGCATGCCAAGCATCAGTTCCTAGCCTAGGATCTTTGTACATTACTAAATTATTTATCTTTTACTCCAAATAGTTAACTTATCTCCAATTGAGTTCCGCAGCTGGGTGCCCCATGTGCTCCTATTTCGTAGGAGCTCTTCATGGGCATCCCCACATGTTCCTATCATTTAGAATTAATTATAAATGTCAATTTACATTTTCATTTCATTCAAATTTAATCTCTTCTAATCCTAGTGTTTGGGGAACACTTTCCAAGGACTTAGGAGATACATGAAATATCTTTTAGGATTGCAGAATTAAAATGCATCCTATTCCCAGCATTATGGAGGGAGAGAGAGGAGGTGAGATGTGGGATAAAGGAAATGATGAATGGGAGAGAAGGTAGGGGTGATAGAAATCAAACTTTGCGCGTCGATCGCGTCGGCGTCGATCAGATCAATCGGCACGTCAGATCAAATCAGATAAATCCATCAATCAAAATCGAACACTCAAAATCAGAAATCGACAATCAATCAAAATCCGATCATCAAAATCAATCCGGGTCATCTTTGCGATCAAAGATCAATCAGCGGCGCGTCAAAATCGGCATCGTCCATCTCGATCAAATCAATGCGCAGGCGATCAAAACTCGACAAAATCGATCCGGTCAGATCAAAATCAGATCCATCAAAATCAGTAAATCAATCTTTCTAAAGATCCATCGAAATCGAAATCAGGAAAGATCAGCGAAATCAAAGATCGAGATCAAAGACAATCAGTCGGTCGAGATAAAGATCTTTTTGCAGAAGTTTGCAAAGGGAAAAAAAAAATTCACTATGTTGGTTTGAGGGTGTAAGAAAACTGGTAGCAATCAAATTTGATAATTTCCACATAACCCAAAAGAGATATTGATACAAATAAGTACTTAGAATCCATATGCAAGAGAATAAACAAACATACCCATCAAAGATGACACAAGATATACCTTGAGAAAAACCTCTAGAGGGAAAAATTTAGTCTATAAAAGCATCCATACTTCATCATATTAATCAACAATAAAGAAAATACAAGAGTTACAATGAACACTTTTGAATCTCAAGCCCTCCAACGCATCTCCATGTGTCCAAGCATGAATCCACACATCCCATGCCATGCTTCACAAATGCAGTCCTTAGAAAGACAATAATGACAACCAAACCACTTAGCCAATCTAAACCACTACACATGTGTTTGCTTAAATATAGACACAAACTCACTCAAAATAAAACTAGTGGTAATGTAAAACTGCATACCACAAAACCATATGAATACAAAACCACTAACCCCTTATTTAATATTAGGTACTAAGACTTCACTTTATTTAATATTTCCCCACTATTAAATTATTATCACATGTATCCCACATATTAAATAATAATACAATGTTACAATACAACATCAAGTGGTTCCCAAATAATTACCTAGTGTGATTAACCACACCACCAAGGTGCATCATAACTAAATAATTATTTAATTACAACATTATAATAAATCATTTTATGCAATGGTGTATAACACCATATCCCAACATTGTCCCACTTGTTGTATACATTGCATAAGGGATCAATACATGAAATACATCATAGCCATAAATGTAATCATATGAATCTCCAACATGCTCTCATGCTCCATTAAGATACTTGTAATAAGAACAAAGTGACCACCATCTCAAGCAAGAAATCCTCTCATCCTCCAATGTGCCACCTATGGAAGTGTAGACATAGAAAATATACAGATTGATATTGCACACTCGATCCTGATCTACTAACATCACTTCATCCTGAATTATCCCTCTATATAACCATTTAATCAAATAGCCTTATTTGATTAAAGTCATCATAATTCCCCTTTTAATTAAATAAGTCCCTTGATTTAATTAAATCATTGTCTCTATGTAATTAGCGAGGTCATTTCATCTTCCTATCTTTATTTAATTAAATAATATATATTATTTGATTAAATCTCTAAAGTTCATCTAATTAAATTAAATAAATCAAACATTTATCTAATTTAATCTAACATCACCGCCTTTGGTTAAACAAATCAAAAATATTTATTTAACTAAGTCTACATCATTCTCTTCTCATTTTGAGTTATTTAAATCCTAAAATATAAGTCAAAATGGCCAAATCAACTAAAATCATTTAAATTAATCAAATCATGATTAATGCTGATCCTAATCACTCAAATCCTCTAGATTTTGTAACTTGCACATGAAAATAAATTTAATTGATTTATAAATCATCTATTTTCATTCAAAAAAGGCATCAAAGATGGAATATTCCCTCAAATTTGAAATCTTCCCCCAAAAGGACTTGTCCTTTCCAGCAAAGCATTTAAAAACTCTTAAATGTCCTTTTCTTGAGCCATGTGCATTTGCTTCACCTTTCACCTCATCCTTTAAGCCATATTTTGAATTTGAATCTCCCCCCTCTTTGCACATTCTTCAAAATGTGCTCATTCCTCAACCATTCACATGATGACATGTGGATTCTTCTCATTTGTTGAAGATTAGTCTGCGCACATTCATCTCATTTGCCTCTTCTCTAATTAATCTCATCTAGAAATGAAGAGCTCATCCTTCATTTGATCCATCCACAATTCCTACAAAGTTATTATACTCAAATCCATAGCAACTTATCATCAATTTCATCCAAGCATAGTTAGGCTTTTTTGCAAATTTTCAACATGGATCTCCATTGAAGTCGTCACCACAATCATTCATCCTTCATCACATCATTGGAGTTGGGAAAGGGACAATTTTTACATCAAATTGGCACCAACTCCCTCAAGAGATTAAGAGTTTGCATTGTCTTAGAATAGGATTTGATATTTTTGTTTCAAGTTTGTTGTGTTCTTAACTTCATTCCTCTTATTTTTCATTTAAATGATTTTTTTGAGGAATCATGATTCTAACCATGTATTTTATCTAATATATTGATTGTTTGTTGTGTTTGTGCAGGTTGGGAATCATAGGTTCACATGAAGAAAAGGAACATGCCAAGGTGAATATGCACCAATCCATGAGCACAAGCATTGAATCCAAGTGATAACAAAGGGTCCAAACAAGCTACTATCAACTAAAAGATTGACACAATAAAAAATAGCATCCAAAACACATGCCAATACATCCAACCATCCATACCTTCAAGGTGTCAATACATCAATAAGCCCATGCCAAGAACATATGCAACCCATAAACCACAATCAAAAGCTCCTTGTATTAAACCTATTAATGAAGAACATACATATCTAGGGACTCCCACTGCATGAGTAACTTCAAAGCATATCAAGCCTACCAATCAACACTATATATCAAGGTGTGATAAGTAAATCAAAGCATGAAGTACCAAGAAGAATAAAAATGATCCTCACATCCAACCCAAATAGCTACATAGTCTCTCACAACATGTTGCCACCATCCTCCCAAAACATGAACATCTAGGAAGGAACAATGAAGAGAGAAAACTTGTAAACCATAATTTCCTCCTACCAACACCTGAAAAGTGATACGTTGTGTCAAGTATGATCTCCTAGAAACCCAAAATGAAAAGCCTCAAAAACATCCATAACATCCAATCTCATAGATCAAAATGAATCAATGTAAGAATTCCAACATGGATGTAAGTCTCTCTAATGAAGAAGATCAAACTCAAGGTAACCATCCCCAATACTAGAAATCAGCTCATAAACCATCTCCCAATAATACTCATCAGAGAATGATGTCATAAACTCAAAAGCACAAGGAGATAACCATGCCAAATATCCCTCAAATGAATCCTCTAGAACTAACTATCCATAGCCCAAGATCCATATGATCTATGAAAGTTAAAGCATATAAAATCATGTTAAACAATCCTCAAACGAGTCTCCATAATCAATCACCATGAATCAACTCAATCCCATGAGAAATCAAAGCACGAAACATAACACATCTGAAAGATATAATGGGAAAATACCTCTCAAATAATAATTCGTCGAGTAGACGAAGAGTGGGGAATGAGAATTCTCCTCTAGGATAACCAAGACATCATGAGTCACTCCAAGAACAAACTCCTCTATTGGTCCATCATGAACTCACGTCCATATCCAAGTGAAAGCTCCTTGGTCTTCTTGTTGAAACATCCAAAGAGTAACCATCTCAATAAAATTTCTCTAAGCACACGAGAACTCCAACCATCACCTACATCTCCAAGTATCCATGAGTACCTGTAACTGATCAATACATGCCAAACTCCAAATATAACATAGCACCATCATGAAGTAATCAGGTAAATGATCAATGTACCCAAAACAAAGAGAACCCCACAAAATCAATGTCAAAGCTCCAATCATGAATCATGAACATAAACATGACAACATGATCTAACCATCTCCTCCTAGGAGATCACATGCACCAATGCAAACATCCTGGTATCAAGAGAACATGTAATATTCTAAACTATAAAATAGTATCAAGAGTAAACCATGACATAATAGGAAACACTCTAAACCAAGATTACATATCCCAAATCACATGAAGATAATCATACCCAATGATGCATCCATGCCATTGCCAACAATTCCCACTAAATTGTGGTACGAGCTACATATAGCACCATGACAACTATCCACTCCATGAAGATCATGTAGGTTTTCACACACTCAACTTCAATATCAGTAACATATGTGTGTGAAACCAAGATCTCCAAGAAAAGAAGATACCTACAACTTCCATCAAAACATCATGAACATATCCAATCACTATCAAAAATCTCCCACTCAAAGTGTATAATCAATGAATGTAACAAACTATCATGAAATTGTGATAACAATCTCATAATGAATATCAACCAAATTCCCTCACACAATCAAAGAACTCAAATGCAACATGAGCTCCCCAATAAGAAGGAAAAGTAAAACCATGATCCTCATACCAAGAAGATACACTGCCATAACCTAAATCAAGAACCAAACCAACACCACCATCAATGGACCTGCATGAACCATCATGACATGCTAAAGTATAAAGAATAAGAAACATCGACAACACCATGATCACCACCAAATGTACCAACAACACAACCCAACCAAGTCCCACATATCAGCATAACATTGTCAACTACATAGGTCTCGTATCATGACTATACCTGGTAATACCATCTCACTTCCTCAACATGATGACTAAACCAAGCCACCAAATTGAAAAATGCTTCAACATTGAAATATCTATGGGAATAGACAACCCTTGTCCAAGTTATAGGTGCAACAAGTATAGACCACCTACAATGTTACACAACTTGTAGATAAATCAATGAAGCATACAAATCCAACCAAATACTAATAACCATGTCAAATGAGAGTAATCAGAGATGTACAACTGAGTATACAATGAATCCAACAAATTTACAAGATTCGACAACCCATAAACTCATAGTATCACCATAGTCAAAATAGGCCATAAAAAACTTAGGATATAATATCAGCAAATAAATCATGTCTAAACAACTCCAAACCTGATCCACTATGTAATGCTCTAGACACGCTTTTTGTCAACTATTCAAAGTCCAAAATTTGACTCCATATGCACAAGATATGGCCTCTCAAAGGTCAACAAGAAAACTTGACTTCCAACAAGAAAAACACTATCAAAACTATAAAATCTACAAAAATATCTAGCACCACAATGTAGAGCACTGAGTCAACTTTCCAACAAGTCCAAGAAGAGAAAAAATGAACTACGTAGTCGAAAGTTATGCCCCCCTGAAGGAGAAAGCACAATTTCACTATACAAGAGCGAAAATAACCACCTCCCTTGGTGGCTCTCCAGTGGTTGGATGATGACACCACCCACTAGTGATGGACCCAACTGAACAATAAAATATGATTTATTTTTCAAATATTAAAATTTTTATGGGTTGGCCTTTTAAATTTTTCGGGTGACATTTACATTTTAAATGGAAGAAATATTTTATAAATAAAAATTTGTTTATTTTTAAACATGGCAGACATTTTTGTTTAACCCCATAAGGGGTGGTGAGGCCCGACAGTCCTTGTCAGACAAGAACCCACCGATGGATTAGATGTTAGATGGTACTTGCCGATGGCTTAGCCATTGGACGGTACCTGCCGATAGGGACTATCAGTCTACTAAGAGGGGGGGGGGGTTAATTAGTATACTACTAAACCATTTGATTGCTAACCACCAATTATTAATACATATCTTGTTGCAATTGTAAGTAAAAACATGAAAGGGATCATAACATCACACAACTCATAGAAACCATGATTTTCACATGGAAAACCCAAAATGGGAAAAACCATGGTGAGGATTAGCTCACAATATGAACATATAACCAATCATAAAATATTATAGGGCACACTGCTAGGACTTACTGTCCTTAAAAGGCTCATAACCTGGAGTCAAGAAGATATGGCTTACTGCCAAAATACAAAAAGATAAGGCTCAATGCTAGGAATATGAATTGAATGGAATGCACCTTTAGAGGGCTTCTGGGTACAGCAGTTAGGGGGGGCCAACCCCCCCAAAATTTAACTTATATATTTTTTAACTTTTTCAATTAAATCCTTTCTGTTGTTTTTTTCATTAATATTTTGATTTTTAATTTTTGGATTTTATCTTGTAGGGAATTTTTCACAAACAGAGTATTATTTTTTTTAGATAATTTTTTCCGCACATTAATTATGATGCCCTTACAATCAGAAAAGGGGGACCAGGTAAATTTTTTTTTGTCATTTTTTTCACTGTCACCAAAATATGTCAAATTTTATATCAATCTTTGTCTCTTGGTGAACCTGAATCCAACCATGAGGACATTTATAAAATTTCCCCCACTAAACCCCCATTTGAATGCACAACCAAGAAACAATTTTTACCCAATATTTTTCACACCCCAAATATGTAAAATACCCATTATAACAACAAACCCAAAACTCTTAGATCTACAATAAACAACTTGGAAAACCCTCATATCTTGACATGTCTTTCACTCTCTCATGCATTGCATAGATTCAAACTCAACCAACATTTTCTCAACCTAGGGTTATAATAAAAAGTATTCAACCATGAAAGTTGTAATACCACTTGTAAGGAAACTTGCAGTCATCTAATGAAAATTTCCACATAAACCAAAAGAGATTAAATGCAAATGTGTACTCAAAATCCATATGCAAGAGAATAGAAAAAATACCTATCAAAGATGACACAAGATATATACCCTAGGGAAAACCTTAAGAGGAAAAAAATCCAGCCTCCAAAAGCATCTGTACTCCACCATATTAATCAGTAATATAGCAAATACAAGAGTTACAATGAACACTTTAGAAGAATCAATCCATCCAATGCATCTCCATGTGTCCAAGCATGAATCTTTTGGTGTAAATTCACCTCCCAGGAGCACAATTTACAATATAAACCTTCACAAATACGAGAGAAGAAAAGCTCTTTCACCAAAAGTAAAAAAATAATGAATTGAGATGAAGAATAATACACATTGGCCTTTCTTATAAAGGAAAGATGAAAGTCAATAAAATAAATAATCAACAGTAACTAATAAAACTATATGCCCCTAAATAATTAATAGCTTAATAATATTTTCCTTAGTAAAACTTAAGCATGGTAAATGGTAAAAATGATTTACTCCAACACCCCCCTTCAGTGAAACTTAGGGAGATTATTATGTAATATCAAGATGCTATATGGGTCTCAACTATAAAACCATGTTAGGTACCCATTTACAACTACAATGAAAAAATGAAATATCTCACAACTAGAGAAAAGGAAAAAAACCCTGTGGGAGAAATCTCCTCTACAAAAGAGAGAAAATGCAAAAAAAACAAAATCATGTGAGGAAGGATGGAGGACTCCATGATACCCCACAAGTACACCATCCATCACATATATACATTACAATGAATAGCCCCTGTAAGAGGGAAAGAGAGAGACTATGTAGCCCCCCCACAATGTGTAATCGCTTGCAAAAATGGTAAGTGTTTGAAGAAAAAACATGATCCAATGTCAATAAACAACTTGTCTCCCTTTTTGAAGAAACAAAAACAAGTACAAATGTAGGTATGCTTCCCATTTTGGATAGGAATTAGCAAGTGAAATCCAACTGTAGGAAGATAATATCTATGAAATCTGGTCATGTTTCACCAAGACCTTGGAATATGATGCCACAAACCAATTAGGAACATTCCCAATCACGATATAAGGTGACAAAAAAGGTACCACTAGAAACCAATTTTGAACATCTCCAAAGACAGAGATGGAGTGACAATATTTGTACCACAACTATCATCAAATAGTAAAATTAGTCCTTCAAATGTGTCTTCCAAGTTTGAAATGTGAGATTCCACGAACAATGAACCATTGTCCAAAAAATAGGAATCCCAATCAAGAAGACAATGATAATCATGTTGCTCAGGAATGATGGAATTACTCAATGAAGGTGGAGCAACCATCTCTAACAAAGAATCAAGAACCTTAGAAGCAACTACAACCTCATTTGAAGTCTTAAAAAATCCTCCAATGGATCAAAAGCATGATTTATCTTCTCTAAAGAATAAAGAGGCGCATTGTTATTGGAAAGAGGATCATCAAGAGATGGAAGAGTATCATGATCTCAATAGGATTCTCAAATGTAAGTCCAAAGAGCACAAGGGCACTCAAAAGGAATAAGTGATTCCAAAAGGTCATCACTTATATGCTCAAATTTAACTCTAAAGAATTTAGCCCTATATCCTTTCCAAATAATCTACCCACTATGTGTTCCTGGAATAGGAACTTCATTATAAAAATATGGCAATAGGTTTTGCTCACTTAGATGAGTGAGAATAAAATAACTCCATTGCCTAAAGTTCCCTTTCTCCAAGAAAACCATTATAAATGATAATTTTTCAAAAATTTCAAAGATAGTGCTTTCACAAGTATAAAACCTTCCAAAAAGGAATTATAAGGTTTAAATACCTAATTTCATAAAAAAAATTGGTGGATCCCTTTGCCTAATCTCCATGCCAACACGAAGAAAACTCCACTAAGTCTAGAGACCACAACAACATACAGACCACGAATCACCACATGTGAGAGACATTTCACAACCACATGAGCCTTTTCTCACACTAATGAAGGGAGTAGGAGGCTATATGAACAACATAAACCTGCATCACACTACCAATGTGGGATTAAAGCCCCTATGAACTACTTTGAATCTGAAATTTGGGCCCTCCTTCAAACGTTGTGTAGAAGATGAGAACCCTAAAATGAAATATCTATTCAAAACTTTATAAATAATAAAGTTTGCTAACAAATATATGGCCAATCAATGACTTGTGAAATGCCTCTGGTCTTCAAATCGAATGCTTTTGAAATAGAAAAAATATTTTTCCAAATAACAAAATTGTGTCCTCTCCACCACATAATCGAGCCACCTCAATAGAGACTCAATGCTACTTCACCAAATGCTACTCACAAAGATGAAAAAATGCCCCTTTCAACAAGAACATAGCACCTCCAATAGATAAATCGTGGGCCTACAAGGGAGATTTTTCCTCAGAGAGGAAAATGGTTCCACAAGAAGAAAATCATGTCCTCACAAATAAAAAATGATCCTCAAACAGATCTCATGGCCTCCCAACACCAAATCACGATCCCTAGGAAAATATGCGCAAGTCTGGGAAAACACATAGGTCTTAGCAAAAGACAAGGAAATAAAAATTGTTCTCTTTGCAAATCGAGGCCCCTCTTTGCCAATGCAGATTTTGGGTTTGCAAAAGCAAAAAAAAGGGCACAAAGAAATCGAGCCCACACTCAAATGCTGTTGTGTAGGAGTCTTTCATGCCAAATATAGGTTTGAATGTACAAAGAAAATCATAGCTTCAAATATAGAAATTGACGACCTCCAAATTTAAATCAAGCCTTCCAAACAAAAAATAACACTCTTGTAATGGCCTTTGAAACAAATAGAAAAATGACGTGCTTCTCTAAATGGACTAGATTTCTAGCAAATATTGAAGAAGAAAAAAATATTGGCAAAATTGACAACTTCAAAATTTAACAAATTTCAAATGTGAAATAATCTCCATTGAATAAATGATTAGACTCCGATGAAAACTCTCAGTGGAAGGAGTTGCAGATAGCTGACTCAGATACCATGTTGTTGTAAATTCACCTCCTAGGAGCACAATTGCAATATAAACATTCACAAATATGAGAGAAGCAAAGCTCTTTCACTAGAAGTAAAAAAGGAATGAATTGAGATGAAGAATAATGTACATTGGCCTTACTTATAAAAGAAAGATGCAAATCGGTAAAAGAAATAACCAACAATAACTAATAAAACTTAAGTATGGTAAATGGTAAAAACCATTTACTCCAATAGAATCCACACATCCCACACCATGCTTCAAAAATGCACTCCTTAGAAAGACTCAATAATGACAGCAAAACCACTCATCCAACCTAAACCACTACACGTGTTTGTTTTTATAGACACAAGCTCAAATGAAATACAACTAGTGGTAAGGTAAAACCACATACCACAAAACCTTGTGAATAGAAAACCACTAACCCCTTATTTAATATTGGGTACTTAAAATACCACTTTATTTAATATTTTCCCCAACATTAAATTAGTATCACATGTCTCCCTAGTGGTAAGGTAAAACCACGTACCACAAAATCATGTGAATACAAATCCACTAACCCCTTATTTAGTAAATTGGGTACTAAGACTTCACTTTTATTTAATATTTTCTCCAATATTAAATTATTATCACATGTCTCCCACACATTAAATAATAATACAATGTTACAATACAACATCAAGTGGTCCCCAAATAATTACCTAGTGTGATTAACCACACCACCAAGGTGCATCACAACTAAATAGTTATTTAATTACAACATTATAATAATCATATTATCAATGGTGTACAACACCATATCCCATTAGAGGGAAAGGAAAACATTTCAAAAATTGTAGAGCTCTGTGGGTGAGCAAAATGGACAAGTTA
>VDFB02058242.1:615127119-615174822 GCA_007258455.2 Sequoia sempervirens | reverse complement strand
TCTAGACATCCTCTTATTTGAGAGTTAATTAGTAATGTGCACTGTTATTTAATTAATATCTTTAGTCGCCAAATCCCTAAGGTATTTAATTAATAATTAAATACCTTACCTCCATCATCCTTTTCATCAAATAAATTAAATAAATATTACATTTATTTAATTCCTCACATGCCATTTTCATCTAATCCTAATCCATCTCTAATCTCTTCATTAAGGATGTGCACATGCCTAATCCTTGATTAGGATGTGTCACATCCTCCAACTTTTGCAAGTTGGCTTCTAATCCTCATTAACCCCTAATTATCCTCTAATTACTAATTATTTAAACCTAATTAGTACCTTGGTCAACTCTCCCCATCCCCCAAGGAATTTTTAATTCCTTTTTATTCACCCTAGGTTCCCCTCTTCCCCATGTGAATTTTTAATTCACATTTTATTCCTTCTAGAATCCCCTTTTCCCATGCACCTTCTAGAATATTTGACTTGTCACATCAAGTCACATGTGACAAACTCCCACCTTTTGGGAACATTGTCTTATCCACCAGATTCTTCAATCATTGTGAATTTTTAATTCACTTTTATTCACCCAAGATTCTTCCCATCTCCCAATGTACTTGGAAGGTACTTGTCCTTCCTCCACCTCATGTACCTTTTTGACACATCACCTACACATCATCCTACCTTTATCCACTTCACAATCCACATGTCAAGATGTGAGGGCTTGTGAGTCCTCAACCCACCATAGCCCTTCATCTTGATCTTGTTGGATCCATCTTGACCATTGAATTCTCTAGAGAATTCAAGTTCTTCTATAAATACCCCCTCCTCAAGGGCATTTAGAACACTTTTGGATTTGAGCAACTACATGCTGCCCATTTGCTTTCCCAAACACTTAGTCATTTTGCAACTACATGCTGCCATTTTGTGTACTCATCCAATTTTCAATTACATCCACTTGTATTTGCATCCAAGCACATAATAAAAATCCACAATAGAGCCATCAAGGAGCACACATCCCATCTTAAGCAAGGGCCAATCAAAGGGGTATCAACAACAAAGGAAGGTAAAACCATTTGTGTCTTATGCTATCTATTTTCCTTATTGTTTTGTCACTCTCTTTTGGCTAATCTTGAGGTGTCCTTGGTCATTTATCATTCGTATTTTGAGTTATTTTATGCACTAGAATAAAGATAAATTCCAAGGTTCACATTATCTTTGTAAGTATTTGATTTTTAAGTTTTATAAAGATTAACTTGAAATCATAGGAATTTATATATAGAAAAACATAACATGAACATCAATCATTATCAGCCATTTGCATTAAATTAGAACATATATTTTCAATTTGTTAACAAAAAATAATATAACATAGTTTTTCTTTAACACATTCTAATAAATAATAAAGTTCATGTATAATAAATAATTTGTATTTTTTTTAACTGTTGTTAAATATGTATCTTAAAAAATGCTTACATCTTGATTAACATTCATTTCAACAGTAATATATATGATTTCATTATATTTTCCATCATTGTTTATTTCAATTGCCATATATAATGCTAGACACTAACATTTAGTGGAATTCCTCCCCAAACTTATAATTTAATGTTTTGATTAACAATAACTTTGTAAGTATCTAATTTTAGTTTTTATAATTATTAACTTAAAATTATACCAACTTGTATATAAGAAAAGATAACATCAACATCAACATCAACCATTTCCATTTAATTTGAACACATAGTTTTAATTTGTTTTAAAAAAATAGTTTCACTTAGTTAAACATTTATGCACTGGTAATAAGTTTTGAACAATATTTTAAAAATATTTTTGAAATTGAATTTAGCCATAGATAAAATGTATAAATATTTTGCAAACATTTGTTAAATAATATTTCAAAATACTTTCAGTTTGTTAACCATTTGTGTACTGGTAACTGCACATTATCACTATCATGATGAATAGTTCAAACTTTAATTGTCACATTGGACTTGACGGCATACAATGTAGGTATCTCATAGTGTGCATGTAACAACCTAAATGATGGCATGACTTGATGTACTGTGAATATGATGGAGTAGTTGAACTTTAAAATAGCAAGCAACCATTCCTCAGGTGGTCCCATGTGATAACTAATATATGATTTTCCTTTAAGAAATATCATGAATTTCATACTAAGCTCATCACATAGACTGTGTTTTTTAATGGTTATTGTTGGCTTGATAGTGACCTTCCCAATGCATCCTACAAGGTAAAGATCGTGAACCTCATGGTATAGACGAACTAACCAGTCACAAAAATCTACAATTTCAATCTGAAGATTGTTAAATTTTATATTTAAGTTCATTTTCACCTTGGATTCATAGAGAAAGTTAAAGTACATGGCATAAATTATGTGACACCTTCCTCACCTATAGGAAAATCATTATGTTTTTTACATTAGTATTAAATAGGGGAAAATATATATTTTTCAACTTTTGAGAAAATTGCATATAAGAGATTAAACATTAAGAAAATTTATGATATCAAAGAAAATCAAAATATATTAAATTCAAGTAGTAAAAAATAATTGAATATGTGAGAAGCATATGAAACATACCTGTTACCTGATTTTTAGATTTTAGCTGAAATCAGGTAACTTAGTGTTTGTTCTTTTCATGATTGTTTAAACATTCAAAATATAAACCATAAAACTGCCAGTTTCAATATGCATGAAGGAGTGATTGTCAAACAAGTAGATTACATTTTGTCATTTCAATATTGCATTACAACAAATGAAAAGAGAATCACATATGTACAAATGTAGTCTTTATTGATAATCTTGAAATATACATGTCCCTCACAAGCCAAGGAACTAACTCTCTTATTCAATGAACATATGAAGCAATTCATGCATGAATACGTAGAAGAAAGGAAAATGTGCATATAAGAATGGAACCATTCATGGCTTGAGAGTGACTGGTTGTAGGTTTCCAAACTGCTCTTTGTTGTTGCCCCAAGCTGCTTGTGTCCCTCCCAGCTCCATAGTACTCCTCACCCTGCATCTGAAGAAAACATGATGTTAGAGCGAAGCTATAAGAAATGAAAGATTTGATCCTTACATACACAGCTACCTATGCATGTACAAACTAGTTTATAAGTGCATTAAACAAGCATGCAAACCTTAGATGTTTTGGAAAAAAATGAAGTCATCAAACACATCCAACATATGCATTTATTTTCTATTTGCTTCATGTGTAGATTTAGGACAAGTCTGGTTACTGTTCTGATTTAGATCAAATACAACATGTGGGGTAAATGTGGCTCCAACAAGGGTAGAGTTCAACATGCTTTGAAAGAAAAGGAAATTGAGCAACTTGATCAAAGACCTATCTATTATCAATGCATTCAATCAATATGGAATCAAACCAGTTGATCAACTTTCATTATAAGATTCAAAAGATGCAACATATCGTGCTAATATGTCTTTCATTCTTCTTAAGTGGACCCTTAATCCATTTTATAAAAATAAGTGATTTTGGAGATGCATCAAGTTCAATTATGCATCTTCTAAACAATGAGGAAGCATTTCAAGTTTTTTGTGAATCCCCCCTCACCATAACCCTATGGGCTAGTCACACATCACATAGGAAGGTGAGATGTTAGGTCACCCACATATGTGACATGTGGCTATCTAATAAAGTTAAAATGAGGAGACAGTTGTGTATCACACATGAGAAAAAAGGAAACAAATGTGGTGGAATCATATGGCAGATTAAGGTGGGACAACAATAAGTATTCTCATGTCATTCAGGACAAAAAATATGTCTTTTGACTTTACTAAAGGAAAACAAGGAATGATATTAAAGATAGCATTATAGATGGAAAAGAAAGGAATGTTTTCAAATGCCCTGTTTCATTTCACATAATGATCAATTTTCATCTACATTTCTTGAAGTTGCTAAGACCCAAAGATTACCTCCACAAGTGATATGCAGTTGACAATAAATTTATTCATGGAAATGGAGAAAACATGGTTGAATCAATATGAAACAACACGAAGTGACCTCTTGGAGACAACATTATGATATATAAGTGGATGTGATAGCACCTTGCCAAATACAATAGGAACATGAAGTAATAATGATACAAATAGTAAGGATGACTCAAATAACAAAACAAGGAAGGTACTCAACAATATCATTAATCCTCATCTTAAAGGAGGCGGACTGCACATGAAGAAACATACACCAAAGTGTATAGTAATGCAATGGTTGTCATTCATCATGAGAACAAAACATGCACATACTTTTCTGTTTTAGTCATTGAAAACCTATTGAATTGGAGGATCTTAATTTAAGTTGAGACTATGCCATACAATGTAAGGTACAGTCATTACAGAGATGACAATAAACTCTTACAATCTGACTTGGAGTTGCATTATGAAGACATTGAATCAATAGCAACATTTATGACTATATAATGAAAATATGTATGACACTGCCATCAAAAGGATGCTACTTTGATGGTATCTCTACATGAAAATTCAATGACCTTAAGGCATGGAGCAGGAGGAGTGAGAGGTTCAAGCTATTTTTCTCTAAAGCCTCAAAATAGATTCCTCTAGAACTGTGTCTTCCGCAAGGGCTAGTAGTGTTGAGCTAGTGGTGTTGAACTAGCAGTGTTGAGCCATTCTTGCCTCTTCTAGAGGACAAGGATTATCTACAACCATCTGACAGTGATAGTGATTTTGATGATGAAGGCTTCATGAAATATGAGTAGTGCACAGAGTAGTATTGCCAAGGGTTTGATGACAGCCTGGCAGGAAAGTAAAATGAAGCAAAGGTGTCATAGTAGCATGAACAAGGATGGTCATATATGGCAGCAAAGAGAAAGTGATATGGTAGGTGAACAAAGAAAGACATGACATGATTCAGAAGAGTTGACAACCCAATCCTATACAGTGTGAAGACTTCATGGACAAAGACAACCTTGGGCAGATCAAGAGCAACAAAACCATCAAAAGAGCATAGGAAGGAGAGGAACTCAGTCATTAGACAATGAATGACACCATTTTCAAAGAAGGGAACAACCACTTGTAATTTTTCCTTATTATATCATGATTACCTCTATATACATATGTTGTTATTTACAAAAAACTTCCATTTGCTTAATGTCCACGGATCTCTTGAGTGTGCATATGAATATGCAAACTAATGTGCCATCAATCCCACCATCTCCTACTTGTGATGGATGCAATATATCTTGACTAGGTGAAACTTTAGAAAGGTAGTGCCCATAAAGAATGGAAAAGAGTGTTAATTGGTTGAATTCCTATCATGGTGAAGTCAAATATTTACTACTTGAGCAGTCTGACTGGTAAAGAGCTAAATAAAGAGGGTGTTTTCTCATTTGATGTTGGAGGGTATTTCATTATAAAAGAGAAATAAAAGGTCTTTATTGCACAAAAGGAAGCAAGGTAATCACTACATTAGGAGAAAACAATAAATGGCAAGTTGTTCATAATGACCAAACCCATGTTGGGGTTTTGTTTAAAAAAAAACATTGCATTCTATAGAAGTGAAGTACATAACAGAAAATGGCAGTATGAAATTATTTTTACAGGAATCATAAAAATGAAAATCCATTTATGCATTATGATAGGCTATGGTGAGGAGTGGCCTTTTTCCTGCATATATGAAAAACCCACTTGGGGTTTTGATCAAATGGAGCAACATTGCTATTTTTTACAAGAAAATGAAATGAACTTGCAAAAATCATCTGTATTCTACTAAAAATTTGAGCTTTGTAAGAAAATCCAGTAACCCATTTGGGTTCTTTACTACCAGTTGAAGATTTCAACAAAAATGAATGCTACAAGAAACCCAAGCAAGGGTTTTTGCTCAAAATGCAAAAATAAGACAGAAAACCACGAATGCAAGAAGACCCAATTTGCATAATGAAGGTTCAGCCACATTTGGTTCTCTTTTCCCATATTCTAAAAACCCATCTAGGTTATCTACGTTTATCAATATTTGTGAAGAACAAGATGGAAATCAAGAAAATACATAAGGGTTTTGGAAAAAAATGTATATGACACCTTGTTCCTATTCATAGATGCGGTAGTGATCTGTTATGGCCATAAAACAACAGAAAATGCACTAGATTTACAGTAATGAAGCATTTCTAAATAATATTAAAAAGGTGGAAAGCAAACTGAGGGAATTTTAAATCTTCCATTCGAGCTTTTCTTGCTTACACAAAAGCAAAAATAGTGCATGAAGGTCGGCTAAGAGCTTACCCGAGCTTGAATACAAAAATGTACAGATTTTTGTCACTAAAAAATCTTCCTCAAAGCTTCATGAACTTCTCATTGTTGGTTGTTTGCAACAGAAACAACGAAAAGGAGGACAGCTGAAATAGTATGGTTAGAAAAGGGTCCATCAAAATGCTACAGGTCGCGGCCTATGAGCCCAAAAATGGTGTCCAAGTTTAAAAATTGCAAGTTTATGCCAAGTAGAAACAATTACTTGAGTTCCCATGGTGGCTTTTATGCAAAAATGTCAAAAAATTGACTAAGAACCAGTGAAAACATCATTTTTCTCTGTTCTTCCCAAACCCTCATGGTGGCAGAGCAGTTTTCTAGATTCTTCGAAGACCAAATGATGATGTTTTTCATCATTTTGGTATTTTATCATTAGGGTTCAACCTCTGCATTTTGACATTTCGATGGGATTTTTATCCCTTTCTTTTTAAAATCAAACACATGAGAAATGTGGGTGCTGAAACCTTTGCTTTCCTTTAGGCATTCTATGCCTTTCAAACTTTCCATTTTATTTAAAACATTTCCAAGTCTTCATGCCATGTTACATCATATGTTAGCACTTAGGCATTTTATGTCTTAGGGTTGTTCCCCTTATTTCTAATCATTGCTAAGTGTTTTTCAACATACAACAAGGGAGTGTAGAACAATGTATTTGCCATGTGACCCTTATGTGATGCCTTGTATTTTTCCAATGCCATACAAAGTGGAATATGCTTACCAAGAGATTTGGAAGTCAGCCATACTGGCTAAGTGCTATTTTTCTTTTGTAAAACAATGCATATGACATGTGTGGGAAAAATGTAGAATATGGTGAGTTGGTGGTCAATGCCTTGGAGACTTTTGTAAACTTTTAGCCATAACATTATATGTTTGCATTGGTTTTCAATATTTGAAATATCATGTAAGTGATTTGAAAATCACTTTTAGTTGCTACAAATACAAATGTAATGCCTTTTAATGGTGGGGCCCTTTGATTTGGGCTTAATTGTAAAGTGATTTGTTAAGTGATGTTTTATAAATCACTTAACAAATTCACTATCTTTAATGGTTTAAAAGGCCATGTGTTTTCAAAAACACACATCTTGCATGATGGGGAATGTGGTCAAATGTTGTAATAGGACCAATGATGACTTGCAAAAGTGTGGGAAGTGTGAGATACTATTTGGACTGATTTTGGTGAATGGTAGGCCAGCTGGAGGCATTTTTGTCACATTTTTTGGGTGACTGTTGACTTGGCCTACTTTTCCTTCATGTGGAAGGAATTTTGGAGAGTTCTAGAAGGTTCTTTTGGGGCCTTTTCTATTTTATCTAAGCAAAATCTTCTAGAAATACTTGTGTGGGGGTTTTTGATGGTTTTGGCTTAAGTATGTTGTTTTGGATCATTTGGGGAGTTCTTTCTTTTTCCAACAAAAAGATATCTTGCTTTTTTGGGAGATGTTTTTCATGGAGCTGCATTGTAACTTAGTTAGGCCTATTATAAAGTAAGCACTTTGAATTAATAGATTGGAGTATTTTATCTTCTCTCTTCATGTTTTATGGTGTGTCATTAATGGTTGATGAGTCTGTTTTGTCAAAAGTTATATTCCTTACAAACTTGTCCCATGTTTCATGCATCCATTTGACAAAAAATGTATGTCTACAGGTTATAAACTATGTTGTTTAATGGTGTTGTTGATTGTGAAGTCTATTTTTTCCTTTTATAAACACTGTTACATACCTCCTTATAAATTATTGATGTGAACTGCATTTGAAAGGGAGTTGTGTGAGTTAGCTTTGAGATATTAATTTGAAAGTGCAAGGCTGTTAGCAGGTCTAGGTTTTTTGGTGTATCACCTTAGTTTCTTTTAGTGCTAGGTTTATTTTATGCAATTTCTTACCCTTATCTCATAGATTTAAGTAGTTAGGTGGTATCAAAAGGGGAAGCCAATAAAAACAATTAAGAACAATATAGAAGCAAAAATCATATCAACTAACTTAGAGATATCCATTGAGTTTATTTGAAATGTTTGAAAACATTGTTAAGAAGATATACATTGAAGCATTTGAATGTATGAAACCTAAAGCTTAGCAATTGAATCTAATAAAGTTTTACTTTTAGATGAATAATCAAACATTTTTGCTTTTATGACAATGCACTTAATCCTCTATTCATCATTATAAGTCTCTCTTTTCACTTGAAGTTTAAATATGTATTTGTTGAAAAGGACCTTTTATATAATGTGTCCAAAATTAATATCATCTTGTTCTTCATGCTTCAAAATTTTCAATTATTTTGCTGTAACACCCATAATTTCTTCTGCCATTTCTTCAAAAGTAGTAATCCAAGTGAAAGCAATATGGTTTTGGACTTTGCATTGAAGTATATAACTAGAATTACATTCAGGGAAAATTTTATCACATCTTCTGCAATACCAATTTCTGTTTCCATTAGTGTTGACCTTCTTTTTGCATTTCCTAGGTCCAATTTTCAAGGGGCAAGTTGTATAACAAAAATTGTCTACCTTTATGAAAGTTAAGGTAGATTTTTATCACAATTGAACAAGGTTTATCAGATTTACCAAGTTCCTCATCCTCAATTTGTGTGATAATTTTTAACATTTTATCTTCTATAACAGATGAGATTTCCTTCGTAATAGAATGAGAATTGAAATTCTTCCCTTTTGTATCAAACCAAAATCTCAATCATTATAGGACTCTAGAAGATCTGGATTTACAAGAAGTTGGGTTGTAGCAATTGTTCCCAAAAAATTTCCACCAAAATCACTAATTCGTCCAACCTTTATAGCAAGAATGGGGAAAGTTCCTAAATCACACATTTCTTGGAGTTGTTGGCCTTCCTTATTGCAAAAACCATCCCACATTGTTAATTCCACAATAAAATCTGACATGTCTTTTAGTTGAAGGTTTCTCTTTTGAGTTTGTATGGCATTCTTTCTGAATATTGTGTTTGGTGTATCAATTGATGAAACAACACCAATGATATCAACCATCAAATTTCTTTCCATGTTCTCAATTTCACTTATTGGTGTAAAATGGAATTTTTGTTTTGGTATAAAGCTATCCTCCTCCAAACACAACTCAACAATTGAATTAATTTCTATTAAAATTTCCCATTCATTCTTTAAATGGTTGAAATTCTTTTGTGCGAGTTTGAGTCTCCCTTTTGAGATGATAAATACTTTCCCAGTTTCTATGCGATCATAAAATTGTTCTACAACTACATTAAAACATGTTACTCTTATTTCACCACCATCTAAATCAACCAAGTCAAAATTGAATTTTTTTCCATCTCCTTTTGCATTGTTAAAATGATGAAGTTGGCCATTTCTAGTGACTCTTGCCTTTATTGACCATCTATTTTGGTACGGATTCAATGTTGTAATAGGAATGGTTCTTGTAGGAGGTTGATTTTTTCCAGTAATTGGGTGATCACATTGATTGTTGGTAGGATTCATTCCTGAAAAATCATAATATAGGAGAATTATTATTTAATAGAATTAGAAGATGCCCACAAAAATTAAAATAATAAAAAGTACTAGAGAAAAGATAACTATTACAATGTTTAACTATTTAAAATAGTGGAATAGTTGTACAACTCATGTGTTATTGTATACCCATACAGAGAAACATACATATTTTGTTTGTAGGAAATAGAATGTAGCAAATGTGAAGTCCTTGTCTATGTAGACAATTGCAACAAACATTATAATTAGCCTCAAAATGAAAAATATTTTCTATGGCTAGCAACAAATGAGTTCATTTATTTCAAATTCAAACATAAGATTTACAATCAATGCAAACAATTAAACAAATGGGAAAATCTTGTTGTGTCTATATTTAATAAGGTAAACAATGCATCCAAATAGACAAAAGCTAGCCCAAAACTAAAAAATAGACTGCTATAGGCTTGAAGAGTTCTGATATCCTACATAAAAAGGGATATCTTAATGGAGGGATTTTTCATTTCGAATCTTAAAGCTTTACTCAGCATAAGAGTTTTGAGCATCCTTTGGGTAGAGCCATGCTATTGTGATCAATTAGAGTGTATTTCTTGTAATCTAGTGGAATTGTACATTCCTTTGTCTGTGGTAGTTGTGACTTATAGATTGTTGAAATTATGTGTGACAATCTTATGAAACTTAACATTATTAGAAATATGCGTATCTCTAGAGTTGCCATATAATTTCTATTATGTATGTGTTTAGCACTAAATTTTTATACATTATAGCAAACTCACAGAGGACTTCATAACAACTATCCTTCCTCTCTTTCAAAAATTGGCCTAGTTGAGATTATGTTTTTTTGTAACCAAGAGGTGTCCCACGATTAGCTTAGGCCCAGTGACATTACGGCGAGACTAATCTTCACAGAGTGCAGCAGCCGACAAGCCCATACCCTGGAAAGCAAGGCGAGTCCAGACAGAGACCATAGAGAACCCACGTCTCGAACCAACCACAGCTACCCATGCGGCTAGTTGGTGTGTTCAATACCAAATATAATTTATCTTTTGTTGACACAACCTTCGGACTTGTAGAGATTTTTAGGATGCTATATTGTGGGTGCATGTACTTGACTAAGGTTGGTTTAGCGCCATGATACACCTATGTGGTTGAGAGATGTCCTCATTTTTGCACACTATATGTACTGGGTGTAGGAAAATTCATTCGTAACTCTAAAAATTAATGTACATGCCTCATTTAAAAATACATTTAAAAAAAAATTAAAAACAAATGTGTAAGCTAGGAAACAAAACAAAAATAATGGAAAAATCAAGTGAACCATAGTTTTATCTAAAATGTGGTATCATTTTTTTCATTTGATTTAATGCTTACTTTCAATTGCCATTCTTATCTATGTATGATTCACAAGAAATGGTTTTTTTTCATAAAACAACTAGCAAAATCAAAGATTTAAGGGTTTGACTTGTAACCAATCAAGGATTCTCAGGCTGAAAGAAAATGGACTTATCTTGATTCATGACTCTTCTACCATTTTTTTTGTTGAAAATCAATGCTAACTGACAAGGACATGATTTTGTTATCATTTTGATACATTGAATTCCCATATTTAACTGGTCCAAGTTATGGTGGAATCCAATAATATCTTGCATTACTGTGGAGAAAGGGCTTTGATATTATTAATCATTGGAGAGAAAACCTTAGGAAATGGAGGGATAATCCAAGGAGGAGCTCTAGTTTCTAAAAAATCCATCATATTCCATTCTCCTTGGTCCTCACTTAACTTAGACATGAAAGTAAGTTGAGATATCCCCACATTACCCAGACAATCCTCTATCCACTTATACTCCCTGATACAATAAATGTAAGAGATGGTATCAAAAATTCAACTTGTAAATGCTACTTCCTCCAATATGCTTCTTACTTCCCAATCCTTCATAGCTTTCTATTTGCACCCTGAATAATCACCTGGGAATTCCCTTAAATTTGGGGAATTTATATTCCAAAGCCTTATTCAACTTTATACCTTCAAGAAATTCCAAGGATTGGCTTTGTTATTCATCTACCAAAACCAAGGAGAAGGACCTACCTTTAATTAAAAAACTAGAGGGAGAACACAACACAATCGTAGCCCTAGCTAGGCTAGGGTTCCCTTTAGCCACTCCTTCAAAATTTATTTTTTTCACTTAATCCTTTTGTCAATTACCTCATTAATTGGAAATTGATACTTAAAATATTCCTCAAGCATTGGAATATAAAATTCCAAATTGTCACATCAAATAATTGTTTTTGTTTCTTTCTAAAAATTGGAAAATAGAATGAAATTCAAAGATCTAATTCTCGATAAAATGGACAAGAATATAATTAGGCCTAAGGTCATGATAATAATTTTTCAGGAAAATTTCTCAATTGCATGTACTGCTGAAATTTCTTTATTGAAAAATGTCACAGAAGTTCTATTTAGTTTATTGATTTTTTTTAGTTCTCCCTTGGTTTTCATTTACTGTAGATCTTTGTTGGAGACTTTACTCCTAATAAGGTTATAGGTCTTTATAGAATCCAATGTGACTAGAATCAAGTGAGGAATAACATTCATATATGACCTTAAAAATAGAATAGCATACAAGTTACATTCAGTTTGTTAGAAATTACTTATATTATCTAACATGGCCACAACCCCATATTTTTCATATGTTAGCCTATATTTCTTCTTCCACATTGGTTCAATCATATGTATTGCATGCAACTCAAGCTAACATGGCCACAACCCCATCTTTTTCATATGTTAGCCTATATTTATTCTTCCACATTGGTTCAATCATATGTATTGCATGTAACTCAAGCTTTAGATGCATTTATAACAATCCAGAGTTGGTTTTTTTAGAGGTGTCTTGACCTAGATTGCTCTAGCATTTCCTCTTGCATGATAACCACAATTATAATGAAGTTTATAACACAACAATTAGTTAAGATGTTCATATGTTCCTTACGAATCCTAACCTCTAAAGGGATATTGATTGGGAGAGTGCCCATCAATGTTCAAGTGATGCAAGTAGGTTTGAGACCTAGTTGAACCATGATTTGGAACTTGGTGCCAATGATAAGCAATTAGACATGCTTAGCCATATTGTGAGTCTAAAAATAGTTGTTGAAGGTCCAATGCATAGTATAGAAGGTTCCATCCTTGTAAGAGGTGATTCAATCAGTGATAGCATTCCCAATATTACCAATGAGAGGTTTTAGGCATGATTGTAGGAAATGTTATAGCACCAGACAATTTTGCATTTGAACTACCTGCCAACAATGTGATGTCGGTCATACTTGGTATCCATGCTCAACGACTTCATTAAAGGTATTTTAGGACTTAGAAAAAAGTTATGTCCTATCTTGTTTGGTGTTTCAGAGCAAGAACCATGTTGTAGGGTCAATGTAGAGGCTATGCAATAGTTTTAGTAGTAGCACAAAGGTTTCTACTTGTTGCACAATACTTCTTGGTTGCATTTATTCATTAGACTTTAAGTTGAACACTTGGCTACAAAGTCCCCAAGCCATTTCAATTAGAACAAAGCAAATGGAATTCAAGATTATGTGGCAAGATTTGTTTGGAATCAAATGGGAGTTTCAAATTCAAGTAATATCGGTCCCAACATGAAGAGAAATCCACTTGGAAGATGAATGGTCAATATTTGATGATATGGGATCATTATGCAATCATTCATGAGGACATCTAGAGCCAAGAAGATGAAGAAAATAAATTGAAAGGAACTAAATGACATATGTAGATACATGGGCAGGTCATTCTTGAATGAAAATGTGCCCTAAATCATGGAAAAAGGGATTATGTTGGCATGAAAGGTAAAACAATAGAGTGGGGGTCTAACAGAGGAAGAGGTTGACCATCTAGACTAAGAGAGACATTAAGAAAAACAAAGATTAACCAAAAGATGAAAATAATCAGATTATCATCTATCTTGAGGCATAGAATGGTCCTATGTGATTATTGCAAAAAATTTGGTTCTTCTCAACATGATTGTAAGCCAATAGAAAGGCTAAGTCATATAGTTCGATTCAGTTCTTTCTTAGTTTAGATGTGGATATGTTCTCTCCATCCTGTTATTTATTTGATTTGATGTGTCTAAATTTTAGCTATTAGAAATGTCAGAGTTAGATCTTATTCAAATTTGTTAGCTCCAAAAAATTTTGATACTTCAATAAAGTGTATTTTGAAATTGCTTCCAAAATAGGCTTTAAGAAATTTGTGAAAATTGGTCAATTTCTTTAGGTTGTATGCATTCTAGTTAATTGAATTTCAAATTTTTTTTGCTAAATAAATAGGTGGGGAGTTTTATCTATTTTATTCTTTCTTTTCCAACCTATTGTTTATTCCTCATTTCCTTGAAATTAGCATTTCTTCTTGAATCCTTAGTTGTAGATTTGTAAAAGCAGTTCCATTTATAATGTCTTTATGCATATTATCATTTTAATTCAAAATGCAAAAAGGGGGAAAAATGAATAGGAAATCATGTAACCAGAAACAATCAACAATTAACATTAGAAAATTAAAATCTATGCAAGCAAGCAAAATTCTATAAATACTCATGGCTTGATTTGGAAAAGGAAATGCCTTTGGCAAAGCTGGTATGTATTTCCTATGTATTTGAAACTAAAAACTTGTTGTAAAGGGACTATATGAATACAAGTAAGATTTTATCTCCAAGGCCCTATGTTATAATAAAAGATCTATGTAGTGCACATGCTCTTATTTTTCTTCTCCTTATAGATTCTTCTCCTTGATAAACCCTAATCTTTAGCTTTTTAGAATTGGCTCCAGCCATGTTTATGGAAAGGTTACAATATTTGAACCATTGTCCATATCCACAAGCTGCTTTCAAGTTTGGTAGCTTTGCAAGCTGTGATTTTTATTTGGGCAACTGATTGATACAATGTATTTAAATGCCTTTGTTTTGTTTCTTTCTCCTAATTTTGCAGACTTTACAAATATTTAACTCTAGAATGTCTATAATGCAATAACTTAGCTATGCAGTTAAAAGTAGGGAGTAAGCTGCCTTGCAACTCTTGTTTATATTTACCCTTTTAAATGTCTCATTCTATGGTATTTTAATTTACTTGATCTTTATGGATTCAAGTTTTCTCTTTTGGCTTCATTATATTCCAAGAAGAAAGCAAGATTCAAAATAAAATATATTAGATTTATAGCAGAAATCTGAAAAACCCTAGATGAGTTGCATTGTTCCAAAACAAATGTTGTTGATAGTTTATATATAATTATATATTGAGTGAGTTAGAGTTATTTTTAAGATTTAAAATCATTCAAAAATAATTTGGACAATGAAACCTTTTTTTTCTTATGCCTAAAAGGTAATCAATCTGTCCATTCAATTTATGCTTGCTTAAAGTCAAACATGGCCTAAACAAAATTGATCTCTAGAGCATAAGTGTTGTCTAGGTAAAGTGAAAAATGGACTTTTTAAATAAATGAATCAATCAACCTCCCCATATAATTTTGAAGAAAAAAAATATTGGGGCACAAGACAAATTTTCACTACCTAAAGATGGGATTGGTTCTACGGTAACAATCATCTTTATACCATCTTTTCTTTATTTCAATATATTAAATTTCATATTTTGGCTATCTTTTTTGATAGGCATGGTTAATTTGAAATTCTAGACATGAATGTGACATCTTAGTTGTTATCAAATAATGGTGTGGAAACACATAGCGTCTTGTTGCATATCGAATTGGTGAGCTCTAACCTCCATTTCCATCCACTACCATTGTGGGAAGAGGAACTCCTGCAGAAAATTACAGTCCCCAAAAATATCGTAGAAAGAAGTAGTTCTAACATAGTGCAACCTAACTTGGTGAAGGATTGAGGAAACTCATTCTAAAACATAACAATGGATCATGATTCTTTTGGATACAAAATTCATTGCACAAAATTCAAATCACTTTCAAGAACGCAAGCACTTTAATTGTACAAAAGAGATAGTTCAATAATATTATGATAAAAAAAATTATTATAATAGTATAGTTTTAAATTTTATTGTTTAGGTTGTTCGATTATACTGTCTTTCATTGGACCCCCTATTTAGACCGCACCACACACAGTGTTGTATATTGCATTAACACATTCACTTTTTTTTTAAAATGAACATCATAACAAACCCTAATCCTATAAAATTAATTTTAAATCTATTTTTCCATCCACCATTCCAAAAAAGAACAATGAGGAAAGAGAAAAGAATCACAAAAGAGTAGAGCAAGAACAAATACAACAAAGAGCTACAGTCACCATAGATTCCACCTACTTATTGTTTCTTCTAAAACATTTTTCTATACGTTTATTTCTTCTTCCTACATATAGAATCTAATTAGCCCTCTACCTTAATGAAAATCTCTCTAAGGTAATAAAGTTCTCTTCTTTTGGTTCATGCATGCAATTCCTTTGATCTTAATTTATGCTAATACAAAAGGCAACTGTATGTGGATTAATTACTATGTAAATAAACTCAGAAAATCACACAATATTTCTAGCTAGAAATGAAACTTCAAGTAGGGACAAATGAATAGAAATACCTCTGCAATTTGAAATTCTGCCTCTCTCCTAATTGTCGACGCTTTCCTTTATTCCATCTTTTGTAACATCCACATAAAACAATTTCGACTCCACAGAATCAACAATAAACTGTAGCACATAAATTTTGTTCTTAAAAGAGTAAAAGAGAGCTTATTCTATTCATTAACGAGAATGGGAGCATGAACGATTTTGCAATGGTAGCTACACAGAAAACTCAAAAAATCACACATTAATATTTCTAGCTAGAAATGCAACTTCAAGAAGGGAAAAATGAACAGGCATACCTTTCCAATATGAAATTCGATAAATCAAAGCAAAGAAAATATTCTTTTTGGTTTGTGCATTATATAGTGATACACATTGTAGTGACTCCATATAAAATAAAAACAAGTGCCACGTAGTGGCTAGTACTTGCCTTAATAGTATTGTAATTATTTTTTTCAGATTTGATAAAAATTAAATGTAAGTTTAATTAGTGTGAATAAAAATAAATGTAATATTAGTGTGAATAAAAATTAGATGTAAGTTTAATTATTGTGTTTTAGTATTTTTAATTTGTTATTTTAATGACCTAATGCTAACCCTAACTCATACCATAACTCTAATTTTATCCCTAGTTGTAACCCTAACCCTATTTGTTAATTATTGTGTTTTAGTATTTTTAATTTGTTATTTTAATGACCTAATGCTAACCCTAACTCATACCATAACTCTAATTTAATCTTAATCCTAAACGTATCTCTAACCCTAACTATAAATTTTAAACCATTATATTAATCCTAAACCTATCTTTAACCCTAACTATGATCATAACACTATCCATAACTATAAACCTAATTTTTATCACTAACTTTTAAATAAATAACATATTTAATAAATGTTATATTATGAATGATTATATATTAAATAAATTTTATAAATTTTATAAATAAAATATATACTAAAAATCATTAAAAGTTAGATATTATATGTTGGCAATGTTTCTTCTCTTATTATTAATATAAAATTGTTATATATTAAAATAGCTATTTATTACAAGTTGTTTATTTTTAATTTAATATATATATATTAAAAAATAAAATATATGATATTAAATTATCAAATTTGATTCATAGTAGACACAAGTGCAACTATATGTCTTCATTCAAATCAATAATTGTTAAATATTAACAAGTTGATGATTATAGATGGTATGATTTTTTCAAAGTCCATGAATGATAGAGAAAACACTTCTAGATTAAACTATGTATGCTATTTTGAATTGATGTTTCGAACCACACTAAATGATTCATTGTAGGAAGACGATAATGAAGAATATGATTGTAGAAATGACCTTAAGAAGTGTTAAGTGGTGGGAGAGGGTAGGAAGGGAGGAGATTGGAAAATGATGCAAAAAGATAATAGAAAAATGAATAATATAGTAATATGATATAACCCAAATAAATGGATCAAAAAAAGTTAAAGTTAAATGTCTCAAACAAAGAATAAATAACTCTGAGAGAATTATTAAGTGAATTATATAGCAAAATGATTAAGGAACAATTACCAAAATTATTAAAAGAATTGAAAGAAGATATAAGGAAAAATATACTAAAACTTAAAACAATAATAATTTAACCAAAGAAAAAAGGTGAGACTATATATAAAATATAAATTAGAAAATTAAATAAATAATTCAATTAAAATAAAAAAATAGATGGTTAAAATACAATAGATTATAATATATATAACCTATAGTATATATTAATATAAATAGATAAAACTATAATAATTATATAATATATATTAATATATATAAAAATAGATTAAAGGAGAACCTAAAAATATTACTTTCAATAACATAAGATATAAAGATATATAATATATATAAATTCTACATTTTAATATAGATTATATATAAATTAATATTATCTATATTAAAATAGGTTGTATATTATATATAATAAAGACATAAAATGATATAGGTTATCTTATATACCTATAAATTATAGGTTATAATTTTTTTGGAGAACCTATATATAAATTAATATAATAAAAATATACATGATGAAAAAAAATTATTAATGAAAAGAAGGAGAGCATAATAATTAAATTATACCATAAAATATTAAAAACATAGATAACAAAGATATTAGTCTAATGGAAAGAATAATACAAATTTTATTTTATTATTTTAATAGTGTGAATCCAAATCTTAGTTAATTGATTTTTGTGAGATTTTTTTAATAAAAATAACAATTACATTCTTAAAAAATGTCAAAATAAGTAACATTTATTTATTTTAGAAAGATTTAAAGCAAAAAAATGAAAAATCATTCTTAAAAAAAATGTTTACCTTGCTTTCCCTACAAATGAGTCAATAACACACATAAATTTTTAACCAATCATATGCACAAGAAATATTTTTTTATAATTTGTAAAGTTAAATATTTCACAAGTTGACTTTACAAAATTGAATTTTATTTTAATTTTTTTTAAATGTTATTTTTGATTGGTTGAAAACTAAATTATTAATAACTAGTTAACTAAAAAAAGCTAAAGTCATTACAATAGTACTATGCCAATGGCAAGTACTAATAATAACTTTAAAACTAAAAATAATACTAAAAGTAAAAGTTTTCAAACAACTTTAAAAACAAAGTAAGAGTTTCTTAGCAACATTGCCAAACAACGATATATATATATATATATATATATATATATATTTATTTTATTAGATATTCAAGATAATCTTGTTAAAAATCTTCTTAAAATTATAAAAGCCTGAAAATATTGAAAATTAATATGTATTTTCATAACAAATATTATAAAATTATATATATTACTATTAGAAATTGGAATACTATATTATATTTTCTTTAAAATTTCATATGTAGTAGAAGTATAAAAAGATGATGATAATGAATGCTTTTAAAGTTTACAAATATAAAAAATCTTAAATATAATATTACTTTGCCATGGGTTAGTAGACATCAATTTTAATGGGGAAAATAAAAATGTACGCATACTCATTGATGTGAGTGCAAGAAGCCTTTCGGCTTAATTAGGCTAGGATGTCTCTTGTCACATCCAATATTCAATATTTAGTATAGATTTTTTTGTTTATATTATATATTGGACAAAAAAATTGTAGAAGGATTTAAAATATAATTGTATTTTTAGATTTTTTATATATTATAATGATAAAATTAATATAATTATATTAATTTATATTTAAGTTAGATTTTCATTTTGATGAAATGATTTAATATGATTATATATTTACAAGGTAGGCTATATATTTTTCAATTAAATTTGATTGATTCTTTAGATTTTAGTAATATTTTTTACTATTTATTTACCTATTTCATACATTTAATCTTATTCCATTCCTACTAACACATATTTTCATATATTCACATTATTTAGACACCTTTTGTTACACCTATACTCACATTCATATCTATACATTAATTCATTATATTGAAGTTGACATTTTTTGTTTAAATTTAATTCCACATCACTTAGAATTCATCATGAAGCATTTTGGATTGAATATCAGATTTAAAATTTTCAAATTCAAATAGCTTGTCTTGTTTCCTACTAGAAGAGAAGATATTTGTAATGGCTACTATTAGCAGAAGGGTATCATGAATTTTTTAATAGATCATACAATAGGCAGCTTCAGTACTTTCCCTGTCATTACCTAGAGGAAAAAACGGTAAAGAAAGTGCTTGGAAATTACACAAACCGTCAAAATGCCCAAAAGATAAAAGAAAAAAAACTTTAAATTAAAGCGAAAATTTTGTGTTGTTATTGAAAAATCCAGATTTAAATATTGGGAATGGTTTTAAGTTTTATTTCATGAATTTGTTTAGGGTTTCATATCTAGATGATGTTTGTAAATAGTTGATATCAAAAGTACAACTTTAAGAAAATATTTATTTCGTTAACAACAAAAGATTAAGGAGTATCTATTGTAGCAAAGTCACTTAAGATATGATCTCAACCTCGTTTATTATGGTTTCATTTAACGATTAACTTAAACATGTTTTATATATGATATTGTGAGATAGCTTTCCAAATAAATATGTGTGACCATTTTTCATGCACAATCAAACTTCGTCATCTATAATTTTCTAGAACATTCTAAAACTTGCACCTCATTACCCACTCGTTTTCCACCAAATCAATCATTTTAGCTAATCTTTTAACAATTAGTATTTCATTATGTAAAAAACTATTTTTTCCCTTGAGAATTAAAGCATAAATTTCAAATACAAATATTATAAGTTTTTTTCACCAATTGTAACTTACACTAATTAGATGCCAAATTTATTTTTTAATTAATTAAAAATTACCTTCTTGTAATTATTGAAACTACATCATAAGAACTATTTCTATTATATAAAATATTAGATAAAGAAAATTTAAATATCTTTTGTTGTAATAAAGAATCTTATTGCCTTAAAGCATGGATAACCCACGATTAGACTTAGCCCCTTAAAGGATGTTAATACTATGAATGGATGAAATAATTGATCAAAAACCTACTAATTGATAATTAAAATTAAGAGATCTAGTTATTAATTACTATGTTATATTAGAAAATAAAAATGGCACAAGTAGTGCGAAATGTGCAAAATTTGCGAAAACCTACAGGATTGAAATTCCTAGGGAAGGTTCATGATAGAGCCTGCAAAAAAAAAATTCCCATCTCAAACCCTCATCATATTTGAAGGAAAAGATAATGTCTAAGGGTTTGGGGTTTTATTTATCTTGAGAACTTATAGGGTTCTATTTTACCATTGACCTCTTATTGCCCTTTGCTGGTTGATAAGAATCAACCTATGTCTTTTATCATCATCGGGTAACCGGCCCTCTCGCACCTAGGTCTGATTTCCAAATTTTCATAAGGTTAAGTGAAAGGCCCTTTTGGCCTTTACATCCTTTATATTCAATGACCTAGAATTTTTAAGTCCCTTCTCTCGTGTTATCCTAGGGGGGGGGGCTTTTTCAAAACAACTTAAGTACATGTTCTTAATATTTTCACTTAAGTCCTGACGGCCCTTTCTATCTTCATCGCCCATCGCTGATTGTTTTCCAAGTATATGTTCTAAAATAGCGACAAGCGATGAACAACATTTCCTTATCTCACTGATCGCTAATGACTTCCTAAGACCTTGAATAGAAATAGCGATGAACAATGTGCATTGTATCTATAAAGGATCGTTTATCACTAATGGCTTTAGAGCCTTAAAAATTTTAATAGCGATGAGCGATATGTTGTAATTTCCTTTACATTGTGTATTGTGGATAGGTGTTATGTACTAAATTTCAAATCAGAAAGGTGCGATACACACATTGTCACTATGTAATTCTCTCATCACTAATTGCTTGCAAAATGTATGAGGAGAATTAGCAATGAGCGGCGGCCTGAGGTTTATGTGTTTTATTGCTCATCTCAGATTCATCTCAAAATCTATTTCCATAATGGCGACAACCAATGGAGTTCTATGTTCAAAGGTCCTCTTGCTAATGTAATAAGATCCTATGTATGATGTATATTGTGCCTTTGATTTTATTTGTGCAGGTGTACGTGTCCCAATCCTATTTTGGCGGCATATTTCTCATCGTTGATGGAACTTGAGGTACGAAGTCTGGATTGATGATGCGTAATGGAAGGATGAACATGATCAATGACTTGATACTAATCCAAAGGCTGAGATTTCATCCCAAGGATGTTCACAATCACTAATGAAGCCAATAAAGAACAATGTGCATCCACAATGAGCGATGCACTGTGGAAAGGGAAACTTGGCAGAATCTTGTGGACATTGTGCTTAGTAAAGATGAAGGTGGCATGATAGAGGGAGAACCATTGATGTAACTTCAAAATCAAATAATCCAATAGACTAAATTTCATTGTTGCAATATCTCCATTTCTGATTTAACCCTAGAAGCCTGGGAAAAATAGCGATGAGCGATGAAATAAATTAGGAAATATTCTCTCCAAGAAAATAAAACTCTAGCCTCATGTACTTCACGGATATTAATGGAAAGGCACAAATTTGGTTGGTGATACATGCTAATTGTCAGACCTTGTATGAGTAATCAAGATTAAAGAACGTGGCAACATTTGGTGTAGCCTCACTATTTTTTTAGGAACAAGTTGCTATGGCCGAAAAAACAATGCTCATATCACCATAGGTGAAGTTTCAATTGTTTTAAGATCAATGGTCTAGATTAAAAGTTGAATTGTTCAATTATCAACTTGCTCACATGAGTAGTTCTTGAATCATTAATCCTGCATGCTCCAAGATGCCTATTTAATGCAGGTTGATCTCTATTCATTCTCACCATCTTTTCAGTCCATAGTAGAAGTAAGGAATGCGTAGTGAAGAGGATTGAAAGGGTTGTAAGTTTTCTTGAGCAGAGTTTTAGTGTTTTCGTCTTGAGTAAGTTGGTATGAAATTAGATTATTTGGTCTATTTGGGATTTATGTTGCTTGAACTAGTTGCAATTACTAGGATTGGAGTGTTTTTGTTGTGAGTTTTGAGTCAAAATTTCTTTTAATTATCACTCTAGTAGTTTTAATGAAATGGGAAAACCTGGTGCAACAATTTTGCTTGTTAGGAGGTCTAGTCGACTAAGTATGTATGAATGCCATGAGGATTTGATTAAGCATGAATTTCAAGTTTCCCCTAAGGTTTTAAAGGGAAAAAGGAGGGATAGAGGCCATAAGAAGAAGTCAATTGTGTAGAGTACATGCAGTTTGAGAAATAGGACCCTTCTGGGAGAAGTGGTCAAGTTCAAAGGCAAGGAACTGGCTCAACTAGTGAGGAAGGCCAAGAAAAAGAATTGGATACTTAGGGCTTGTCTAGGCAAGCATAACTCTCCTATTGTGCTCTTTGATAGTCCTTCTGATGTTGAAGGAGATACTGACTCAAGAAATGGTTTGTACATGCTTTCTCTGGTGCCATATGAGAGTTCTAATGATGACGTGATGATGGTTCCACCCATTTCATCAAGGATAAGGAGCAGTCAAACTCTTTCTGATGTCGACGACTTTGAATAGAGTCTCCTCCTTGCTTTTGTTTTTGATGACACCATGGTCTTTGCATAGGAGGTATTTTTTTTGGTATGGCCATGGTTTGTCATTTGTTCTCTCGTGATGGTGTGGATTCTTTCCAACTACTACAATATCTTTTTTTTCAAACTTAAAAGCAGTGATAGTGAATTATATTTTGCACATGTTTCTTTTTCCTTTTTGTCATCCCCTACTCAAGAATGATTACATATGAACCGCTAGGGGAGTCCATCAGAAAAACCATTGAAATTAGGTTTCCTGAAAATGAAATATAAATGTAACTCAGTCAGGTGCTTGTTGCTCCCCTACTCTATAAAGGGGATTTCATGGTTGTAGTTATAAAGCTTGAAGTCTAGAATTTTGAATTCAAAAGATAGGCTATAATGAATATTACGATCTCAAAGTGAATATATTGTAAATAGTTATTTTAATAGATACATCAGAAGCATATCTAGGGAGAAGGTTATATTGTATGAAAATCCCAAGTATGGTTTTAAAAATAAATATTAGGAATGAAGAAGAATATTAGTTTTAAAGTATTTCTCTCCTATGTGTTTTCTCTTCCAAATTATGAATAGAGTTATTAACTGTAATTTCATTTTTCTTTTGTCATTTGCACTATATGAATGGACTTATTGTATGCTTCAACTTAATAAGTTGATTAAATGATAAAGTGAGCCCATTAGTTTCTGAGGGGGGAATATAGGATTCAGTATGGAAGGAATATTTTAAAATACAGTGATTTAGATGGTACAAAGTGGCATACTAACAATCCATAAATTCCTGATGTTCAAATCACAATTGTATTACTGATTGACTACATAAATTATGACTTCACTTTCACTTAGATAAGGTACTGGTCACTCTACTAGTCTATTTTATGATGTATTGAGTTAGTAATGAATTTGGTTTAGGATTCAAGATGAAGATGAATTCACTATATACTCTAAACTATATTGCTCCAACTTTTAGTGTATAAGAGCATTCTTTGAAACACTCTTCACTTTCACCAAAGGTGTGCCAAACCATTTGATGAAGTGGTTTCCTTGAGAAATGCATCTGTGTGTAGAATTTCTCTTGACCAAATGCAAAATATTATGAGCATATGTAGGATTACCCTCCTGGGTTTCACAGAGCCCGAAGAGAAGAAGTGAGTTACTTAGTGCTTTCACTTCGGTGTTGGCCAATTCTCAACCTTACTAATGATTGAGCTCTGGAAAGTTCATACGAAAGGATTGAGATTAAGTTTGGTTCTAAAAAAATAACCAACAGATTACCTTTTGTTCTTTCCTATCAAGATCGAAACAGTGGTAGTAGCATTGCAATAGATCTTTTGGAGGAGGAAAAATTGGATGTAGCAATGCTAAAGGACCTCGCTCTAATATGCCAGTAATCAGCCCTAAATTTGATAAAAAGAAAATCAGAGATTGACCTTGGCTAAAAATTGACAGGCGATGGGGATTGTGAAATTTTTTCCTAAGGGCTTCTTTGTTGCCATCTTCACTTCGATAGAAAAGAAGGAAAGTGTGGCTCAGGGTGGTCTATGGAGGATTTGTGGATGGCCAATTTACATACAACTCTAGTGCCCTAATTTTGACCTAGTTAGGGCAAACCCATATGAAAAACCAATGTGGATTCGTCTGTACAATTTTCCACTGGAATACTGGGTGGAAGAATGTGTTGAGAAAATTGGCAAGATACTTGGTACTCTCATGGATATAGATGGTGAAATTATGGAGGGTGATTCTTACTTATAAGTGAGTTTATGAATCGTGGCTATTTCAAAGGTCCCTAGCAAGATTCTTCTATGCACTTATGGTCACCAACAAATTGTGAAAGCAGATATTGAAGAAGACGGAGCTTTCTACCGAAAATGCAGTAGTAGGAAACATTGGGAGGTCTCTTGCAACAAGAATTGAAAGACAAGGAAATTTTGGAGGCCGCACGACAAGTAGAACCCACTGCTCCTTGACTTGATCCCTGTTAATGAGACAGACTGTAGTATTCCAAATGTGGGCATGGTGTCATCAAGATCACATAACTGGGCTAATTTTTGTGACAAAGGGGCTTCGATGGTGGAAGAAGAAAAATAGAATTCCAAAGGAATTTCTTCTCCTCTGAGGCATGATATACCTATTTCAAATGTGAACACGGGTCTTGGATGTGGGCCTTTTGAGACTAGATCTGCTAGGGAAAATTCTTCAAAGGAATTGATATCTAAAGTGAACCCTAATCTACAGGAAACAAAGATTAGTTTTGCATATGGTGAAAAGTTCATTAGATATTGCAAGAAGTGGTTGGGGTTCTTCTAGGGGGTGACTAGTTCGACAAGTGGATTGGGAATTTTATGGTCTATAGACAAAGTGGATACCAAATTCATTAATGTTTGCTTAAGTTGGATCCTTTGCACAGTTCAAAGTAAACTCTAAAATTTGCAATTTTACCTATTTAATGTCTATAGGCCAACAAACACAAAGGAAAAGTTGGCAGTATGGAACTCTATCAAAATGTATTATGCTAGTCTGGAGGATAATAAGGAAATCCTGGGGGGTGACTTCAATGCCATTCTATATTTGAGTGAGAAAAGTGGTGAGTGTGGCAAGCAAACCAAGGCCATGAGGGATTTCAAAGAATTTCTTGCCTCATTGTCACTTATGGACTACATTCCAAAACACAAAACATTCACCTAGACCAATAGGTGAGTTGGCTTCACCAATATTGCCAAATGATTGGATTGATTCTTTGTTGGAGAAGGATGGTTGGGAGTCAAATTTTGTTTTGAGGCATGTATTCTCCCTATTGCGGTATCAGATCACTTTCTAGTACTACTAGATTTGGGATTAAGTGAGCAGCCCACAAATGGGTACTTCAAATTCGAATCAATGTGGTGGCATAATAAGGACTTGATAAAGAATCTAGAACAATGGTGGAAGGAGGATTTATATATTTCTGGGACTGTTAGCTTTTGCTTCGCTAAGAAGTTGTCAAACATAAAGAGAAAACTAAAGAGATGGAATAAAGAGGTTTTTGATAATATTTTTACTGAAAAAAACAAGTGGAGAAAGACTTGGAAGCCCTTAATGAGTACATGATAAGCTATGGCATGTCACAAGTAGAATATGAAGTTGAAAAAGATCTCACAGCCAAGCATGTTGAATTGCTAGCAAGGGAAAAACTATTTTGGAAGGACAAGGCCCATGAGACATGGCTCCAAGCTGGTGATGCAAACACGTCCCTTTTTCATAACTCAACCAAGATGTGTAGAGGCAGGAACTGTATTGAGAGCATTGTGAGTCTGGAAGGAAATGTCGTCAGTGACAAGGACAAAATAGAATGTGAAGCTATAAGGTATTTTAAAAAATTTCTAGTAGGTGGGTGTAACTGGTTGGGATGACTGCAACAAATATTTTTTATCTTGCATTCCTAACTACCTTGGGGAGGCTGAAAACATTTTGTGTGCTACTTTTTCATTGGAAGAGGTCAAAATGGTAGTATTTGGTCTACATCTTGATAAAGCCCTAGGACCCGATCACATGATTGTGAAATTCTATCAAAGGTGTTGGCACTTCATGGGGAATGACATTCTGGCTATATTGGAAGATTTGTAGAAGAAACAAAAAAAATTCAAAGAGTTTAACAACACAACAATGGCTCTGATACCAAAGAAAAGTGTGTTTTTATCTTTCAATGACTATTGCCCAATTGCACTTTTCAATTTGATTTACAAAATAGTGTCAAAGGTGTTGGCCAATAGGTTAAAGGGAGTACTAATTAAGTTGATTTGCAAAGAGAAAACTAGGTTCATTCCTAGTAGGGAAATTATTGACAACATTATAACAACTACCGAAACAATCCATACCATGACCTTTGAGAGACAGAAAATCATGTTAATTAAGCTCGATGTGAGAAAATCATACGATCGTGTTAGGTGGGATTTTATGCTTGAGGTGCTCAATAGGTTTGGCTTCTTTGATTAGTGGATCAATATGATCGGGTTTTGTATTTCAACTCCATGCTATTCAGTATTGTTAGTGTAGGTTTTTTTATTTTCCTTATGTTTGGGGTGTATTTTTTCCTACACATATTATTTAAGCTTGCTTAGGTTTATTAGATGTGGTAATATGAAGACATGTGGCAAAATACAATAGCTACATTTGTCACTCTCCCCACACATGGGTAGTTGAGTTACACATCCTCTTTTGGCTTGTTGTGCCACCTCTCATAATGACCATTTTGTTTTTACCTGAGTAGTTTATGGGGTAGTTGGGTTTCTCACCCTCTTTTGGATTTATGTGCCACCTCTCTCCTATCTTCACTTGAGGAGGTTATGCTACATGTTTTGTCATTTACCAAGTAGCTAAAACCTCCCACCTTTTATGGGTAGTAGGAGTTAATGCACCTCTTGGATGTATTTTTCCTTATTGTTCTATATATTGAGAACTCTCCTCTCACCTTCACCAGCTCCATAAGCTTCACTGTTTCAAATGGTTCAGCTAGTTTGGTGATCGTTCTGTGAGAGTGACGAGAGTCTTCTCAAAATTCTCTTGCAGTGATGTCTCTATTTTCTCTCTTTCTCTCTTTCAAATTTCTTCTCCATTCTACTATTTTAATTTTCAATCATTTTTTGAGTGGAGTGTATATGATCTACTACCAACAACAGATCCTATCTCAATTATTGCAGAATCCAACAGGTACTGGTAAACAATTCAGTCTGTGGTTTCTTTAGTTCAACTAATGGACTTCATCAGGGGGACCCTCTGTCTCCCTTTTTGTTCGTAATCATGGTTGATGCTATGGACCGCAACTTCAAGGCATTGAGATCAATGAAAATCTAGAAAGGAATTTTTGTGGCAGAAGACCTGGATCCGATAACTCATGCATATTTTATTGATGATAGAATGCTCTTCGGGGAAGCAACAGTTCATGAGGCTAAAGTAATAAAAGGTACATTAGATGAGTAAACTTTGGCCTCTGGAAAAATTATTAACAAAGGTTAATTTGAAATCTATTTTTTCAATACAAAATTTTCTCTACGAAGGTAGATTGTAGGAATTATGGGCTTCCCAATAGCCTCTCTTCCCTCTAAGCATTTAGGTGCATCACTTTTCCATGGCGCTTGCAGAATAAATCACTAGAAGGAAACAATTGCAAAGTGCAGAGCTAAGGCTGGTGAATGGAAAATAAAATGGCTACCTTTTGTAGGGTGTATTCGCATGATTAAATCAATTCTTGTAGTTGTATCGATATATGTGATGTCATGCTTTAGCATGACTAGCAAAGCAATTTGCGAGGTGGAAGGTTTTATGCAAAGATTCCTTTGGGAGGTTTCGAAGGATGAGAAATGTATAACACTTATCAACTAGAATACTGCTTGTTTGGGGAAGTATCATGGTGGTGTTGGGCTTAGATGAATGGAGCTCCAGAACTGTGCACTTGGAGCTAAACTATTTTGGAGCATTTATCATCATCCTAAATGGCAATGGTGTAAGATTATGCGAAAAAACTATTTGGACTGCGATGGCTTAGATCATATCCTCGTGGTCAAAAATTAAAATGGTGGCTCAACAGTGTGGAAGTTCCTGCACAGAGCTATAGGGACATTATTACAAATCATCTCACATGGAAGATTAGGAATGGTCAAAAAGTGAATTTCTAGTTCGATTCATGGAATGGGCACATCACTTTGTTAGATTACTTTGGTGATAGGGAATGGTTGAGGCAGGTAATTTAGACTAAAGGCGCATTGGTGGAAAATTATGTATGCTACTCTACAAGTGGTGTATGCTCAGTGGACAGGTGGCTAGGCTGTGAAATTTTTGGGATCCCACATGAGGATATTTTTGCACTTAAGAATCTATTGGAACAAAGGAGAGTTCTAATCTTGGACTTGGAAGATGAAATCATATGGTTTTTCTCGAAGTTTGGGGAATATTCTTCTTGGCTAGGCCATGAGGTTCAATGTGCATAGAGTACCTCTGGGGTTGGCTGACTAAACTATGTTGGAGGAAGGGTCTCCTACCCAAAGTTGGTGCATTTCTATGGACAATGCTCCATAGGAAAATTCTCACTAGGGATAGGCTCAGTTCAATTGGTATCCATGGCCTGAGTTGGTTCCCTCTTTGTTGCAAGGATGAGGAGACTGCGAATCATTTTCTCTTGAACTGCCCCTTTGCATCAAAGTGTTGGGATTGGATTTTGTGCTCGCTTGGTTGGTTGACTCCTAGAAAAAATGACCTTCTAGCATTTGCTCATAGCTAGCCTACATGTAAAAAGAACAATGTCTGGGTAGATGTGTGGATTGTTGCACCATCAATGGTGGTGTGGAGTTTTCAGAAGGAGACAAATCAGAGGGTTCTCAAAGATTCAAGCTTGTCTTTGGGGTAAAAGCACAAACCTGTGTCACACTTTATAAAGGAATCGGCCAACAACAAAAAAAATTCTGAACTTCGACCACATAAAAGTGGTCTTTATGTTTTTAATTTCAAAATGGTGTAAACTAATGAAATGTAGAACTTTTGATGAAGTTTATTGTTGTAATTTTTAAAATTAAAAAAAAAAAAATTCATTATGTTTTTATCAATTTAAGGACAAATTTTGGAATGCTGAAAATTTCAAAAAAGAGTGACTTCATAGGCCGTTAAGAAACAAATTGAAAAATACTTCATTTCTCCCTAATTTTTTTTCTCCAAATAGGCAACTTCAATATCTTGTGCATGGAAAAAGAAAAATAAATTTTTGATGTATATTTTTCTTGTAATAATGTTTTAAAGTCAAACATGTCAGAATTTGATAGTTTTCACGGGCCGTCAACTATTTTCAAATTTTTAAATCATTTTCAAAAAAAAATTATACCCTTTTGAAGAAGACTCTCTCCTCCATATAAGATTTAAATTTTTTAATAAGTTTCACTATCTTTTTTAATTTGTAATCAACTTCTTTTTTCATTTTGAAAACCTACTTGCATTATTTAAAAATAAAAATATATTAAAACTAATAAAAATTTTAAAAAATTATATATTTGGATTCTCCACTCGAGCTCTACAAAAGGGTTTTTTTTTTTTGCAAAAAAATGATCCTGACTAAAGAAATACTTAGCTAAAGTTGAAAGTTTCAGAAAATTTTGAAAAAAGCTAAGTTGGCTACCAACTAGGATGCCACATAGACAGTTTCGGTAGAAACAGTTTCTATAGAAAGGGTTTTGGCCGAAATCCTTTCTATAGAAACTATTTCTACCGAAACCCTTTCTATAGAAACCTTGCACATTAAAAAATCCAATTTCAAAGGCAGTTTTAAAGCGGGAAAAGGAAAATTTTGATTTTTTTTGGATTCAAGCGAAACTTATTCGACCGAAACCTATGTGCCATGTAATACGCCACATGGTTTCGGTCAAAAACTAGTCAAGCGAAACCTTTCTGGCCGAAAATATTTCACTTGGAACTATTTATTTGGCCAAAAGTGTGACACAACTTTGTGCTTTTACCCTGTGGAGGCTGTAATCAAGAAGATCAAAGATGGCATTGTTGAAGTGTTGAACTCTAATTGGAGTAGGCCTAGGGGCATGTTGTGTACTAGGTGGAATGATTCTCTTCAGAAGGCTTGGCCTACTCTTAAGCCTCATAATTTGGATCTGTTTATCTCAAGGAAGTTGAGGGAAAATGCTAGGTGGGTTCCCCTAGCAATAGGAAGACACAAATTAAACTTTGATGGGGCCTCTAAGGGGAACCTGGGAATTTCTAGGATAGGTTGTGTAATAAGGAACTGGAAAGGTGAATGTGTCTGGGCCCTTGCAGATAATATTGGTGTTGCCTCCAATAATGAAGCCAAAATGACATCTTTAGCTCGAGGTCTAAGCATATGTTTAGCAAAAGGAATTAAGGAGCTCGAAACTGAAGGTGATTCACAAATTTTTGTCAACACAGTTGATAAAATGTCAACTTAGAATTGGAAATTGAAATGTTGGTTGGCCATGATTGGAATATTCTTGTAAAACTTTGATGCATATTTGATTGGACATGTATTTCAAGAAGCTAACTATGCAGTAGATTATATGGCCAATTTGGGGGCATTTATGCTAACTCCCCATTCAGAGTTACTCTTTGATGGACTCTTGTTGCCTGATGGTCTCGGTGAATGGGTGGCTAAGGACATGTCGATGGGCTCTCCACATTAGGATACAAAATGGTTCAGATGCAGAAGCATGAAAATGTTGTTTCAACTTGCATGAGCCCAACTCTCAATTATGGGATGAGCTTTCAATCCTTGTTATGGTGTTGATCCTCTTAGCAGTGTGTTGACCTTCTTTCCTTTTGGGTGGTGGTAGTTTATTATTGTAGACACTGAAAATTAACCTTCGCCTATGAACCCACCTTTTCATATAAATTCCTCCTACTTGCATAATTAAATAATTTTAATTATTTAATTATCTTTTATGGTCATATTCCTCTATTAATTAAATAATTCTTAATTATTTAATTAATTCATTTTTTCCTTTATTCTTCCTTTGATTAATTAAATAAATTTTGTTTATTTAATTACGTCACTAACTAGCCCCTTCCTTTCTATAATTAAATGAATGCTTATTTATTTAATTATTGTCATTTTTCTACTATAATTAAAAAGTTATTTTAATTATTTAATTATTCATAATCCTCTTCTTCTATAATTAAATAAATTTTATTTATTTAATTATTTACTAATTTGTCATTTTCATCTACTTTTGAATTAAATTATTATTTAATTTAAAAGTCAACATGTCACATGTCTTTTATAATTAAATAATGCTTTTATTATATAATTATTCACCTTCCCTCCCAAATTAAATAATTTTATAATTATTTAATTTTCTCCAACAACCTCTTTTTTTGTGCCAACCTCATTATCCATGCCATTCTTATCTTCTCTTGTCTCATTCATTTTCCACCCTTGATTGAATTATCTTATAATTCAATCTTGGCCATTAATCCTTATCATTGCCCTAATTTTTCCCTAACCCTATTTCATACTACAACTTTTTATCTTGGCCATTGATTAAGACATCTTATTGAGATCCAATCTCAACCATCAATTCAAATTAGACTTTGCCTATAAATCAACCCTTTCATAAGCCATTTAGGGGGTTGATTCTTCAAGTATCCTTATGCTGCCAAAAACATTCATCTATCATGTCCATCGGGTAAGTGCACCAAGATGGTTCCCAAAAAGGGGGCTTAAGTGGCCACTTTTTTTTCTAAAATCAAGAAATGTTGACCTTGGATGTGAAATTGAGGATAGTTACACTCAAAATTTTGAGATGGAACAAAAACAAGGATTGAAGTGCTCCGAGTCTACTTTCTAAAATACTAATTTATTTTGAAAATGGTTGAGATTAAGGGGTTGAAAAGAGGTATGTACACAAATTGGTGTTGTTTTTGTCAAAAAAACATGACATAGCAACTCTTGTATGACCTAAGCATGGTAAAAAAAATTGTAGTATTTTTAAAATCAATATAGTCAAAAGTTAGCTAACAGCATCTAGTTGATGCACATTTTTTGTGATAATTTTTTAATGAATATTTGATTTCTTACTAATTTTCTAAGTGGGCACTTCCTGAAAAGCATAATTTTGGTCATGCTCCCCATAAATTTTTTTGAAAATAATTGAATTTTTTTTTCCTTTTTTTAAAATTTGTAGAATGGAGTCTAGTTTCTAAAAATGTAACTTATTTGAAATTTTGATGAACAGTTAATTTATAACCAAAAAAACACCAAACACTACTTTTTGGAAAAAATACGACATACAAACAAAAGAAATTATGGATGAAAGGCTTAACATTGTCAAAAAGTGAAAAAAAAAATATCGTTGGATAGCTAAGAGAGAACCTAAAATTACCCATGTTTTCAATTTTGTTGATATTTAACTAGATGCAATCCTGATGGTGAGCACAGACCCGATTATGTGAAGAATTGTAGAATTTGCAAAAACACGTCTCTAGCCTTGTTGGGAATGCCCTCCAACCTTTGGGTTGATATTCCAAGGCAAATAATTTCACTTTTTTCTTTTTTTTAATGCAAAATAACACTAGCATGTTATAACGTGAACATGTTTTGTAAAAAAAATTCAAAAGTGGCTAGAAAATTGGTACCCAACTTCATGCACCCGCCCCATCATAATGTTATGCTACAAAATTGAGCAACCAACATATCAAATCAATCAAATAATTCATCCATCATTGTGTCAATTTGAGGTATTGAAGATTTGGATTAGGTAATGCATGTTATTGCTTTTATTATTTCATATTTTATCCAAATTTTTCATATACAATTATTGTTCATTGTCTCCTCCCTTAGTAACCAAAATTCATGTACTCTTATCTGATATGTTTGGTCATGGTTGTTTTAGTGGGGTAGGGGCACTTATACCTATATTCTTCCCAACCTCTATTTATTTCCTCTTTGTTTTAGCAAATGGGAGCTACCCCCATACAGGTAGCACTTATCTAAAAAAAAGAATTAAAATTAAGAGAAAAAAATTCTACTAAATTTGGGTAATGAGTTTTATGTAATAGGGATCTAGACCTTCTTTGTGTCTAAACTTCTCCCTCCATACCTCTCCCTCCCTCTCACTTTCCCTCTCTACTTATCTTTGTCTCCCTAATCCCTCTCTCTACCTACCTCTTCATCCATCATTCCCTACCACTCTCTCTCTCTCCCAAAAATACACACCTTTGTCTCCCTCTCTACCTCTCCCTCCCTCCCTCCTTCCCTCTCTATTCTTTGTCTCTCCCCTCCCTCCCTCTTTACCTCTTTGTCCCACCCCCTTATATCTATCTCTCCTCTCCATTTCTCTACCTATGTATCTCTCTCTAACACTACACCTTTGTCTCCATCCCTACCTCTCCCTCCCTCCTTGAACCCTCTCTACTTCTCTATATATCTCCTCTCCCTCCCTCTACTTACCCATATCTCTCTATATATACTTATATATATCTCCCCTATCCCTCCATCACTCGCTACCACTCTCTCTCTCTATGCCTCTCTATCTCCCTTCATACCTCATTCCATTTATACTCTCTACTTCTCTCCCTCCTTCCATCTATCGCTCTCTCTCTCCACCTCTCTCTTTGTGTTTCTCTCTATCTCACCTCTCTCTCCATCTCTCCCTTCTTCCCTCTCTCACACAAACACATGAAACTTTGTTTCCCTCCCTCCCTCCCTCTCTACTTTCTCTCTCCTCTCTCTCCCTCTACTTACCTCTCTCTCTCCCACAAACACACAACTTTGTATCCCTCCCTCCCTCCTTCCATCTCTACTTCTCTCTATCTCTCCTCTCCTTCCCTCTACTTACCTCTCTCTATCTCTCTCTCTCCCCCTATATACTTCTTTTTATCTTTCCTCTCCCTCTCTCTACCTCTCCTTCCCTCCCCCTTCTTTCTATATCTCTACCTAATTCTCGCTCCCTCCTCCCTCTCTCCATCTCACTCTCTCTCCTTTTGTTTCTCTCTATCTCACTTCTCTCCATCCCTCTCTCCTTCCCTCTCTTTTCTATATTTCCCTTCTCCATATCTCTATCTACCTCTCCTTGCATCACTCCCTACCACTCTCTCTCTATACCTCTCCCTCCCTCCCCCCTTCCCTCTATACTTCTCTCTATCTCCCCAATCCATCTCTCTACATATCTCTCCATCCATCATCCCTAACACACTCTCTCTACACTTCTCTATCTCGCCACTCTCCCTCCCTACCTATCCCTTACTCCCTTATTCCCTCTTTACCCCTCTCTCTCAACACCTCTCCCTCCTTCCCACCTCTTCATCTCTCTACATACCTCTCCCTCCATCACTCCATACCACTCTCTCTCTCTACACCTCTTTGTCTCCCTCCCTACCTTGTTCCCTCAGGACATGTGGACCAAGATGGGGCACAAAAAAGTAGCCAAATACCCCAAAACTAGCAAAATGTGCTCATGTTATGGATCGTATTTGTCGAGCCATAATGCACTCATGTTATGGCTCAAATTTTTTGATCCATAACATGAGTTCATTATTTGACCAAAAAATGTGCACATATTTTTATGAAAACAAAATGCTTGTGCTTTTTTATGAAAAGAAAAAACTTGTGTGTTTTTATGAAATAAAAACATGTACACTTTTTATGAAATAAAAAGCATATGTTATGTAGATGGTTGTCATTGCACCAAAAGATTGACCAGTTAATACTCGATACAACTGCTAGATTTAACAAATCCATGTGAGGCGATTAAGTGATGTCTCAAACCTAAGCATTGTATTGCACAACACAAGGAGACCAAGGGTGTGCACCTTGAAACAATCCCCTTAGTGCATGTGAGGGGTTCTAACCCATGACCTGTGCTCTAATACCAATTGTTGCATAGATGGTTATTGTTGCACCAAAAGATCAACCTGTTAATGCTTGATACAACCACTAGAGTTAATGAATCCATGGCAGCCGGTTAAGCCATGCCATGAACTTGAGCACTATGTTGCATAGAAAAAGGAGACCAATGGCATACACCTTGCAACAACATATGCATTTTTATCAATAAAGTTATTGGAAGATGGGGTCAGAAATCAAATAGAATAGATAAAGTGACAACCAACACTTCTAAACTATTAACCTCATCCAAACAAGAGAAAACAAAGTAAGCATAAGGAAAATAAAACATTAAATTAAAATACTCCCCATGCTTGAACTTGAATCACTTCTCTTGCTCTCCTATTTCTCCTTTTGCAAATATGCCCTCAGATTTGTAGTGTAACTTGTGCAAATACCTGCAAATGATAAGTAGAAAGTTGGAGAAGAATAGCTAATTAAATACTCCTCTTGTCACTAGGAGTATTTAATTAAATTAATCCATCTTTAATTTAATTAGCTAATTTAGTGACACATTTCATGATTTAAGAGTATTAATTAGGACCAATCTTTCTATCATGATGATGGATTTGGCTTTAAAGAAAAGATAGGGGAACCAACTTTCATACTTACATTTTTGCAATACTCCTAAATCATGAAACGTGTCACTAAATTAGCTAATTAAATTAAAGATGGATTAATTTAATTAAATACTCCTCTTGTCATTGATGATGGAGTATTTAATTAAATTAATCCATTTTTAAATACTCAATCATGAAACATGTCACTGAATTAGCTAATTAAATTAAAGATGGATTAATTTAATTAGCTTTAAATACTCAAATTCAGTGTCACTAATTAAATACTCCTAATTGAATTAATTTGAAAATGGAGAAGGAAGCTTGCTTTTATAGACAACCATTCAAATGGACGACTAAGATTAATCCTCTAGAAAGATTCCCAGATCAATGGTCCAAAATTGATGCACCAAGAATATGCTATTCTTGGAGGAATCATGATAGGAAGACATGCAAAGACATGCAGGCCATGACAGACATGCAGGCTAGGTTAGGCATGCAAGGACATGTAGGGACATGCAAGCTATGATAGGAAATGAATGTTATGACAGGGGATTATGATGAGGTATCTTTGACCAAATGGTGCATAAATAATTTATTTGAAAATGCTGGAAATGGACAAGTGGAAAATAAATAATTTATCCAAATAATTTATTTAGAGAAAATGAAAAGATGAGCATTTAATTAAATTTATTAATTTAATTAAATGGAGAGATGAAAATTAGACCTTAAATAATTAATTTAGATTAACTATTTAATTAGGAGAGGTGGCATGGGATAGTTAAATGATTTTAATAATTATTTAACTATGGAAGAATTAAAGGGCCATGAATAGATAAATAATTAATGGTAATTATTTAACTATAGATGAAAGATGACAAAATGATTAAATAAATAATAATTTATTTAACTATTGAAGAAGAGGAAGAAATTAGTGACATGATTAGTTTATTTAATTGGTCAGGATAGAATAAATATTAGAAAGTGAATTAATTAAATAATTAATAAAAAATATTTAACTAATAGAGGAATATAATCAAACATACTTGAATAACTAAAATTATTATCGAAGGACGAGGATGAAGAAAAATGACACTCGAAGGCTTAGGACATTTTTATGTGTCTACAATTATAAAAAGAAATAACTTGTCCATTTTGCTCACCCACAGAGCTTTACAATTTTTGAAATGTTTTCCTTTCCCTCTATTGGGATATGGTGTTGTACACCATTGATAAAATGATTATTATAATGTTGTAATTAAATAACTATTTAGTTGTGATGCACCTTGGTGGTGTGGTTAATCACACTAGGTAATTATTTGGGGACCACTTGATGTTGTATTGTAACATTGTATTATTATTTAATATGTGGGAGACATGATAATAATTTAATATTGGAGAAAATATTAAATAAAAGTGAAGTCTTAGTACCCAATTTACTAAATAAGGGGTTAGTGGTTTTGTATTCACATGATTTTGTGGTACATGGTTTTACCTTACCACTAGGGAGACATGTGATAATAATTTAATGTTGGGGAAAATATTAAATAAAGTGATCTTTTAAGTACCCAATATTAAATAAGGGGTTAGTGGTTTTCTATTCACAAGGTTTTGTGGTATGTGGTTTTACCTTACCACTAGTTGTATTTCGTTTGAGCTTGTGTCTATAAAAACAAACACATGTGTAGTGGTATAGGTTGGATGAGTGGTTTTGTTGTCATTATTGAGTCTTTTTGAGGATTGCATTTGTGAAGCATGGTGTGGGATGTGTGGATTCTATTGGAGTAAATTGTTTTTACCATTTACCATACTTAAGTTTTATTAGTTATTGTTGGTTATTTCTTTTACCGATTTGCATCTTTCTTTTATAAGGCCAATGTACATTATTCTTCATCTCAATTCATTCCTTTTTTACTTCTAGTGAAAGAGCTTTACTTCTCTCGTATTTGTGAATGTTTATATTGTAATTGTGCTCCTAGGAGGTGAATTTACAACAACATGGTATCTGAGTCGGCTATCTGCAACTCCTTCCACTAAGAGTTTTCATCGGAATCTAAGATCATTTATTCAATGGAGATTATTTGGCATTTGAAATTTGTTAAATTTCAAAGTTGTCAATTTTGCCAATATTTTTTCTTCTTCAATCTTTGCTAGAAATCTAGTTCATTTAGAGAAGCATGTCATTTTTCTATTTGTTTCAAAGGCCATTACAAGAGTGTTATTTTTTGTTTGGAAGGCTTGATTTGAATTTGGAGGTCATCAGTTTCTATATTTGAACCTATTTTTTCTTTGTACATTCAAACCTATGTTTGGCATGAAAGACTCCTACACAACAACATTTGAGTGTGGGCTCGATTTCTTTGTGCCTTTTTTTTGCTTTCGCAAACCCAAAATCTGCATTGGCAAAGAGGGGCCTCGATTTGCAAAGAGGACAATTTTTATTTCCTTGTCTTTTGCTAAGACCTATGTGTTTTCCCAGACTTGTGCATATTTTCTTGAGGATCATGATTTGGTGTTGGGAGGCCACGAGATCTGTTTGAGGATCATTTTTTATTTGTGAGGACAAAATTTTTTTTCTTGTGGAACCATTTTCCTCTCTGAGGCAAAATCTCCCTTGTAGGCCCATGATTTATCTATTGGAGGCACTATTTTCTTGTTGAAAGGGGCATTTTTTCATCTTTGTGAGTAGCATTTGGTGAAGCAGCATTGAGTCTCTATTGAGGTGGCTCGATTATGTGGTGGAGAGGACACAATTTTGTTATTTGGAAAAATATTTTTTCTATTTCAAAAGCATTCGATTTGAAGACCAAATGAATTTCACAAGTCATTGATTGGCCATATATTTGTGAGCAAACTTTATTATTTATAAAGTTATGAATAGATATTTCATTTTAGGGTTCTCATCTTCTACACAACGTTTGAAGGAGGGCCCAAATTTCAGATTCAAAGTAGTTCATAGGGGCTTTAATCCCACATTGGTAGTGTGATGCAGGGTTATGTTGTTCATATAGCCTCCTACTCCCTTCATTAGTGTGAGAAAAGGCTCATATGGTTGTGAAATGTCTCTCACATGTGGTGATTGGTGGTCTGTATGTTGTTGTGGTCTCTAGACTTAGTGGATTTTTCTTCATGTTGGCATGGAGATTAGGCAAAGGGATCCACCAATTTTTTTTATGAAATTAGGTATTTTAACCTTATAATTCCTTTTTGGAAGGTTTTATACTTGTGAAAGCACTATCTTTGAAATTTTTGAAAAATTATCATTTATAATGGTTTTCTTGGAGAAAGGGAAATTTAGGCAATGGAGTGATTTTATTCTCACTCATCTAAGTGAGAAAAACCTATTGCCGTATTTTTATAAAGAAGTTCCTATTCTAGGAACACATAGTGGGTAAATTATTTGGAAAGGATATAGGGCTAAAGTCTTTAGAGTTAAATTTGAGCATATAAGTGATGACCTTTTGGAATCACTTATTCCTTTTGAGTGCCCTTGTGCTCTTTGGACTTACATTTGAGAATCATATGGAGATCATGATACACTTCCATCTCTTGATGATCCTCTTTCCAATAACAATGTGCCTCTTTATTCTTTAGAGAAGATAAATCATGCTTTTGATCCATTGGAGGATTTTTTAAAACTTCAAATGAGGTTGTAGTTGCTTCTAAGGTTCTTGATTCTTTGTTAGAGATAGTTGCTCCACCTTCATTAAGTAATTCCATCATTCCTGAGCAACATGATTATCATTGTCTTCTTGATTGGGATTCCTATTTTTTGGACAATGGTTCATTGTTTGTGGAATCTCACATTTCAAACTTGGAAGACACATTTGAAGGACTAATTTTACTATTTGATGACAGTTGTGGTACAACTATTGTTAGTCCATCTCTGTCTTTGGAGATGTTCAAAATTGGTTTCTAGTGGTACCTTTTTTGTCACCTTATATTGTGATTGGGAATGTTCCTAATTGGTTTGTGGCATCATCTTCCAAGGTCCTAGTGAAACATGACCAAATTTCATAGATATTATCTTCCTACATTTGGATTTCACTTGCTAATTCCTATCTAAAATGGGAATCATACCTACATTTGTACTTGTTTTTGTTTCTTCCAAAAGGGAGACAAGTTGTTTATTGACATTGGATCATGTTTTGTCTTCAAACACTTACCATTTTTTCAAGCGATTACACATTGTGGGGGGGCTACATAGTCTCTCTCTTTCCCTCTTATAGGGGGCTATTCATTGTAATGTATATATGTGATGGATGGTGTACTTGTGGGATATCATCGAGTCCTCCATCCTTCCTCATATTATTTTCTTTTTTTTGCATTTTCTCTCCTTTGTAGAGGAGATTTCTCCCACAGGGTTTTTTTCCTTTTCTCTAGTTGTGAGATATTTCATTTTTGCATTGTAGTTGTAAATGGGTACCTAACATGGTTTTATAGTTGAGACCCATATAGCATCTTGATATTGCATAATAATCTCCCTAAGTTTCACTTAAGGGGGGTGTTGGAGTAAATCATTTTTACCATTTACCATGCTTAAGTTTTACTAAGGCAAATATTATTAAGCTATTAATTATTTAGGGGCATATAGTTTTATTAGTTATTGTTGATTATTTATTTTATTGACTTTCATCTTTCCTTTATAAGAAAGGCCAATGTGTATTATTCTTCATCTCAATTCATTATTTTTTACTTTTGGTGAAAGAGCTTTTCTTCTCTCATATTTGTGAAGGTTTATATTGCAAATTGTGCTCCTGGGAGGTGAATTTACACCAAAAGATTCATGCTTGGACACATGGAGATGAATTGGAGGGATTGATGCTTCTGAAGTGTTCATTGTAACTCTTGTATTTGCTATATTGCTGATTAATATGGTGGAGTACGGATGCTTTTGGAGGCTGGATTTTTTTCCTCTTAATGTTTTCCCTAGGGTATATATCTTGTGTCATCTTTGATAGGTATTTTTTCTATTCTCTTGCATATAGATTTTGAGTACGCATTTGCATTTAATCTCTTTTGGTTTATGTGGAAATTTTCATTAGATGACTGCAAGTTTCCTTACAAGTGGTATTACAACTTTCATGGTTGAATATTTTTTATTATAACCCTAGGTTGAGAAAATGTTGGTTGAGTTTGAATCTATGCAATGCATGAGAGAGTGAAAGACATGTCAAGATATGAGGGTTTTCCAAGTTGTTTATTGTAGATCTAAGAGTTTTGGGTTTTTTGTTATAATGGGTATTTTGCATATTTGGGGTGTGAAAAATATTGGGTAAAAAGTGTTTCTTGGTTGTGCATTCAAATGGGGGTTTAGTGGGGGAAATTTTATAAATGACCTCATGGTTGGATTCAGGTTGGCCAAGAGACAAAGATTGATATAAAATTTGATATATTTTGGTGACAGTGAAAAAAATGACAATTTTTTTTTACCTAATCCCCCTTTTTTGATTGTAAGGGCATCATAATTAATTTGCGGAAAAAATTATCTAAAAAAAATAATACTCTGTTTGTGAAAAATTCCGTACAAGATAAAATCCAAAATTTAAAAATCAAAATATTAATGAAAAAAACAGCAGAAAGGATTTAATTGAAAAAGTTAAAAAATATATAAGTTAATTTTTTATTTTTTTTTTTTTTTTTTTGAGTTGGCCCCCCCTAAGCTATACCTAGAAGCCCTAAAGGTGCATTCCATTCAATTCATATTCCTAGCATTGAGCCTTATCTTTTTGTATTTTGGTAGTAAGCCATATCTTCTTGACTCCAGGTTGTGAGCCTTTCAAGGACAGTAAGTCCCAGCAGTGTGCCCTATAATATTTTATGATTGGTTATATGTTCATATTGTGAGTTAATCCTCATCGTGGTTTTTCCCATTTTGGGTTTTCCATGTGAAAATCATGGTTTCTATGAGTTGTGTGATGTTATGATCCCTTTCATGTTTTTACTTACAATTGCAACAAGATATGTATTAATAATTGGTGGTTAGCAATCAAATGGTTTAGTAGTATACTAATTAACCCCCCCTCTTAGTAGACTGATAGTCCCTGTCGACGGGTACTGTCCAATGGCTAAGCCATCGGCAAGCACCATCTAACATCTAATCCATCAGTGGGTTCTTGTCTGACAAGGACTGTCAGGCCTCACCACCCCTTATGGGGTTAAACAAAAATGTCTGCCATGTTTAAAAATAAACAATTTTTTATTTATAAAATATTTCTTCCATTTAAAATGTAAATGTCACCCAAAAAATTTAAAAGGCCAACCCATGAAAATTTTAATATTTGAAAAATAAATCATATTTTATTGTTCAGTTGGGTCCATCACTAGTGGGTGGTGTCGTCATCCAACCACTAGAGAGCCACCAGGGGAGGTGGTTATTTTCACTCTTGTATAGTGAAATTGTGCTTTCTCCTTCAGGGGGGCATAACTTTCAACTAGGTAGTTCATTTTTGCTCTTCTTGGACTTGTTGGAAAGTTGACTCAGTGCTCTACATTGTGGTGGTAGATATTTTTGTAGATTTTATAGTTTTGATAGTTTTTTTCTTGTTGGAAGTCAAGTTTTCTTGTTGACCTTTGAGAGGCCATATCTTGTGCATATGGAGTCAAATTTTGGACTTTGAATAGTTGACAAAAATCGTGTCTAGAGCATTACATAGTGGATCAGGTTTTGAGTTGTTTAGACATGATTTATTTGCTGATATTATATCCTAAGTTTTTTATGGCCTATTTTGACTATGGTGATACTATGAGTTTATGGGTTGTTGAATCTTGGAAATTTGTTGGATTCATTATATACTCAGTTGTACATCTCTGATTACTCTCATTTGACATGGTTATTAGTATTTGGTTGGATTTGTATGCTTCATTGATTTATCTACAAGTTGTGTAACATTGTAGGTGGTCTATACTTGTTGCACCTATAACTTGGACATGGGTTGTCTATTCCTATAGATATTTCAATGTTGAAGCATTTTTCAATTTGGTGGCTTGGTTTAGTCATCATGTTGAGGAAGTGAGATAGTATTACCAGGTATAGTCATGATACAAGACCTATGTAGTTGACAATGTTATGCTCATATGTGGGACTTGGTTGGGTTGTGTTGTTGGTACATTTGGTGGTGATCATGGTGTTTTGGATGTTTCTTATTCTTTATACTTTGGCATGTCATGATGGTTTATGCAGGTCCATTGATGGTGGTGTTGGTTTGGTTCTTGATTTAGGTTATGGCAGTGTATCTTCTTGGTATGAGGATCATGTTTTTACTTTTCCTTCTTATTGGGGAGCTCATGTTGCATTTGAGTTCTTTGATTGTGTGAGGGAATTTGGTTGATATTCATTAGGAGATTGTTATCACAATGTCATGATAGTTTGTTACATTCATTGGTTATACACTTTTAGTGGGAGATTTTTGATAGTGATTGGATATGTTCATGATGTTTTGATGGAAGTTGTAGGTATCTTCTTTTCTTGGAGATCTTGGTTTCACACACATATGTTACTGATATTGCAGTTGAGTGTGTACAAACCTACATGATCTTCATGGAGTGGATAGTTGTCATGGTGCTATATGTAGCTCATACCATAATTAAGTGGGAGTTGTTGGCAGTGGCGTGGATGCATCATTGGGTATGATTATCTTCATATGATTGGGGATATGTATTCTTGGTTTAGAGTGTTTCCTATTATGTCATGGTTTGCTCTTGATACTATTTTATAGTTTAGAATATTACATGTTCTCTTGATACTAGGATGTTTGCATTGGTGCATGTGATCTCCTAGGAGGAGATGGTTAGATCATGTTGTCATGTTTATGTTCATGATTCATGATTGGAGCTTTGACATTGACTTTGTGGGGTTCTCTTTGTTTTGGGTATAGTGATCATTTACTTGATTACTTCATGGTGGTGCTATGTTATATTTGGAGTTTGGAATGTATTGATCAGTTGCAGGTACTCATGGATACTTGGAGTTGTAGGTGATGGTTGGAGTCCTCGTGTGCTTAGAGAAATTTTCTTGAGATGGTTACTCTTTAGATGTTTCAACAAGAAGACCAAGGAGCTTTCACTTGGATATGGACATGAGTTCATGATGGACCAATAGAGGAGTTTGTTCTCGGAGTGACTCATGATGTCTTGGTTATCCTAGAGGAGAATTCTCATTCCCCACTCTTGGTCTACTCGATGACTTATTATTTTAGAGGTATTTTCCCATTATATCTTTCAGATGTGTTATGTTTCATGCTTTGATTTCTCATGGGATTGAGTTTATTCATGGTGATTGATTAAGGAGACTCGTTTGAGGATTGTTTAACATGATTTTATATGCTTTAACTTTCATAGATCATATGGATCTTAGGCTATGGATAGTTAGTTCTAGAGGATTCATTTGAGGGATGTTTGGCATGGTTATCTCATTGTGCTTTTGAGTTTATGACATCATTCTCTGATGAGTATTATTGGGAGATGGTTTATGAGCTGATTTCTAGTATTGGGGATGGTTACCTTGAGTTTGATCTTCTTCATTAGAGAGACTTACATCCATGTTGGCATTCTTACATTGATTCATTTTGATCTATGAGATTGGATGTTATGGATGTTTTTGAGGCTTTTCATTTTGGGTTTCTAGGAGATCATACTTGACACAATGTATCACTTTTTAGGTGTTGGTAGGAGGAAATTATGGTTTACAAGTTTTCTCTCTTCATTGTTCCTTCCAAGATGTTCATGTTTTGGGAGGATGGTGGCAACATGTTGTGAGAGATTATGTAGCTACTTGGGTTGGATGTGAGGATCATTTTTATTCTTCTTGGTACTTCATGCTTTGATTTACTTATCACACCTTGATATATAGTGTTGATTGGTAGGCTTGATATGCTTTGAAGTTACTCATGCAATGGGAGTCCCTGGATATGTATGTTCTTCATTAATAGGTTTAATACAAGGAGCTTTTGATTGTGGTTTATGGGTTGCATATGTTCTTGGCATGGGTTTATTGATGTATTGATACCTTGGAGGTATGGATGGTTGGATGTATTGGCATGTGTTTTGGATGCTATTTTTTATTGTGTCGGTCTTTTAGTTGATAGTAGCTTGTTTGGACCCTTTGTTATCACTTGGATTCAATGCTTGTGCTCATGGATTGGTGCATATTCACCTTGGTATGTTCCTTTTCTTCCTGTGAACCTATGATTCCCAACCTGCACAAACACAACAAACAATCAATATATTAGACAAAATACATGGTCAGAATCATGATTCCTCAAGAAATTCATTTGAATGAAAAATAAGAGGAATGAAGTTAAGAACACAACAAACTTGAAACAAAAATATCAAATCCTATTCTAAGACAATGCAAACTCTTAATCTCCTGAGGGAGTTGGTGCCAATTTGATGTAAAAATCGGCCCTTTCCCAACTCCAATGATGTGATAAAGGATAAATGATTGTGGTGAAGACTTCAATGGAGATCCATGTTGAAAATTTGCAAAAAGGCCTAACTATGCTTGGATGAAATTGATGATAAGTTGCTATGGATTTGAGTATAATAACTTTGCATGAATTGTGGATGGATCAAATGAAGGATGAGCTCTTCATTTCTAGATGAGATTAATTAGAGAAGAGTCAAACAAGATGAATGTGCCCATACTAATCTTCAACAAATGAGAAGAATCCACATGTCATCATGTGAATGGTTGAGGAATGAGCACATTTTGAAGAATGTGCAAAGAGGGAGGAGATTCAAATTCAAAATATGGCTTGAAGGATGAGGTGAAAGGTGAAGCAAATGCACATGACTCAAGAAAAGGACATTTAAGAGTTTTTAAATGCTTTGTTGGAAAGGACAAGTCCTTTTGGGGGAAGATTTCAAATTTGAGGAATATTCCATCTTTGATGCCTTTTTTGAATGAAAATAGATGATTTATAAATCAATTAAATTGATTTTCATGCGCAAGTTACAAAATCTAGAGGATTTGAGTGATTAGGATTAGCATTAATCATGATTTGATTAATTTAAATGATTTTAGTTGATTTGGCCATTTTGACTTATATTTTAGGATTTAAATAATTCAAAATGAGAAGAGAATGATTTAGACTTAAATAAATATTTTTGATTTGTTTAACCAAAGGCGGTGATGTTAGATTAAATTAGATAAATTTTTGATTTATTTAATTTAATTAGATGAACTTTAGAGATTTAATCAAATAATATAGATTATTTAATTAAATAAAGATAGGAAGATGAAATGACCTAGCTAATTACATAGAGACAATGATTTAATTAAATCAAGGGACTTATTTAATTAAAAGGGGAATTATGATGACTTTAATCAAATAAGGCTATTTGATTAAATGGTTAGATAGAGGGATAATTCAGGATGAAGTGATGTTAGTAGATCAGGATCAAGTGTGTAATATCAATCTGTATATTTTCTATGTCTACACTTCCATAGGTGGCACATTGGAGGATGAGAGGGTTTCTTGCTTGAGATGGTGGTCACTTTGTTCTTATTACAAGTATCTTAATGGAGCATGAGAGCATGTTGGAGATTCATATGATTACATTTATGGCTATGATGTATTTCATGTATTGATCCCTTATGCAATGTATACAACAAGTGGGACAATGTTGGGATATGGTGTTATACACCATTGCATAAAATGATTTATTATAATGTTGTAATTAAATAATTATTTAGTTATGATGCACCTTGGTGGTGTGGTTAATAACACTAGGTAATTATTTGGGAACCACTTGATGTTGTATTGTAACATTGTATTATTATTTAATGTGTGGGAGACATGTGATAATAATTTAATAGTGGGGAAATATTAAATAAAGTGAAGTCTCAGTACCTAATATTAAATAAGGGGTTAGTGGTTTTGCATTCACATGGTTTTGTGGTATGCAGTTTTACCTTACCACTAGTTTTATTTTGTGTGAGTTTGTGTCTATATTTAAGCAAACACATGTGTAGTGGTTTATATTGGCTAAGTGGTTTGGCTGTCATTATTGTCTTTCTAAGGACTACATTTGTGAAGCATGGCATGGGATGTATGGATTCATGCTTGGACACATGGAGATGCATTGGAGGGCTTGAGCTTCAGAAGTGTTCATTGTAACTCTTGTATTTTCTTTATTGTTGATTAATATGATGAAGTATGGATGCTTTTAGAGACTAAATTTTTCCCTCTAGAGATTTTTCTCAGGGTATATCTTGTGTCATCTTTGATGGGTGTGTTTGTTTATTCTCTTGCATATGGATTCTAATTACTTATTTGTATTAATATCTCTTTTGGGTTATGTGGAAATTATCAAATTAGATTGCTACAAGTTTTCTTACACCCTC
>VDFB02058242.1:614906424-615127019 GCA_007258455.2 Sequoia sempervirens | reverse complement strand
TTATGCTTGCTTAAACTCAAACATGGCCTAAATAAAATTGATCTCTAGAGAATAAGTGTTGTCTAGGTAAAGAGAAAAAATGATCTTTTTAAATAAATGAATCAATCAACCTACCCATATAATTTTGAAGAAAAAAAATATTGGGGCACAGGACAAATTTTCACTACCTAAAGATGGGATTGGTTCTATGGTAACAATCATCTTTATACCATCTTTTCTTTATTTCAATATATCAAATTTCATATTTTGGCTGTCTTTTTTGATAGGCATGGTTAATTTGAAATTCCAAACATGAATGTGACATCTTAGTTGTTATCAAATAATAGTGTGGAAACACATAGCATCTTGTTTCATATCGAATTGGTGAGCTCTGACCTCCATTTCCATCCACTGCCATTGTGGGAAGAGGAACTCCTGTGGAAAATTACAGTCCCCAAAAATGTCATAGAAAGAAGTAGTTCTAACATAGTGTGACCTAACCTGGTGAAGGATTGAGTAAACTCATTCTAAAACATAACAATGGATCATGATTCTTTTTGGATACAAAATTCATTGCACAAAATTCAAATCACTTTCAAGAACGCAAGCACTTTAATTGTACAAAAGAGATGGTTCAATAATATTATGATAAAAAAATTATTATAATAGTATAGTTTTAAATTTTATTGTTTAGGCTATTCAATTATACTGTCTTTCATTGGACCCCCTATTTAGACTGCACCACTCACAGTGTCGTATATTACATTAACACATTCACCTTTTTTTTTAAATGAACATCATAAAAAATCCTAATCCTATAAAATTAATTTTAAATCTATTTTAGCATCCACCATTCCAAAAAACAACAATGAGGAAAGAGAAAAGAATCACAAAAGAGTAGAGCAACAACAAATACAACAAAGAGCTACAGTCACCATAGATTCCACCTACTTATTGTTTCTTCTAAAACATTTTTCTATACGTTTATTTCTTCTTCCTACATATAGAATCTAATTAGCCCTCTACCTTAATGAAAATCTCTCTAAGGTAATAAAGTTCTCTTCTTTTGGCTCATGCATGCAATTCCTTTGATCTTAATTTATGCTAATATAAAAGGCAACTGTATGTGGATTAATTACTATGTAAATAAACTCAAAAAATCACACAATATTTCTAGCTAGAAATGCAACTTCAAGTAGGGACAAATGAACAGAAATACCTCTGCAATTTGAAATTCTGCCTCTCTCCTAATTTTTGACGCTTTCCTTTATTCCATCTTTTGTAACATCAACATAAAACAATTTTGACTTCATAGAATCAACAATAAACTGTAGCACATAAATTTTGTTCTTAAAAGAGTAAAAGAGAGTTTATTCTATTCATTAATGAGAATGGGAGCATGAACGATTTTGCAATGGTAGCTACACAGAAAACTCAAAAAATCACACATTAATATTTCTAGCTAGAAATGCAACTTCAAGAAGGGAAAAATGAACAGGCATACCTTTGCAATATGAATTTCGATAAATCAAAGCAAAGAAAATATTCTTTTTGGTTTGTGCATTATATAGTGATGCACATTGTAGTGACTCCATATAAAATAAAAACAAGTTCCACGTAGTGGCTAGTACTTGCCTTAATAGTATTGTAATTATTTTTTTCATATTTGATAAAAATTAAATGTAAGTTTAATTAGTGTGAATAAAAATAAATGTAATATTTGTTAATTATAGTGTTCTAGTATTTTTAATTCGTTATTTTAATGACCTAATGCTAACCCTAACTCATACCCTAACTCTAATTTTATCCCTAATCCTAACCCTAACCCTATCCCTAACTCTAACCCTAACAATAAATTTTAAACCATTATCTTAATCCTAAACCTATCTCTAACCCTAACTATGATCATAACACTATCCATAACTATAAACCTAATTTTTATCACTAACTTTTAAATAAATAACATATTTAATAAATGTTATATTATGAATGATTATATATTAAATAAATTCTATAAATTTTATAAATAAAATATATACTAAAAATCATTAAAAGTTAGATATTATATGTTGACAATGTTTCTTCTCTTATTATTAATATAAAATTGTTATATATTAAAATGGCTATATATTACAAGTTGTTTATTTTTAATTTAATATATATATTAAAAAATAAAATATATGATATTAAATTTCTCAAATTTGATTCGTAGTAGACACAAGTGCAACTATATGTCTTCATTCAAATCAATAATTGTTAAATATTAACAAGTTGATGATTATAGATGGTATGATTTTCTCAAATTCCATGAATGATAGAGAAAACACTTCTAGATTAAACTATGTATGCTATTTTGAATTGATGTTTCGAACCACACTAAATGATTCATTGTAGGAAGATGATAATGAAGAATATGATTGTAGAAATGACCTTAAGAAGTGTTAAGTGGTGGGAGAGGGTAGGAAGGGAGGAGATTGGAAAATGATGCAAAAAGTCAATAGAAAAATGAATAATATAGTAATATGATATAACCCAAATAAATGGATCAAAAAAAGTTAAAGTTAAATGTCTCAAACAAAGAATAAATAACTCTGAGAGAATTATTAAGATGAATTATATAACAAAATGATTGAGGAACAATTACCAAAATTATTAAAAGAATTGAAAGAAGATATAAGGAAAAATATACTAAAACTTAAAACAATAATAATTTAACCAAAGAAAAAAGGTGAGATTATATATAAAATATAAATTGGAAAATTAAATAAATGATTCAATTAAAATAAAAAAATAGATGGTTAAAATACAATAGATTACAATATATATAATCTATAGTATATATTAATATAAATAGATAAAACTATAATAATTATATAATATATATTAATATATATATAAATAGATTAAAGGAGAACCTAAAAAATATTACTTTCAATAACATAAGATATAAATATATATAATATATATAAATTCTACATTTTAATATAGATTATATCTAAATTAATATTATCTATATTAAAATAGGTTGTATATTATATATAATAAAGACCTAAAATGATATAGGTTATCTTATATACCTATAAATTATAGGTTATAATTTTTTTGGAAAACCTATATATAAATTAATATAATAAAAATATACATGATGACAAAAAATTATTAATGAAAAGAAGGAGAGCATAATAATTAAATTATACCATAAAATATTAAAAACATAGATAACAAAGATATTAGTCTAATGGAAAGAATAATACAAATTTTATTTTATTATTTTAATAGTGTGAATCCAAATCTTAGTTAATTGATTTTTGTGAGATTTTTTTAATAAAAATAATAATTACATTCTTAAAAAATGTCAAAATAAGTAACATTTATTTATTTTAGAAAGATTTAAAGCAAAAAAATGAAAAATCATTCTTAAAAAAAATGTTTACCTTGCTTTCCCTACAAATGAGTCAATAACACATAAATTTTTAACCAATCATATGCACAAGAAATAATTTTTATAATTTGTAAAGTTAAATATTTCACATGTTGACTTTACAAAATTGAATTTTATTTTAATTTTTTTTAAATATTGTTTTTGATTGGTTGAAAAATAAATTATTAATAACAATTAACTAAAAAAAGCTAAAGTCATTACAATAGTACTATGCCAATGGCAAGTACTAATAATAGCTTTAAAACTAAAAATAATACTAAAAATAATACTAAAAATAAAAGTTTTCAAACAACTTTAAAAACAAAGTAAGAGTTTCTTAGCAACATTGCCAAACAACGAGATATATATATATATAATTTTTTTTTTTTATTAGATATTCAAGATAATCTTGTTAAAAATCTTCTTAAATTATAAAAGCCTGAAAATATTGAAAATTAATATGTATTTTCATAACAAATATTATAAAATTATATATATATTACTATTAGAAATTAGAATACTACATTATATTTTCTTTAAAATTTCATATGTAGTAGAAGTATAAAAAGATGATGATAATGCATGCTTTTAAAGTTTACAAATATAAAAAATCTTAAATATAATATTACTTTGCGACGAGTTAGTAGACATCAATTTTAATGGGGAAAATAAAAATGTACGCATACTCATTGATGTGAGTGCAAGAAGCCTTTCGGCTTAATTAGGCTAGGATGTCTCTTGTCACATCCAATATTCAATATTTAGTATAGATTTTTTTTTTATATTATATATTGGACAAAAATTTTGTAGAAGGATTTAAAATATAATTGTATTTTTAGATTTTTTATATATTATAATGATAAAATTAATATAATTATATTAATTTATATTTAAGTTAGATTTTCATTTTGATGAAATGATTTAATATGATTATATATTTACAAGGTAGGCTATATATTTTTCAATTAAATTTGATTGATTCTTTAGATTTTAGTAATATTTTTTACTATTTATTTACCTATTTCATACATTTAATCTTATTCCATTCCTACTAACACATATTTTCATATATTCACATTATTTAGACACCTTTTGTTACACCTATACTCACATTCATATCCATACATTAATTCATTATATTGAAGTTGACATTTTTTGTTTAAATTTAATTCCACATCACTTAGAATTCATCATGAAGCATTTTGGATTGAATATCAGATTTAAAATTTTCAAATTCAAATCTAGCTTGTGTTGTTTCCTACTAGAAGAGAAGATATTTGTAATGGCTACTATTAGCAGAAGGGTAGCATGAATTTTTTAATAGATCGTACAATAGGCAGCTTCAGTACTTTCCCTGTCATTACCTAGAGGAAAAAATAGTAAAGAAAGTGCTTGGAAATTACACAAACCGTCGAAATGCCCAAAAGATAAAAGAAAAAAAACTTTAAATTAAAGTGAAAATTTTGTGTTGTTATTGAAAAATCTAGATTTAAATATTGGGAATGGTTTTAAGTTTTATTTCATGAATTTGTTTAGGGTTTCATATCTAAATGATGTTTGTAAATAGTTGATATCAAAAGTACAACTTTAAGAAAATATATATTTCGTTAACAACAAAAGATTATGGAGTATCTATTGTAGCAAAGTCACTTAAGATATGATCTCAACCTCGTTTATTATGGTTTCATTTAACGATTAACTTAAACATGTTTTATATATGATATTGTGAGATAGCTTTCCAAATAAATATGTGTGACCATTTTTCATGTACAATCAAACTTCGTCATCTATAATTTTCTAGAACATTCTAAAACTTGCACCTCATTACCCACTTGTTTTCCACCAAATCAATCATTTTAGCTAATCTTTTAACAATTAGTATTTCTTTATGTAAAATACTATTTTTTCCCTTGAGAATTAAAGCATAAATTTCAAATATAAATATTATAAGTTTTTTTCACCAATTTTAACTTACACTAATTAGATGCCAAATTTATTTTTTAATTAATTAAAAATTACCTTCTTGTAATTATTGAAACTACATCATAAAAACTATTTCTATTATATAAAATATTAGATAAAGAAAATTTAAATATCTTTTGTTGTAATAAAGAATCTTATTGCATTAATGCATGGATAACCCACGATTAGACTTAGCCCCTTAAAGGATGTTAATACTATGAATGGATGAAATAATTGATCAAAAGCCTACTAATTGATAATTAAAATTAAGAGATCTAGTTATTAATTACTATGTTATATTAGAAAATAAAAATGGCACAAGTAGTGCGAAATGTGCAAAATTCATGAAAACCTACAGGATCGAAATTCCCTAGGGAAGATTCATGATGGAGCCTACAAAAAAAAAATTCCCATCTCAAACCCTCATCATATTTGAAGGAAAAGATAATGTCTAAGGGTTTGGGGTTTTATTTATCTTGAGAACTTGTAGGGTTCTATTTTACCATTGACCTCTTATTTCCTATTGCTAGTTGATAAGAATCAACTTATGTCTTTTATCACCATCGGGTAACTGGCCCTCTCGCACCTAGGTTTGATTTCCAAATTTTCATAATGTTAAGTGAAAGGCCCTTTTGGCCTTTACATCCTTTGTATTCAATGACCTAGAATTTTTAAGTCCCTTCTCTCGTGTTATCCTAGGGGGGGCCTTTTTCAAAACAACTTAAGTACACATGCTTAATATTTTCACTTAAGTCCTGACGGCCCTTTCTATCTTCATCGCCCATCGCTGATTGTTTTCCAAGTATATGTTCTAAAATAGCAACGAGCGATGAACAACATTTCCTTATCTCACTGATCGCTAATGACTTCCTAAGACCTTGAATAGAAATAGCAATGAGCGATGTGCATTGTATCCATAAAGGATCGTTTATCACTAATGGCTTTAGAGCCTTAAAAATTTTAATAGCGATGAGCGATATGTTGTAATTTCCTTTACTTTGTGTATTGTGGATAGGTGCTATGTACTAAATTTCAAATTAGAAAGGTGTGATACACACATTGTCATTATGTAATTCTCTCATCACTAATTGCTTGCAAAATGTATGAGGAGAATTAGCAATGAGCGGCAGCCTGAGGTTTCTGTGTTTTATCGCTCATCGCAGATTCATCTCAGAAATCTATTTCCATAATGGCAACAACCGATGGAGTTCTATGTTCAAAGGGCCTCTCGCTAATGTAATAAGATCCTATGTATGATGTATATTGTGCCTTTGATTTTATTTGTGCAGGTGTACGTGTCCCAATCTTATTTTGGCGGCATATTTCTCATCATTGATGGAACCTGAGGTACGAAGTCTAGATTGATGATGCGCAATGGAAGGATGAACATGATCAATGACTTGATACTAATCCAAAGGCTGAGATTTCATCCCAGGGATGTTCACAATCACTAATGAAGCCAATAAAAAACAATGTGCATCCACGATGAGTGATGCACAATGGAAAGAGCAACTTGGCAGAATCTTGTGGACATTGTGCTTAGTAAAGATGAAGGTGGCATGATAGAGGGAGAACCATTGATGTAACTTCAAAATCAAATGATCCAATAGACTAAATTTCATTGCTGCAATATCTCCATTTCTGATTTAACCCTAGAAGCTTGGGAAAAATAGCGATGAGTGATTAAATAAATCAGGAAATATTCTCTCCAAGAAAATAAAACACTGGCCTCATGTACTTCACTGATATTAATGGAAAGGCATAAATTTGGTTGGTGATACATGCTAATTATCAGACCTTGTATGAGTAATCAAGATTAAAGAACGTGGTAAAATTTGGTGTAGCCTCACTATTTTTTTAGGAACAAGTTGCTATGGCTGAAAAAACAATGCTCATATCACCATAGGTGAAGTTTTAATTGTTTTAAGATCAATGGTCTAGATTAAAAGTTGAAATGTTCAATTATCAACTTGCTCACATGAGTAGTTCTTGAATCATTAATCTTGCATGCTCCAAGATGCCTATTTAATACAGGTTGATCTCTATTCATTCTCACCATCTTTCTAGTCCACAGTAGAAGTAAGGCATGCGTAGTGAAGAGGATTGAAAGGGTTGTAAGTTTTCTTGAGCAGAGTTTTAGTGTTTTCGTCTTGAGTAAGTTGGTATGAAATTGGATTCTTTGGTCTATTTGGGATTTATGTTGCTTGAACTAGTTGCAATTATTGGGATTGGGGTGTTTTTGCTATGAGTTTTGAGTCAAAATTTCTTTTAATTATCACTCTAGTAGTTTTAAAGAAATGGGAAAACCTGGTGCAACAATTTCGCCTGTTAGGAGGTCTAGTCGTCTAAGTATGTATGAATGCCATGAGGATTTGATTAAGCATGAATTCTAGGTTTCCCCTGAGGTTTTAAAGGGAAAAGGGATGGATAGAGGCCATAAGAAGAATTTAATTGTGTAGAGTACATACAGTTTGAGAAATAGGACCCTTCTAGGAGAAGTGGTCAAGTTCAAAGGCAAGGAACTGACTCAACTAGTGAGGAAGGCCAGGAAAAAGAATTGGATACCTAGGGCTTGTCTAGGCAAGCATAACTCTCCTTTTGTGCTCTCTGACAGTCCTTCTGATGTTGAAGGAGATACTGACTCAAGAAATGGTTTGTACATGCTTTCTCTAGTGCCGTATGAGAGTTCTAATGATGACGTGGTGATGGTTCCACCCATTTCATCGAGGATAAGGAGTGGCCAAACTCTTTCTGATGTCAATGACTCTGAATAGTCTCTCCTCCTTGCTTTTGTTTTTGATGACACCATGGTCTTTGCATAGGAGGAATTTTTTTTGGTATGGACATGGTTTGTCTTTTGTTCTCTCATGATGGTGTGGATTCTTTCCAACTATTACAATATCTTTTTTTTCAAACTTAAAAGCAGTGATAGTGACTTCTATTTTGCACATGTTTCTTTTTCATTTTTGTCATCCCCTATTCAAGAATGATTACATATGAACCACTTGGGGAGTCCATCAGAAAAACCATTGAAATTAGGTTTCCTGAAATTGAAATGAAATGTAAATGTAACTCAGTCAGGTGCTTGTTGCTCCCCTGCTCTATAAAGGGGATTTCATGGTTGTAGTTATAGAGTTTGAAGTCTAGAATTTTGAATTCAGAAGATAGGCTATAATGAATATTACGATCTCAGAGTGAATATATTGTAAATAGTTATTTTAATAGATACATCAGAAGCATATCTAGGGAGAAGGTTATATTGTATGAAAATCCCAAGTATGGTTTTAAAAAGAAATATTAGGAATAAAGAAGAATATTAGTTTTAAAGTATTTCTCTCCTATGTGTTTTCTCTTCCAAATTATGAATAGAGTTATTAACTATAATTTCATTTTTCTTTTGTCATTTGCACTGTATGAATGGACTTATTGTATGCTTCAGCTTAATAAGTTGATTAAATGCTAAGGGAGCCCATTAGTTTTTGAGGGAGGAATATAGGATTCAGTATGGAAGGAATATTTTAAAATACAGTGATTTAGATGGTACAAAGTGGCATACTAACAATCCATAAATTCCTAATGTTCAAATCACAATTGTATTACTGATTGACTACATAAATTATGACTTCACTTTCACTCAGATAAGGCACTGGTCACTCTACTAGTCTATTTTATGATGTACTAAGTTAGTAATGAATTTGGTTTAGGATTCAAGATGAAGATGAGTTCACTATATACTCAAAATTATATTTCTCCAACTTTTAGTGTATAAGAGAATTCTTTGAAACACTCTTCACTTTCACCAAAGGTGTGCCAAACCATTTGATGAAGTGGTTTCCTTGAGAAATGCATCTATGTGTAGAATTTATCTTGACCAAATGCAAAATATTATGAGCATATGTAGGATTACCCTCCTAGGTTTCACAGAGCCCAAAGAGAAGAAGTGAGTTACTTAGTGCTTTCACTTTGGTATTCGCCAATTCTCAACCTTACTGATGATTGAGCTCTGGAAATTTCATACGAAAGGATTGAGATTAAGTTTGGTTCTAAGAAAATAACCAACAGATCGCCTTTTGTTCTTTCCTATCAAGATTGAAATAGTGGTAGTAGCATTGCAATAGATCTTTTAGAGGAGGAAAAAATGGATGTAGCGATGCTAAAGGACCTCACTCTAATATGCCAGTAATCAGCCCTAAATTTGATAAAAAGAAAATTAGAGATTGACCTTGGCTAAAAATTGGCAGGCGATGAGGATTGTGAAATTTTTTCCCAAGGGCTTCTTTGTTGCCATCTTCACTTCGGTAAAAAAGAAGGAAAGTGTGGCTTAGGGTGGTCTATGGAGGATTTGTGGATGGACAATTTACATACAACTCTAGTGCCCTAATTTTGACCTGGTTAGGGAAAACCCATATGAAAAACCAATGTGGATTCGTCTATACAATTTGCCACTAGAATACTGGGTGGAAGAATGTGTTGAGAAAATTGGCAAGACACTTGGTACTCTCATGGATATAGATGGTGAAATTATGGAGGGTGATTCTTACTTATAAGCGAGTTTATGAATCATGGCTATTTCAAAGGTCACTAGCAAGATTCTTCTATGCACTGATGGTCACCAACAAATGGTGAAAGCAGATATTGAAGAAGACAGAGCTTTTTTCCTGAAGTGCAGAAGTAGGAAACATTGGGAGGTCTCTTGCAACAAGAATTAAAAGACAAGGAAATTTTGGAGGCCGCACGACAAGCAGAACCCACTAATCCTTGACTTGATCCCTGTTAATGAGACAGACTGCAGTATTCTGAATGTGGGCATGGTTTCATCAAGATCACATAACTGGGCTAATTTCTATGACAAAGGGGCTTCAATGGTGGAAGAAGAAAAATAGAATTCCAAAGGAATTTCTTCTACTTCGAGGCATGATATGCCTATTTCAAATGTGAACACGGGTCTCGGATGTGGGTATTTTGAGACTAGGTTTGCTAGGGAAACTTCTTCAAAGGAATTGATATCTGAAGCAAACCCTAATCTATAGGAAACAAAGATTAGTTTTGTAGATGGTGAAAAGTTCATTAGATATTGCAAGAAGTGGTTGGGGTTCTTCTAGGGGGTGACTAGTTCGACAAGTGGATTGGGAATTTTATGGTCTATAGACAAAGTGGATACCAAATTCATTAATGGTTGCTTAAGTTGGATCCTTTGCACAGTTCAAAGTAAACTCTCAAATTTGAAATTTTACCTATTTAATGTCTACAGGCCAACAAACACAAAGGAAAAGTTGGCAGTATGGAACTCTATCAAAATGCATCATGCTAGTCTGGAGGACAATAAGGAAATCCTGGGGGGTGACTTCAATTCCATTCTATATTTGAGTGAGAAAAGTGGCGAGTGTGTCAAGGAAACCAAGGCCATGAGGGATTTCAAAGAATTTCTTGCCTCATTGTCACTTACGGACTGCATTCCAAAACACAAAACATTCACCTGGACCAATAGGTGAGTTGGCTTCACCAATATTGCCAAATGATTGGATTGATTCTTTGTTGGAGAAGGATGGTTGGGAGTCAAATTTTGTTTTGAGGCTTGTATTATCCCTATTGCATTATCAGATCACTTTCTAGTACTCCTAGATTTGGGATTAAGTGAGCAGCCCACAAATGGGTACTTCAAATTTGAATCAATGTGGTGGCATAATAAGGACTTGATAAAGAATCTGGAACAATGGTGGAAGGAGGATTTATATATTTCTGGGACTGTTAGCTTTTGCTTCGCTAAGAAATTGTCAAACATAAAGAGAAAACTAAAGAGATGGAATAAAGAGGGTTTTGATAATATTTTTACTGAAAAAGAGCAAGTGGAGAAAGACTTGGAAGCCCTTAATGAGTACAAGATAAGCTATGGCATGTCACAAGTAGAATATGAATTCGAAAAAGATCTCACAGCCAAGCATGCTAAATTTCTAGCAAGGGAAAAACTATTTTGGAAGGACAAGGCTCATGAGACATGGCTCCAAGCTGGTGATGCAAACACATCCTTTTTTCATAACTCAACCAAGATGTGTAGAGGCAGGAACCATATTGAGAGCATTGTGAGTCTAGAAGGAAATGTCATCAGTGACAAGGACAAAATAGAATGTGAAGCTATAAGGTATTTTAAAAATTTGCTAGCAGGCAGGTGTAACTAGTTAGGATGACTGCAACAAATCTTTTTTATCTTGCATTCCTAACTACCTTGCGGAGGCTGAAAACATGTTGTGTGCTACTTTTTCATTGGAAGAGGTCAAAATGGTAGTATTTGGTTTGCATCCTGATAAGGCCCCAGGACCCGACAACATGATTGTGAAATTCTATCAAAGGTGTTGGCACTTCATGGGGAATGACATTTTGGCTATATTGGAAGATTTTTAGAAGAAACAAAAAAATTTCAAAGAGTTTAACAACATAGCCATAGCTCTGATACCAAAGAAAAGTGTGTTTTTATCTCTCAATGACTACTGCCCAATTGCACTTTGCAATTCAATTTACAAAATAGTGTCAAAGGTGTTGGCCAATAGGTTAAAGGGAGTACTTATTAAGTTGATTTGCAAAGAGAAAATCGAGTTCATTCCTAGTAGGGAAATTATTGACAACATTATAACAACTACCGAAACAATCCATACCATGACCTCTGAGAGATAGAAAAGCATGTTAATTAAGCTCAATGTGAGAAAATCATATGATCGTGTTAGGTGGTATTTTATGCTCGAGGTGCTCAATAGGTTTGGCTTCTTTGATTAGTGGATCAATATGATCAGGTTTTGTATTTCAAATCCATGCTATTCAGTATTGTTAGTGTAGGTTTTTTTATTTTCCTTATGTTTGGGGTATTTATTTATTTTTTCCTACACATATTATTTAAGCATGCTTAGGTTTATTAGATGTGGTAAAATGAAGACATGGCAAAATACAATAGCTACATTTGTCACTCTCTCCCCACACATGGGTAGTTGAGTTACACATCCTCTTTTGGCTTGTTGTGCCACCTCTCATAACGACTATTTTGTTTTTACCTGAGTAGTTTATGGGGTAGTTGGGTTTCTCATCCTCTTTTGGATTTATGTGCCACCTCTCTTCTATCTTCACTTGAGGAGGTTATGCCGCATGTTTTTTCATTTACCAAGTAGGTAAAACCTCCCACCTTTTATGGGTAGTAGGAGTTAATGCACCTCTTGGATGTATTTTTCCTTATTGTTCTATATATTGAGAACTCTCCTCTCACCTTCACCAGCTCCATAAGCTTCACTAGTTCAAATGGTTCAGCTAGTTTGGTGATCGTTCTGTGAGAGTGACGAGAGTCTTCTCAAAATTCTCTTGCAATTATGTCTCTATTTTCTCTCTTTCTCTCTTTCAAATTTATTCTCCATTCTACTATTTTAATTTTCAATCATTTGTTGAGTGGAGTGTATATGATCTACTACCAACAACAGATCCTATCTTAGTTATTGCAGAATACAACAGGTACTAGTAAACAATTCAATCTATGGTTTCTTTAGTTCAACTAATGGACTTCATCAGGGGGACCCTCTGTCCCCCTTTTTGTTCGTAATCATGGTTGATGCTATGGACCGCAACTTCAAGGCATTGAGATCAATGAAAATCTAGAAAGGAATTTTTGTGGAAAAAGACCTGGATCCGATGACTCATGCATATTTTATTGATGATAGAATTTTCTTCGGGGAAGCAACGGTTCATGAAGCTAAAGTAATAAAAGGTACATTAGATGAGTACACTTTGGCCTTTGGAAAAATTATTAACAAAGGTCAATTTGAAATCTATTTTTTCAATACGAAATTTTCTCTACGAAGGTAGATTGTAGGAATTATGGGCTTCCCAATAGCCTCTCTTCCCTCTAAGCATTTAGGTGCATCACTTTTCCATGGCGCTTGCAGAATAAATCACTGGAAGGAAACAATTGCAAAGTGTAGAGCTAAGGCTGGTGAATGGAAAATAAAATGGCTATCTTTTGTAGTGTGTATTCTCATGATTAAATCAATTCTTGTAGTTGTATCAATATATGTGATATCATGCTTTGGCATGATTAGCAAAGCAATTTGTGAGGTGGAAGGTTTTATGCAAAGATTCCTTTGGGAGGTTTCGAAGGATGAGAAATGTATAACACTTATCAACTAGAATACTACTTGTTTGGGGAAGGATCATGGTGGTGTTGGGCTTAGATGAATGGAGCTTCAGAACTGTGCACTTCGACCTAAACTATTTTGGAGCATTTATCATCGTCCTGAATGGAAATGGTGTAAGATTATGCGAAAAACTATTTGGACTGTGATGACCTAGATCATATCCTCACGATCAAAAATTCAAATGGTGGCTCAACAGTGTGGAAGTTCCTGTGGAGCTATAGGGATGTTATTACAAATCATCTCACATGGAAGATTAGGAATGGTCAAAAGTGAATTTCTAGTTCGATTCATGGAATGGGCACATCACTTTGTTAGATTACTTCGGTGATAGGGAATGGTTGAGGTAGGTAATTTAGACCAAAGGTGCATTGGTGGAAAATTAAGTATGCTACTCTACAAGTGGTGTATGCTCGGTGGACAGGTGGCTGGGCTGTGAAATTTTTGGTATCCCACATAAGGATATTTCTGCATTTAATAATTTGTTGGAACAAAGGAGAGTTCTAATCTTGGACTTGGAAGATGAAATCATATGGTTTTCCTCAAAGTTTGGGGAATATTCTGCTTGGCTAGGCCATGAGGTTCAATGTGCATAGAGCACCTCTAGGGTTGGCTGACTAAACTATGTTGGAGGAAGGGTTTCCTACCCAAAGTTGGTGCATTTCTATGGACAACGCTCCATAGACAAATTCTCACTGGGGATAGGCTCAGTTCAATTGGTATCCATAGCCCGAGTTGGTTCCCTCTTTGTTGCAAGGATGAGGAGATTGTGAATCATTTTCTCTTTAACTGCCCCTTTGCATCAAAGTGTTGGGACTGGATTTTGTGCTCGCTTGGTTGGTTGACTCCTAGAAAAAATGACCTTCTAGCATTTGCTCATAGCTAGCCTACATGTAAAAAGAACAATGTCTAGGAAGATGTGTGGATTGTTGCACCATTAATGGTGGTGTGGAGTTTTTAGAAGGAGAGGAATCAGAGGGTTCTCAAAGATTCAAGCTTGTTTGTGGAGGCTGTAATCAAGAAGATCAAAGATGGCATTGTTGAAGTGTTGAACTCTAATTGGAGCAGGCCTAGGCGCACATTGTTTACTAGGTGGGATGATTCTCTTCAGAAGGCCTGGCCTACTTTTAAGCCCCATAATTTGGATCTGTTTAACTCAAGGAAGCTAAGAGAAAATGATAGTTGGGTTCCCCTAGCTATAGGAAGACACAAATTAAACTTTGATGGGGCCTCTAAGGGGAACCTGGGAATTTCTAGGATAGGTTGTGTAATAAGGAACTAGAAAGGTGAATGTGTCTAGGCCCTTACAGATAATATTGGTGTTGCCTCCAATAATGAAGCCAAAATGACATCTTTAGCTCGAGGTCTAAGCTTATGTTTAGCAAAAGGAATTAAGGAGCTCAAAACTGAAGGTGATTCACAAATTTTTGTCAACACAGTTGGTAAAATGTCGACTTAGAATTGGAAATTGAAATGTTGGTTGACCATGATTGGAATATTTTTGTAAAACTTCGATGCATATTTGATTGGACATGTATTTCAAGAAGCTAACTATGCAGTAGATTATATGGCCAATTTGGGGGCGTTTATGCTGACTCCCCATTCAGAGTTACTCTTTGATGGACTCTTGTTGCCTGATGGTCTCGGTGAATGGGTGGCTAAGGACATGTCGATGGGCTCTCCACATTAGGCTACAAAATGGTTCACATGCAGAAGCATGAAAATGTTGTTTCGACTTGCATGAACCCAACTCTCAATTATGGGATGAGCTTTCAATCCTTGTTATGTGTTGATCCTCTTGGTAGTGTGTTGACCTTCTTTCCTTTTGGGTGGTGGTAGTTAATTATTATAGACACTGAAAATTATCCTTCACCTATGAACCCACCTTTTCATATAAATTCCTCCTACTTGCATAATTAAATAATTTTAATTATTTAATTATCTTTTATGGTCATATTCCTCTATTAATTAAATAATTCTTAATTATTTAATTAATTCATTTTTTCCTTTATTCTTCCTTTGATTAATTAAATAAATTTTGTTTATTTAATTACGTCACTAACTAGCCCCTTCCTTTCTATAATTAAATAAATGCTTATTTATTTAATTATTGTCATTTTTCTACTATAATTAAAAAATTATTTTAATTATTTAATTATTCATAATCCTCTTCTTCTATAATTAAATAAATTTTATTTATTTAATTATTTACTATTTTGTCATTTTCATCTACTTTTGAATTAAATTATTATTTAATTTAAAATTCAACATGTCACATGTCTTTTATAATTAAATAATGCTTTTATTATATAATTATTCACCTTCCCTCCCAAATTAAAAAATTTTATAATTATTTAATTTTCTCCAACAACCTCTTTTTTTGTGCCAACCTCATTATCCATGCCATTCTTATCTTCTCTTGTCTCATTCATTTTCCACCCTTGATTGAATTATCTTATAATTCAATCTTGGCCATTAATCCTTATCATTGCCCTAATTTTTCCCTAACCCTATTTCATACTACAACTTTTAATCTTGGCCATTGATTAAGACATCTTATTGAGATCCAATCTCAACCATCAATTCAAATCAAACTTTGCCTATAAATCAACCCTTTCATAAGCCATTTAGGGGGTTGATTCTTCAAGTATCCTTATGCTGCCAAAAGCATTCATCCATTTCTATCTATCATCATTCATCCATCATCTCCACCGGGTAAGTGCACCAAGATGGTTCCCAAAAAGGGGGCTTAAGTGGCCACTTTTTTTTTCTGAAATCAAGAAATGTTGACCTTGGACGTGAAATTGAGGATAGTTACACCCAAAATTTTGAGATGGAACAAAAACAAGGATTGAAGTGCTCCGAGTCTACTTTCTAAAATACTAATTTATTTTGAAAATGGTTGAGATTAAGGGGTTGAAAAGAGGGATGTACACAAATTGGTGTTGTTTTTGTCAAAAAAACATGACATAGCAACTCTTGTATGACCTAAGCATGGTAAAAAAATTTGTAGTATTTTTAAAATCACTATGGTCAGAAGTTAGCTAACAGCATCTAGTTGATGCACAATTTTTGTGATAATTTTTTAATGAATATTTAATTTCTTACTAATTTTCTAATTGGGCACTTCCTAAAAAGCATAATTTTGGTCGTGCTCCCCATAAAAGTTTCTGAAAATAATTGAAATTTTTTTTCTTTTTTTTTTTTTAATTTGTAGAATGGAGTCTAGTTTCTAAAAATGTAACTTATTTGAAATTTTGATGAATAGTTAATTTATAACAAAAAAAACACCAAACACTACTTTTTGGCAAAAATATGACATACAAACAAAAGAAATTATGGATGAAAGGCTTAACATTGTCAAAAAGTGAAAAAAATTATATTGTTGGATAGCTAAGAGAGAACCTAAAATTACCCATGTTTTCAATTTTGTTGATATTTAACTAGATGCAAACCTTGATGGTGAGCACAGACCCGATTATGTGAAAAATTGTAGAATTTGCAAAAACACGTCTCTAGCCTTGTTGGGAATGCCCTCCAACCTTTGGGTTGGTATTCCAAGGAAAATAATTTCACTTTTTTCTTTGTTCTTAATTCAAACCAATGTGATCATGTTATAACGCGAGCATGTTTTGTAAAAAAAATTCAAAAGTGGCTAGAAAATTGGTACCCAACTTCATGCACCCACCCCATCTTAATGTTATGTTGCAAAATTGAGCAACCAACATATCAAATCAATCAAATAATTCATCCATCATTGTGTCTATTTGAGGTGTTGAAGATTTGGATTAGGTAATGCATGTTATTGCTTTTATCATTTCATATTTTATCCAAAATTTTCATATACAATTATTGTTCATTGTCTCCTCCCTTAGTAACCAAAATTCACATACTCTTATCTGATATGTTTAGTCATGGTTGTTTTAGTGGGGCAGGGGCACTTATACCTATATTCTTCCCAACCTCTATTTATTTCCTCTTTGTTTTATCAAATGGGAGCTACCCCCATATAGGTAGCACTTATCTAAAAAAAAAAAAAAATTAAGAGAAAATAATTCTACTAAATTTGGGTAATGAGTTTTATGTAATAGGGATCTAGACCTTCTTTGTGTCTAAACTTCTCCCTCCATACCTCTCCCTCCCTCTCACTTTCCCTCTCTACTTATCTTTGTCTCCCTAATCCCTCTCTCTACCTACCTCTTCATCCATCATTCCCTACCACTCTCTCTCTCTCTCAAAAATACACACCTTTGTCTCCCTCTCTACCTCTCCCTCCCTCCCTCATTCCCTCTCTATTCTTTGTCTCTCCCCTCCCTCCCTCTTTACCTCTTTGTCCCACCCCCTTCTATCTCTCTCCTCTCCATCTCTCTACCTATGTATCTCTCTCTAACACTACACCTTTGTCTCCCTCCCTACCTCTCCCTCCCTCCTTCCCTCTCTACTTCTCTATATATCTCCTCTCCCTCCCTCTACTTACCCATATCTCTCTATATATACTTATATTTATCTCCCCTATCCCTCCATCACTCACTACCACTCTCTCTCTACGCTTCTCTATCTCCCTCCATACCTCATTCCATTTATACTCTCTACTTCTCTCCCTCCTTCCATCTATCACTCTCTCTCCACCTCTCTCTTTGTGTTTCTCTCTATCTCACCTCTCTCTCCGTCTCTCCCTTCGTCCCTCTCTCTCTCTCTCAAAAACACACGAAACTTTGTTTCCCTCCTCCCTCCCTCTCTACTTTTTCTCTCCTCTCTCTCCCTCTACTTACCTCTCTCTCTCCCACAAACACACAACTTTGTATCCCTCCCTCCCTCCTTCCCTCTCTACTTCTCTCTATCTCTCCTCTCCTTCCCTCTACTTACCTCTCTCTATCTCTCTCTCTCTCCCTATATACTTCTCTTTATCTCTCCTCTCCCTTTCTCTACCTCTCCTTCCCTCCCCCTTCTTTCTATATCTCTACCTAATTCTCGCTCCCTCCTCCCTCTCTCCATCTCACTCTCTCTCCTTTTTTTTCTCTCTATCTCACTTCTCTCCATCCCTCTCTCCTTCCCTCTCTTTTCTATATTTCCCTTCTCCATATCTCTATCTACCTCTCCTTGCATCACTCCCTACCACTCTCTCTCTATACCTCTCCCTCCCTCCCCCCTTCCCTCTATACTTCTCTCTATCTCCCCAATCCATCTCTCTATATATGTCTCCATCCATCATCCCTAACACACACTCTCTCTCTACACCTCTCTATCTCGCCACTCTCCCTCCCTACCTATCCCTTACTCCCTTATTCCCTCTTTACCCCTCTCTCTCAACACCTCTCCCTCCTTCCCACCTCTTCATCTCTCTACCTACCTCTCCCTCCATCACTCCATACCACTCTCTCTCTACACCTCTTTGTCTCCCTCCCTACCTTGTTCCCTCAGGACATGTGGACCAAGATGGGGCACAAAAAAGTAGCCAAATGCCCAAAAACTAGCAAAATGTGCTCGTGTTATGGATCACATTTGTCGAGCCATAATGCATTCATGTTATGGCTCAAATTTTTTGAGCCATAACACGAGCTTATTATTTGACCAAAAAATGTGCACATATTTTTATGAAAACAAAATGCTTGTGCTTTTTTATGAAAAAAAACACTTGTGTGTTTTTCTGAAAGAAAAATATGTACACTTTTTATGAAATAAAAAGCATATGTTGTGTAGATGGTTGTCATTGCACCAAAAGATTGACCAGTTAATACTCGATACAACTACTAGATTTAACAAATCCATGTGAGGCGATTAAGTGATGTCTCAAACCTAAGCATTGTATTGCACAACACAAGGAGACCAAGGGTGTGCACCTTGCAACAATCCCCTTAGTGCATGTGAGGGGTTTTAACCCATGACCTGTGCTCTGATACCAATTGTTGCATAGATGGTTATTGTTGCACCAAAAGATCAACCTGTTAATGCTTGATACAACCACTAGAGTTAATGAATCCATGGGAGATGGTTAAGCCATGCCATGAACTTGATCACTATGTTTCATAGAACAAGGAGACCAAGGGCATACACCTTGCAACAATATATGCATTTTTATCAATAAAGTTATTATAAGATGGGGTCAAAAATCAAATAGAATAGATAAAGTGACAACCAACACTTCTAAACTATTAACCTCATCCAAACAAGAGAAAACAAAGTAAGCATAAGGAAAATAAAACATTAAATTAAAATACTCCCCATGCTTGAACTTGAATCACTTCTCTTTTTCTCCTATTTCTCCTTTCGCAAATATGCCCTCAGATTTGTAGTGTAACTTGTGCAAATACCTGCAAATTATAAGTAGAAGTTGGAGAAGAATAGCTAATTAAATACTCTTGTCACTAGGAGTATTTAATTAAATTAATCCATCTTTAATTTAATTAGCTAATTTAGTGGCACGTTTCATGATTTAGGAGTATTAATTAGGACCAATCTTTCTATCATGATGATGGATTTGGCTTTAAAGAAAAGATAGGGGAACCAACTTTCATACTTACATTTTTGCAATACTCCTAAATCATGAAATGTGTCACTAAATTAGCTAATTAAATTAAAAATGGATTAATTTAATTAAATACTCCTCTTGTCATTGATGATGGAGTATTTAATTAAATTAATCCATTTTTATATACTCATTCATGAAATGTGTCACTGAATTAGCTACTTAAATTAAAGATGGATTAATTTAATTAGCTTTAAATACTCAAATTCAGTGTCACTAATTAAATACTCCTAATTGAATTAATTTGAAAATGGAGAAGGAAGTTTTCTTTTATAGACAACCATTCGAATGGACGGCTAAGATTAATCCTCTAGAAAGATTCCCAGATCAATGGTCCAGAATTGATGCACCAAGAATATGCTATTCTTGGAGGAATCATGATAGGAAGACATGCAAAGACATGCAGGCCATGATAGACATGCAGGCTAGGTTAGGCATGCAAATGAATGTTATGACAGGGGATTATGACAGAGTATCTTTGACCAAATGGTGCATAAATAATTTATTCAAAAATGTTGGAAATGGACAAGTGGAAAATAAATTATTTATCCAAATTATTTATTTGGAGAAAATGAAAAGATGAGCATTTAATTAAATTTATTAATTTAATTAAATGGAGAGATGAAAATTAGACCTTAAATAATTAATTTAGATTAACTATTTAATTAGGAGAGGTGGCATGGGATAGTTAAATGATTTTAATAATTATTTATCTATGGAAGAATTAAAGGACCATGAATAGATAAATAATTAATGGTAATTATTTAACTATAGATGAAAGATGACAAAATAATTAAATAAATAATAATTTATTTAACTATTGAAGAAGAGGAAGAAATTAGTGACACGATTAGTTTATTTAATCGGTCAAGATAGAATAAATATTAGAAAGTGAATTAATTAAATAATTATTAAAAATTATTTAATTAATAGAGGAATATAATCAAACATAATTGAATAACTAAAATTATTATCGAAGGACGAGGATGAAGAAAAATGACACTCGAAGGCTTAGGACATTTTTATGTGTCTACAGTTATAAAAAGAAATAACTTGTCCATTTTGCTCACCCACAGAGCTCTACAATTTTTGAAATGTTTTCCTTTCCCTCTAATGGGATATGGTGTTGTACACCATTGATAATATGATTATTATAATGTTGTAATTAAATAACTATTTAGTTGTGATGCACCTTGGTGGTGTGGTTAATCACACTAGGTAATTATTTGGGGACCACTTGATGTTGTATTGTAACATTGTATTATTATTTAATGTGTGGGAGACATGTGATAATAATTTAATATTGGAGAAAATATTAAATAAAAGTGAAGTCTTAGTACCCAATTTACTAAATAAGGGGTTAGTGGATTTGTATTCACATGATTTTGTGGTACGTGGTTTTACCTTACCACTAGGGAGACATGTGATACTAATTTAATGTTGGGGAAAATATTAAATAAAGTGGTATTTTAAGTACCCAATATTAAATAAGGGGTTAGTGGTTTTCTATTCACAAGGTTTTGTGGTATGTGGTTTTACCTTACCACTAGTTGTATTTCATTTGAGCTTGTGTCTATAAAAACAAACACGTGTAGTGGTTTAGGTTGGATGAGTGGTTTTGCTGTCATTATTGAGTCTTTCTAAGGAGTGCATTTTTGAAGCATGGTGTGGGATGTGTGGATTCTATTGGAGTAAATGGTTTTTACCATTTACCATACTTAAGTTTTATTAGTTATTGTTGGTTATTTCTTTTACCGATTTGCATCTTTCTTTTATAAGTAAGGCCAATGTACATTATTCTTCATCTCAATTCATTCCTTTTTTACTTCTAGTGAAAGAGCTTTGCTTCTCTCATATTTGTGAATGTTTATATTGCAATTGTGCTCCTAGGAGGTGAATTTACAACAACATGGTATCTGAGTCAGCTATCTGCAACTCCTTCCACTGAGAGTTTTCATCGGAGTCTAATCATTTATTCAATGGAGATTATTTCACATTTGAAATTTGTTAAATTTTGAAGTTGTCAATTTTGCCAATATTTTTTTCTTCTTCAATATTTGCTAGAAATCTAGTCCATTTAGAGAAGCACGTCATTTTTCTATTTGTTTCAAAGGCCATTACAAGAGTGTTATTTTTTGTTTGGAAGGCTTGATTTAAATTTGGAGGTCGTCAATTTCTATATTTGAAGCTATGATTTTCTTTGTACATTCAAACCTATATTTGGCATGAAAGACTCCTACACAACAGCATTTGAGTGTGGGCTCGATTTCTTTGTGCCCTTTTTTTTGCTTTTGCAAACCCAAAATCTGCATTGGCAAAGAGGGGCCTCGATTTGCAAAGAGAACAATTTTTATTTCCTTGTCTTTTGCTAAGACCTATGTGTTTTCCCAGACTTGCGCATATTTTCCTAGGGATCGTGATTTGGTGTTGGGAGGCCATGAGATCTGTTTGAGGATCATTTTTTATTTGTGAGGACATGATTTTCTTCTTGTGGAACCATTTTCCTCTCTGAGGAAAAATCTCCCTTGTAGGCCCACGATTTATCTATTGGAGGTGCTATGTTCTTGTTGAAAGGGGCATTTTTTCATCTTTGTGAGTAGCATTTGGTGAAGTAGCATTGAGTCTCTATTGAGGTGGCTCGATTATGTGGTGGAGAGGACACAATTTTGTTATTTGGAAAAATATTTTTTCTATTTCAAAAGCATTCGATTTGAAGACCAGAGGCATTTCACAAGTCATTGATTGGCCATATATTTGTTAGCAAACTTTATTATTTATAAAGTTTTGAATAGATATTTCATTTTAGGGTTCTCATCTTCTACACAACGTTTGAAGGAGGGCCCAAATTTCAGATTCAAAGTAGTTCATAGGGGCTTTAATCCCACATTGGTAGTGTGATGCAGGTTTATGTTGTTCATATAGCCTCCTACTCCCTTCATTAGTGTGAGAAAAGGCTCATGTGGTTGTGAAATGTCTCTCACATGTGGTGATTCGTGGTCTGTATGTTGTTGTGGTCTCTAGACTTAGTGGAGTTTTCTTCGTGTTGGCATGGAGATTAGGCAAAGGGATCCACCAATTTTTTTTATGAAATTAGGTATTTAAACCTTATAATTCCTTTTTGGAAGGTTTTATACTTGTGAAAGCACTATCTTTGAAATTTTTGAAAAATTATCATTTATAATGGTTTTCTTGGAGAAAGGGAACTTTAGGCAATGGAGTTATTTTATTCTCACTCATCTAAGTGAGCAAAACCTATTGCCATATTTTTATAATGAAGTTCCTATTCCAGGAACACATAGTGGGTAGATTATTTGGAAAGGATATAGGGCTAAATTCTTTAGAGTTAAATTTGAGCATATAAGTGATGACCTTTTGGAATCACTTATTCCTTTTGAGTGCCCTTGTGCTCTTTGGACTTACATTTGAGAATCCTATTGAGATCATGATACTCTTCCATCTCTTGATGATCCTCTTTCCAATAACAATGCGCCTCTTTATTCTTTAGAGAAGATAAATCATGCTTTTGATCCATTGGAGGATTTTTTAAGACTTCAAATGAGGTTGTAGTTGCTTCTAAGGTTCTTGATTCTTTGTTAGAGATGGTTGCTCCACCTTCATTGAGTAATTCCATCATTCCTGAGCAACATGATTATCATTGTCTTCTTGATTGGGATTCCTATTTTTTGGACAATGGTTCATTGTTCGTGGAATCTCACATTTCAAACTTGGAAGACACATTTGAAGGACTAATTTTACTATTTGATGATAGTTGTGGTACAAATATTGTCACTCCATCTCTGTCTTTGGAGATGTTCAAAATTGGTTTCTAGTGGTACCTTTTTTGTCACCTTATATCGTGATTGGGAATGTTCCTAATTGGTTTGTGGCATCATATTCCAAGGTCTTGGTGAAACATGACCAGATTTCATAGATATTATCTTCCTACAGTTGGATTTCACTTGCTAATTCCTATCCAAAATGGGAAGCATACCTACATTTGTACTTGTTTTTGTTTCTTCAAAAAGGGAGACAAGTTGTTTATTGACATTGGATCATGTTTTTTCTTCAAACACTTACCATTTTTGCAAGCGATTACACATTGTGGGGGGGCTACATAGTCTCTCTCTTTCCCTCTTACAGGGGCTATTCATTGTAATGTATATATGTGATGGATGGTGTACTTGTGGGGTATCATGGAGTCCTCCATCCTTCCTCACATGATTTTGTTTTTTTTGCATTTTCTCTCTTTTGTAGAGGAGATTTCTCCCACAGGGTTTTTTTCCTTTTCTCTAGTTGTGAGATATTTCATTTTTTCATTGTAGTTGTAAATGGGTACCTAACATGGTTTTATAGTTGAGACCCATATAGCATCTTGATATTACATAATAATCTCCCTAAGTTTCACTGAAGGGGGGTGTTGGAGTAAATCATTTTTACCATTTACCATGCTTAAGTTTTACTAAGGAAAATATTATTAAGCTATTAATTATTTAGGGGCATATAGTTTTATTAGTTACTGTTGATTATTTATTTTATTGACTTTCATCTTTCCTTTATAAGAAAGGCCAATGTGTATTATTCTTCATCTCAATTCATTATTTTTTTACTTTTGGTGAAAGAGCTTTTCTTCTCTCGTATTTGTGAAGGTTTATATTGTAAATTGTGCTCCTGGGAGGTGAATTTACACCAAAAGATTCATGCTTGGACACATGGAGATGCATTGGATGGATTGATTCTTCTAAAGTGTTCATTGTAACTCTTGTATTTGCTATATTACTGATTAATATGGTGGAGTACAGATGCTTTTGGAGGCTGGATTTTTTTCCTCTTAAGGTTTTCCCTAGGGTATATATCTTGTGTCATCTTTGATAGGTATTTTTTCTATTCTCTTGCATATGGATTTTGAGTACACATTTGCATTTAATCTCTTTTGGTTTATGTGGAAATTTTCATTAGATGACTGCAAGTTTCCTTACAAGTGGTATTACAACTTTCATGGTTGAATACTTTTTATTATAACCCTAGGTTGAGAAAATGTTGGTTGAGTTTGAATCTATGCAATGCATGAGAGAGTGAAAGACATGTCAAGATATGAGGGTTTTCCAAGTTGTTTATTGTAGATCTAAGAGTTTTGGGTTTGTTGTTATAATGGGTATTTTACATATTTGGGGTGTGAAAAATATTGGGTAAAAATTGTTTCTTGGTTGTGCATTCAAATGGGGGTTTAGTGGGGGAAATTTTATAAATGTCCTCATGGTTGGATTCAGGTTCACCAAGAGACAAAGATTGATATAAAATTTGACATATTTTGGTGACAGTGAAAAAAATGACAAAAAAAAATTTACCTGGTCCCCCTTTTCTGATTGTAAGGGCATCATAATTAATGTGCGGAAAAAATTATCTAAAAAAAATAATACTCTGTTTGTGAAAAATTCCCTACAAGATAAAATCCAAAAATTAAAAATCAAAATATTAATGAAAAAAACAACAGAAAGGATTTAATTGAAAAAGTTAAAAAATATATAAGTTAAATTTTGGGGGGGTTGGCCCCCCCTAACTGCTGTACCCAGAAGCCCTCTAAAGGTGCATTCCATTCAATTCATATTCCTAGCATTGAGCCTTATCTTTTTGTATTTTGGCAGTAAGCCATATCTTCTTGACTCCAGGTTATGAGCCTTTTAAGGACAGTAAGTCCTAGCAGTGTGCCCTATAATATTTTATGATTGGTTATATGTTCATATTGTGAGCTAATCCTCACCATGGTTTTTCCCATTTTGGGTTTTCCATGTGAAAATCATGGTTTCTATGAGTTGTGTGATGTTATGATCCCTTTCATGTTTTTACTTACAATTGCAACAAGATATGTATTAATAATTGGTGGTTAGCAATCAAATGGTTTAGTAGTATACTAATTAACCCCCCCCCCCTCTTAGTAGACTGATAGTCCCTATCGGCAGGTACCGTCCAATGGCTAAGCCATCGGCAAGTACCATCTAACATCTAATCCATCGGTGGGTTCTTGTCTGACAAGGACTGTCGGGCCTCACCACCCCTTATGGGGTTAAACAAAAATGTCTGCCATGTTTAAAAATAAACAAATTTTTATTTATAAAATATTTCTTCCATTTAAAATGTAAATGTCACCCGAAAAATTTAAAAGGCCAACCCATAAAAATTTTAATATTTGAAAAATAAATCATATTTTATTGTTCAGTTGGGTCCATCACTAGTGGGTGGTGTCATCATCCAACCACTGGAGAGCCACCAAGGGAGGTGGTTATTTTCGCTCTTGTATAGTGAAATTGTGCTTTCTCCTTCAGGGGGGCATAACTTTCGACTACGTAGTTCATTTTTTCTCTTCTTGGACTTGTTGGAAAGTTGACTCAGTGCTCTACATTGTGGTGCTAGATATTTTTGTAGATTTTATAGTTTTGATAGTGTTTTTCTTGTTGGAAGTCAAGTTTTCTTGTTGACCTTTGAGAGGCCATATCTTGTGCATATGGAGTCAAATTTTGGACTTTGAATAGTTGACAAAAAGCGTGTCTAGAGCATTACATAGTGGATCAGGTTTGGAGTTGTTTAGACATGATTTATTTGCTGATATTATATCCTAAGTTTTTTATGGCCTATTTTGACTATGGTGATACTATGAGTTTATGGGTTGTCGAATCTTGTAAATTTGTTGGATTCATTGTATACTCAGTTGTACATCTCTGATTACTCTCATTTGACATGGTTATTAGTATTTGGTTGGATTTGTATGCTTCATTGATTTATCTACAAGTTGTGTAACATTGTAGGTGGTCTATACTTGTTGCACCTATAACTTGGACAAGGGTTGTCTATTCCCATAGATATTTCAATGTTGAAGCATTTTTCAATTTGGTGGCTTGGTTTAGTCATCATGTTGAGGAAGTGAGATGGTATTACCAGGTATAGTCATGATACGAGACCTATGTAGTTGACAATGTTATGCTGATATGTGGGACTTGGTTGGGTTGTGTTGTTGGTACATTTGGTGGTGATCATGGTGTTGTCGATGTTTCTTATTCTTTATACTTTAGCATGTCATGATGGTTCATGCAGGTCCATTGATGGTGGTGTTGGTTTGGTTCTTGATTTAGGTTATGGCAGTGTATCTTCTTGGTATGAGGATCATGGTTTTACTTTTCCTTCTTATTGGGGAGCTCATGTTGCATTTGAGTTCTTTGATTGTGTGAGGGAATTTGGTTGATATTCATTATGAGATTGTTATCACAATTTCATGATAGTTTGTTACATTCATTGATTATACACTTTGAGTGGGAGATTTTTGATAGTGATTGGATATGTTCATGATGTTTTGATGGAAGTTGTAGGTATCTTCTTTTCTTGGAGATCTTGGTTTCACACACATATGTTACTGATATTGAAGTTGAGTGTGTGAAAACCTACATGATCTTCATGGAGTGGATAGTTGTCATGGTGCTATATGTAGCTCGTACCACAATTTAGTGGGAATTGTTGGCAATGGCATGGATGCATCATTGGGTATGATTATCTTCATGTGATTTGGGATATGTAATCTTGGTTTAGAGTGTTTCCTATTATGTCATGGTTTACTCTTGATACTATTTTATAGTTTAGAATATTACATGTTCTCTTGATACCAGGATGTTTGCATTGGTGCATGTGATCTCCTAGGAGGAGATGGTTAGATCATGTTGTCATGTTTATGTTCATGATTCATGATTGGAGCTTTGACATTGATTTTGTGGGGTTCTCTTTGTTTTGGGTACATTGATCATTTACCTGATTACTTCATGATGGTGCTATGTTATATTTGGAGTTTGGCATGTATTGATCAGTTACAGGTACTCATGGATACTTGGAGATGTAGGTGATGGTTGGAGTTCTCGTGTGCTTAGAGAAATTTTATTGAGATGGTTACTCTTTGGATGTTTCAACAAGAAGACCAAGGAGCTTTCACTTGGATATGGACGTGAGTTCATGATGGACCAATAGAGGAGTTTGTTCTTGGAGTGACTCATGATGTCTTGGTTATCCTAGAGGAGAATTCTCATTCCCCACTCTTCGTCTACTCGACGAATTATTATTTGAGAGGTATTTTCCCATTATATCTTTCAGATGTGTTATGTTTCGTGCTTTGATTTCTCATGGGATTGAGTTGATTCATGGTGATTGATTATGGAGACTCGTTTGAGGATTGTTTAACATGATTTTATATGCTTTAACTTTCATAGATCATATGGATCTTGGGCTATGGATAGTTAGTTCTAGAGGATTCATTTGAGGGATATTTGGCATGGTTATCTCCTTGTGCTTTTGAGTTTATGACATCATTCTCTGATGAGTATTATTGGGAGATGGTTTATGAGCTGATTTCTAGTATTGGGGATGGTTACCTTGAGTTTGATCTTCTTCATTAGAGAGACTTACATCCATGTTGGAATTCTTACATTGATTCATTTTGATCTATGAGATTGGATGTTATGGATGTTTTTGAGGCTTTTCATTTTGGGTTTCTAGGAGATCATACTTGACACAACGTATCACTTTTCAGGTGTTGGTAGGAGGAAATTATGGTTTACAAGTTTTCTCTCTTCATTGTTCCTTCCTAGATGTTCATGTTTTGGGAGGATGGTGGCAACATGTTGTGAGAGACTATGTAGCTATTTGGGTTGGATGTGAGGATCATTTTTATTCTTCTTGGTACTTCATGCTTTGATTTACTTATCACACCTTGATATATAGTGTTGATTGGTAGGCTTGATATGCTTTGAAGTTACTCATGCAGTGGGAGTCCCTAGATATGTATGTTCTTCATTAATAGGTTTAATACAAGGAGCTTTTGATTGTGGTTTATGGGTTGCATATGTTCTTGGCATGGGCTTATTGATGTATTGACACCTTGAAGGTATGGATGGTTGGATGTATTGGCATGTGTTTTGGATGCTATTTTTTATTGTGTCAATCTTTTAGTTGATAGTAGCTTGTTTGGACCCTTTGTTATCACTTGGATTCAATGCTTGTGCTCATGGATTGGTGCATATTCACCTTGGCATGTTCCTTTTCTTCATGTGAACCTATGATTCCCAACCTGCACAAACACAACAAACAATCAATATATTAGATAAAATACATGGTTAGAATCATGATTCCTCAAAAAAATCATTTAAATGAAAAATAAGAGGAATGAAGTTAAGAACACAACAAACTTGAAACAAAAATATCAAATCCTATTCTAAGACAATGCAAACTCTTAATCTCTTGAGGGAGTTGGTGCCAATTTGATGTAAAAATTGTCCCTTTCCCAACTCCAATGATGTGATGAAGGATGAATGATTGTGGTGACGACTTCAATGGAGATCCATGTTGAAAATTTGCAAAAAAGCCTAACTATGCTTGGATGAAATTGATGATAAGTTGCTATGGATTTGAGTATAATAACTTTGTAGGAATTGTGGATGGATCAAATGAAGGATGAGCTCTTCATTTCTAGATGAGATTAATTAGAGAAGAGGCAAATGAGATGAATGTGCGCAGACTAATCTTCAACAAATGAGAAGAATCCACATGTCATCATGTGAATGGTTGAGGAATGAGCACATTTTGAAGAATGTGCAAAGAGGGGGGAGATTCAAATTCAAAATATGGCTTAAAGGATGAGGTGAAAGGTGAAGCAAATGCACATGGCTCAAGAAAAGGACATTTAAGAGTTTTTAAATGCTTTGCTGGAAAGGACAAGTCCTTTTGGGGGAAGATTTCAAATTTGAGGGAATATTCCATCTTTGATGCCTTTTTTGAATGAAAATAGATGATTTATAAATCAATTAAATTTATTTTCATGTGCAAGTTACAAAATCTAGAGGATTTGAGTGATTAGGATCAGCATTAATCATGATTTGATTAATTTAAATGATTTTAGTTGATTTGGCCATTTTGACTTATATTTTAGGATTTAAATAACTCAAAATGAGAAGAGAATGATGTAGACTTAGTTAAATAAATATTTTTGATTTGTTTAACCAAAGGCGGTGATGTTAGATTAAATTAGATAAATGTTTGATTTATTTAATTTAATTAGATGAACTTTAGAGATTTAATCAAATAATATATATTATTTAATTAAATAAAGATAGGAAGATGAAATGACCTCGCTAATTACATAGAGACAATGATTTAATTAAATCAAGGGACTTATTTAATTAAAAGGGGAATTATGATGACTTTAATCAAATAAGGCTATTTGATTAAATGGTTATATAGAGGGATAATTCAGGATGAAGTGATGTTAGTAGATCAGGATCGAGTGTGCAATATCAATCTGTATATTTTCTATGTCTACACTTCCATAGGTGGCACATTGGAGGATGAGAGGATTTCTTGCTTGAGATGGTGGTCACTTTGTTCTTATTACAAGTATCTTAATGGAGCATGAGAGCATGTTGGAGATTCATATGATTACATTTATGGCTATGATGTATTTCATGTATTGATCCCTTATGCAATGTATACAACAAGTGGGACAATGTTGGGATATGGTGTTATACACCATTGCATAAAATGATTTATTATAATGTTGTAATTAAATAATTATTTAGTTATGATGCACCTTGGTGGTGTGGTTAATCACACTAGGTAATTATTTGGGAACCACTTGATGTTGTATTGTAACATTGTATTATTATTTAATATGTGGGATACATGTGATAATAATTTAATAGTGGGGAAATATTAAATAAAGTGAAGTCTTAGTACCTAATATTAAATAAGGGGTTAGTGGTTTTGTATTCATATGGTTTTGTGGTATGCAGTTTTACATTACCACTAGTTTTATTTTGAGTGAGTTTGTGTCTATATTTAAGCAAACACATGTGTAGTGGTTTAGATTGGCTAAGTGGTTTGGTTGTCATTATTGTCTTTCTAAGGACTGCATTTGTGAAGCATGGCATGGGATGTGTGGATTCATGCTTGGACACATGGAGATGCGTTGGAGGGCTTGAGATTCAAAAGTGTTCATTGTAACTCTTGTATTTTCTTTATTGTTGATTAATATGATGAAGTATGGATGCTTTTATAGACTAAATTTTTCCCTCTAGAGGTTTTTCTCAAGGTATATCTTGTGTCATCTTTGATGGGTATGTTTGTTTATTCTCTTGCATATGGATTCTAAGTACTTATTTGTATCAATATCTCTTTTGGGTTATGTGGAAATTATCAAATTTGATTGCTACCAGTTTTCTTACACCCTCAAACCAACATAGTGAATTTTTTTTTTCCCTTTGCAACTTATCTCAACAATCTCTTTCTCTCTGACTCTCTCTCTCTTAGATACACATATTTTTCTCCCTCCCTCCCTCTTTACATATTTTTAGCTCTCCTCTCTCTCCCCCCTCTCTCTCTCAAACACACACAACTTTGTCTCCCTCTCTCCCTCCTTCCCTCTCTACTTCTCTTTATCTCTCCTCTCTCTCCCTCTATACCTCTCCCTCCCTCCACCTTATATCTATCTCTCATCTCCATCTCTCTACCCATGTTTCTATCTCTAACACACACACACACCTTTATCTCCCTCCCTACCCCTTCTCTACCTCTCTATACTTAACTTTATCTCTCCTTTCCCTCTCTCTACCTACCTCTCCCTCCATCATTTACTACCATTCTATTTCTACATCTCTCTATCTCACCTTTGTCTCCCTTCATACCTCATTCTATTTCTACTCTCTATCACACATCTCTTCCTCCCTCTCTCCCTCCTTCCCTCTCTTATTTCTCTCCTCCCTCTCTCTACCTAAGTATCCCTCTATCACTCCCTACCTCTCTTTATCTATTACTCTTTATCTCACTTCTCTCTCACCTCCTTCTCTCCCTCCATACCTCTCAATCCCTCTCTCCTTCCCTGTCTACTCTCCATCTCCCCAATCTCTCTCTCTCTCTCTCTCTCTCTCTCTCTCTCTCTCTCTCTCTCTCTCACACACACACACACACACAAACCTTTACCTCCCTCCCTCCCTCCCTCCTTCCCTCTCTACTTCTCTCTCTTGCCCACCCTCTACTTACCTCTCTCTCTATACTTATCTTTATCTCTCCTCTCCCTCTCTCTACCTACCTATCCCTCCATCACTCACTACTACTCTCTCTCTACACCTCTCTATCTCACATCTATCTCCCTCCATACCTCATTCCATTTCTACTCTCTATCACACCTCTCTCTATCCACCTCTATCCCACCCTTTCTTCCACCTTCCTTCTCTCTTTTTTTTCTATCTATCTCACCTCTCTCTCCATATCTACCTCCTTCCATCTCTTCTCTCTATCTCCCCTCTCTCTTTCTACCTTTGTGTCCCTCTATCACTCTCTACCTTTCTCTCTATCTATTGCTCTTTATCTCATCTCTCTCACCTCCCTCTCTCTCCCTCCATAATGTTGGGAATAGGATGTCATTTAATTGCAATCCTAAACATATTTCATGTATCTCCTAAGTCCTTGGAAAGTGTTTTGGAAAGTGTTCCCCAACACTAGGATTAGAAAGAGAATAAATTCGAATGAAATAAGCATGTTAATTGACATTTGTAATTAATTATAAATGATGCGAACATGTGGGGACACCCATGAAGAGCTCCTACAAAATAGGAGCACATGGGGTACCCACATGGAAGGTGGAACTCACCTTGAGTTAAGTTAACTATTTGGAGTAAAAGATGACACTTTAGTAATGCATGTAAAGATCCTAGAAGTTAGGATTGATGTTTACATGCATGGAGTTTAGTTTAGTTTAGTTTAGTTCAAATCAGTTTAGTTCAGCTATGATTCAGTTATCTTCAGTTGCATGTAGTTATTTTGAGTTGCATGTTAGTTGAATTCAGTTGACTTTAGTTGCATGACAAATAACAAGTGACTACTTTCAGTTAACAGGGGATGATCAATCATGCATGATATTTGCATGAATGGTGGAGAAATATGTTTCAATTAATAGAGATTGATTTGGACCCACCTTGGGTGCCCAAGTTGGCATCATGGAGTTAACACTTTTGCATGATAAGATATTTTAAAAGGCTGAGCTAAGTGGGCCCATTCTTGGGCACTAGCTTTGAGGATAAGCTTAAAAGATATCTTCAGAATCAACATTGAGTTATGACTTCAGTTTGGCATGCCCAAATGGATGAAGGACTTGCTTTGACATTATTCTTCATGGTAGAACTCTACTTGCAAAGAATAGGCATGGGTTTTGTGAGATAAGCATTGTGTTTTGTAATTGTAAACTCTATTTTCTATTTATTGCAGCAAGTTGAAGAGAGTTAATCAAACTTCATTGCAAGTTATGAAGAAGAATTGTTGAAGGAAAAAGAAGCATCTCAAGGAAGGATTGATAAATAATTATTGTAATCTTGTTCTAAGGTTAAATAATACAAGAACTATTTATTATTGGTGGATTTTTTTCCTGAAATCATTTCTCCATAGTATATGGTGTATCACTTCTATTTTTTGGTCTTATTCTTATACAATCTTTTGTTTACTTCTAAAAATGGTAAAATGAATTAAAAAAATAATCATCTACAAAGAATACTTAATTAGATCTATAGGTACAATAGTTTTGCAAAGTATTAAGCTACATAATTACCTCCATTTTCAACATTCAGTATCAAAGTTGATGTTGGGTAGAGTTTGGGACACCTTTCTCTTAAAAGTTTGAAGTTTTTTGGCTATAGTGGGAGCTTTTACTATTGTGTTATTGATGATTTTGGAAAATAAGTTTGTTACAATGATTTTTAATTCTCGTTTAGATATTGAAATATTCAATGGATCTAATTATGAGATGTGGAAACTTAAAATGATCTCCTTAAAGAGAGAGATCAGTGGTTAGTTGTTGATAATGAGACAAAGTCACCTACAGAGATGTCAGATGAGGATTGGGCTATGCTTGCTAAGAAGACAAGAGGGGCCATAAGATTATGTCTTGTTGATGTTGTTCTCTTGAATGTTTTAGAAGAAAATACTGCATATAAGTTGTGGAAGAGAATAGGTAATATTTATCAAACTAAAAGTCTTACTAATAAGTTGTATCTGAAAAGAAAGTTGTATTCTTTAAAGATGAAAGATGGTGATTTTGTTGCAAATCATTTGAATGCTTTTAATTTCATTCTAAGTTAGTTAGCATCTATAGATGTAAGGCTTGAATATGAAGATAAATGCATATTGTTACTTTTTTCTTTACTAGAACCTTGGGAAAATCTAATTGTTGCTATCAGTGGTTGTGGTGTAGATCTGAAGATGGACAATATAATTCCTACTCTCCTATCAGAGGAGATGAGGAGGAAGTCTAAAATAGAAATCCAAGATGCCTTGTTCATAAAAGGTAGGCCTAAGAAAAAGGAACCTAAGGGAGACAAGGAAGGGAACGGTAAGTCAGAAGGACAGAGTAAGGTAAAGTGTTGGAACTGTGGTAAATCGGGACATGTGAAGAAGGATTGTAAGAACAAGAAAAATAAATCTAATTCTTCTACAGAGGAATCCTTAGATGATGGTAACATGCTTTGATCATTTCATGTAAAAATTTTAGTGATGAATTTTTGCTTGATGCTAAAGAGTGATCTTCATGATGAGGATGGTAGTCATGATGCCATGTGTAGCTCATACTATGGTTCAGTGGGAGTTGTTGGCAGTGATGTGGATGCATCATTGGTAAGGTTATCTTCATGTGATTGGGGAGATGGTTTTTTCTTATTTTAGATTGGTTGCTATAATTTCATAGTTTACTCTTGATATGCATTAAGATTTTGGCATGGTACTTGTTCTCTTGAGACTAGGATGTATATATGTTATGGTGCATATGATCTCCTAGTAGGAGATGGTTAGATCATGTTGTCATGTTTACATTCTTGATTCATGATTGGATGCTTTCAAATAGATATTGTGTAGTTCTCTTAAGTATTGGTTACATTAATCATTTGTTGATTACTTCATGATAGTGCTATGTTGCACTTGGAGTTTGGCATGGATTGGTTGGTTATGGGTCCTCATCAATACTTGGAGAAATAGGTGAGGCTTGAGTTCTCTTATGGTAAGAGATATATGTTGGAATGGTTACTTGTAATAAAATATATTTTCAATAATAAAGACCAAGAATCCTACACCTTGGTTAGACGTGAGTTCAACACACTTGGTGGTTTCACATACCTCCAAAGAGGTAGTTTGGATACAAAGAATTGGGAAAGGTGTTGGTTTTAATTGCAAGTAAGTTAAACTTGAATGTGACAATCAAAGTGATATGTGTTTATCAAAAAAAATCCTATGCATCATGCTCATAATAAGCATGTTGATGTTAAGTATCACTTTGTGGGGAAAATGGTTGAGAATGGGAAGGTATTAATTGAGAAAGTTGGAACTTTAATTAATGTTGCATATTATCTTATGAAACCAGTTCCTACAGATAAGTTCTCATGGTTTTAATCATTTTATTGGAGCTTCATGATTATGTAGGTTGCATTTGAAGTTGGCATGGATTGATTAGTTGGTGTAGGAAGTCCATTGGCATTGAGTCCTATACTCAATTTATAATAATGATTCCTTGTTTATAATAATTACAATGTATAATGTCAAGTGGGAGAATGTTGGGAATAGGATGCCATTTAATTGCAATACTAAACATATTTCATGTATCTCCTAAGTCCTTGGAAAGTGTTCCCCAAAACTAGGATTAGAAAGAGATTAAATTTGAATTAAATGAACCTATCAATTGATATTTGTAATTAATTCTAAATGATACAAACATGTGGGGGCGCCCATGAAGAGCTCTTACAAAATAGGAGCAAATGGGGCACCCACATGGAAGGTGGAACTCACCTTGAGTTAATTTAACTATTTGTAGTAAAAGATAACACTTCATTAATGCATGTAAATATCCTAGAGGTTAGGGATTGATGTTTACATGCATGGATTTTAGTTCAGTTCAATTCAGTTCAGTTTAGTTTAGTTCAATATTAGTTTAGTTCAGTTCAGTTCAGTTATGATTCAATTATCTTCAATTGCATGTAGTTAGTTTGAGTTGCATGTTAGTTGAATTTAGTTGACTTGAATTACATGTTAATGACTTGAGTTGCATGAAAGATAAAAAGTGACTACTTTTAGTTAACAAGGGATGATCAATCATGCATGATATTTGCATGAATGGTGGAGAGATATGTTTTAGTTCACAGAGATTGACTTGGACACACCTTGGGCACCCAAGTTGGCATATTGGAGTTAACACTTTTGCATGGTAAGATATTTTATAAGGTTGAGTTAAGTGGGCCCATTATTGGGCACCAACTTTGAGGATAAGCTTAGAAGATATCTTTGGAATCAATGTTGAGTTATGACTTTAGTTTGGGACGCCCAAATGGATGGACTTGTTTTGACATTTTTCTTCATGGTAGAACTCTACTTGCAAAGAATAGGTGTGGGTTTTCTGAGATAAGCATTATTTTTTTTAATTGTAAACTCTTTGGAGTTTACAAGGCTCATTATTGCCTATTTATTGTAGCAAGTTGAAGAGAGTTAATCAAACTTCATTGTAGGTTGTGAAGAAGAATTGTTGAAGGATGTAGACACATAAAATGTACTAATTGATGTTGGAAATCCGATCCTAATCAATAACACCATTTCATCCTGAATCATCCCTCGGTCTAACCGTTTAATCAAATATCTTTATTTGATTAAATTCATTAATTTTCCTCTCTTAATTAAATAAATCATGTATTTAATTAAGTCTCTCACTCTAATCTAATTATCCCTATTTAATTAAATAATTAATTTTAATTAAATAAATCTCTAAATTTTATCTATTAAATTGATTAAATCAAAACCCTTTATTTAATTAAATCTTTAAATCATATTCTTCTTATATTTGATTTAAATCAATCCATAAATTTAAGTCAAATAGGTCACATCATTTAATCCTTCATTAAATTAATTAACTTTGATTAATTTAATCCCTTCTCATTTCCCATCCTCCATCTTTTGCCACTTGCACATGAAAATAGAGTTATTTGATTTATTAAATCTCTATTTATCTTCAACATGGCATAAAGGAGGAATATTCTTCAAAGTTTGAAATTCAAATCTAACTAGAATTTTTCCTTCCAACAAGGCATTCACTCCCTCTTACAAGTCCTTTTGCATTGATCCAAGTGGCCATTACTCCATTTGACTCTCCCTCCACCTTGTCATTAATGAAATTTAAAAATTCAAATATTAGCATTTATTGGCACATTCATCAAAACTTGCACATCCTTGGCCCATCCATATTTGGACAAGTGGCACCTTTCCATTGAATGAAAGATAGTCCCACATTGCTCTGTTTTGGGAATTCTTTCAACTTGACATTCTATAAATAAGAGGCTTCATTCCTCATTTGATCATCCACAACTTGAGTAAACTTACTATACTCAAATCTTTAGCAATATTCATCCATACTTTTGAATTTGTAGCTAGGTTATTCGGGCTTTTATCTTGGAGCATTCATCACTCTTCATCAAAGTGGATCAATTTTCATCACCAAAGCACCATTGCATCATTGGAGTTGGGAAAGGACCAATTTTCACATCAAATTGGCACCAATTCCCTCAAGAGATTAAGAGTTTTCTTTGCTTTAGAATAGGATTTGATATGTTTTAAGTTTTGTTGTGTTATTCATTTCATATCCTCTTTATTTTTTGCAATTTAAATGAATTTCTTGAGGAATCATGTTACTAACCTTGCATTTAATTTAATATATTTGATTATTTCTTGTGTTTGTGTAGGTTTGGAATCATGATTCACATTTTGGCACTACAAGGAGGGCTCAATCTTGTTTTCTAATCATGTTTCTGTCAAAAATTTCATGCTTTTTTCTGTCTACTGGAAAATTTCACCGCTGGAACCTCAACGTCGCTGTTTAGCACCGTTGGTTCTCCAGTGTCACTATATAGAACTGCTGAGAACTCCAAACTGTGATGCCTCTGACTTCCCACCCACAATTTTGAATTTTAAACTACACTGAAATTTGATCCATTGAAATCTTTCAAAAACCTAAACTACAATGCTGACCGAAAGGGTGACACCTTCATGCTCATTGGTCTGGTTATAGAGTGATGTTGACTGGAAAGCAATGCTATACAACACCGCTGGTGAATTCAAACTGTGACACCTTTGTGGATTACACCACTGGAAGGGAGTATAAATTGAAATTTTATTTGTAGCACTTGTTTTTTTTCAAATTATGGCTCTTTTGTCTTTTTTCTACTTTTTTTTACCTCTATTTCTACAAAGTCTGGCTGACTTTCTTGTAGGTTGGATCGATCAAAGACGAAAAAGAAGGGAAGCATGATAATGTTATTTCAAAAAAATAAGTGTTTTTAAACACTATAGTGTTTGTTTAACACTCTTAGAGGATTCATTATTCCTCTTAAGGAAAAATTTGTTATCTTTTTATGCTTAGGACTTACTAATTTCATTTTCAACTTTAAAAAGAACCTTTTAAATTCTTGTTACTAAAAGGCTTAAAAATAACATTAGGACTCAAATTTACTAGAGTTTGTTTTGGGTTTAATAATTGAACAAGGAAAATTGTCACACTTACTTTGGTGCTTTAAAACAAATTCACTTTTGCTTTGTGGACTTAAAATGAACACACGTTTTCATTATTTTGTAATTTATTACACAAAGTAATATCATCAAAAGACATATGCCCTTCTCTTGCACCTCACAGCAATTTTGAGAATCAAAAGGCTTTTGGTGAAATTTAGTTGTGTAAGTAATTTCACATACACACTTTAATTTGGGTTTAAAATTTAACAAAAAACTTTGCAAGTGTGAGTAAACCTATTACATGTATTCTCCCTTTTTTTCTAAATGAAGGTTGATCAAAATATGGATATGTTTATTCACTTTTTTTTATCTTAGAGGGCTTGCCTTGGGGGAGAAGTACTCACCCAAGGGAACAATTCAACCGATAACACTCTGAACCCAAGAGTATTTCCAACCGGGATATAAAAGTGTGTACTAGAATAAATGCTAGTATCATGTAGTTGTCTCAAACGAGAAGGGGAGCAATGGTCTCTCACCACATTGGGTCAACTCCTATGAACAAAAATTCTGAATTAAAATCATTTTTGTAGAAAGGCCAAAATCCCTATCTATTTGTTGATGTAAGAACGGTCATTCTAAAGCCACCCCACACTTTTACGGTCTTTAGTAGAAATGGAAAGCATGTCATGGGAGTTTCATGGGTGTTGATGCTTGGCTGCCCCATATAAGTGAGTGTCATGGAGGGGAGTCAGTGGGGTCAAGCATCTAACCATTCACTAAAGATAAGCATATTTGGACTTGTCCAAGTGGGGACTCAACAAATATAGTCTTTCATATCCATAAGGTTGTGCTTGTTCTTGGTTACAAAATGCTTTTCTTGTTCAAAAAATTTTTGGAAACAAACATTTAACATCATCATCAAAATTTCAAACCCTTTAGGAAGCAAATACAATTGACCAATTTCATGTGTTATTGCTTGCTCGTGGTATTTTATCCTTAGAGGTTTCTAAACACTTGTATTATATATCAATTTTCTCACTAAAGTTAACAATAGGTAACCCTTGCCTTAATTTCATCAAAGTTTCACATAATATACCTTGTGAAAAGAGAAGAAATTGAGACATTGGACATCTAATTTGAAAACCTAATCAAGAAGTGTTTTTGGCAAAACAAAATCACTAAGCAAAGATAACAAAATTGGTTCTCACACATGTGTGTGAATTCCTCATGATTTCCAAGAAAGTCAAAATCCCAAAATGAAAGTCATTGAGCCAAAGTTCAAAATTTAGGAGTCACACTCAAAAGGCCATCAAGAAATACATTAGGAAGTGCAATCAAAAGAAACACATCAAAATAAGCAAAAAATTCACAAGGTTCTATAGACTCATCCCTTTGAACAATACGAAAATGTATGCTGAGTTTGAACCACTTCTTAGTTATAGAGGTCCTTAGAAGTATCGTATGTTCTTCAATACTGAGGTCTAGTAAACAAGTGTCTTTTTAGGTACATCCTAGGATCAAAATCAAACCTTCATCCATCTTTGAACATCAAAACCAAAAATCATCTCATCATCAACTCTTCGAAAATCTTGGAAAAAATCCTTCATGTTAAACTTTGGGAAAATCATTTGAAATCAATCCCAAATCACCTTGTTTGATTGAATGTGTGTAGATGCATCCTTCTCCACATATTTGATCAAATTATCAAACCTTGTGAACAAATTCATCCCTTGATAACATCCAACATCTTGGGATTTAGGAGTTCATTATCGATCTCATCTTATTTGGATAGGAGTGTTTAGATGAATCCTTCTTCTCACATCTAGACAAATTAGCATCTTGTGAGAAATTTAAACTCTAGGACAACATCCAACCTCTTAGAGTTTATGAGTCCACCAAAATCTGAATCCAAAACAAATTAATCCTAAATAAAGTCCTAAAGTTTAATATACCCTTCAAGATCTTCTCAAAGAGTTCCAAACATCCATCAAACATCTATCTTACATCCATATCATTATCACCCTTTGATCCTTAAATCATCCTAAAATTTTTTACTTTTGTACCTAAAGATATATCAATCCAAAGAATTAGAGATTCATCTCCCAATATTCCTAAAAAATTGGCCCCTATTTTATGGTGCAAACTAGATCTCAACACAAGAAGAACATGGAAGACAACAAAGAAACACCCGCTTCAAGTGACCAAAGCCAAACAAACTTCGAAATGAATCTCATTGAATCAAGTAATCCTTTAACTAACTTTCCCTCATCATCACAAAATCCACAAGAAGGAATTCAAGAAGAGGATCTTACCTTTTGGATTTCACATGAGGAAATCACTGAAATGGTTCAAAATCCAGAAAATCGTAAGATTATCAATATCATGATGAGACTCAACCCTTCACTATACATGCTCGAATTGGAAAAACAAGGGGCTAAAATCCCTTCTTATTTTAATGTGAGTACTATTGTGGAAACATTTTTTGGGATCACACCCCCAATCTCATCCACCATCCCTATCTCATCTGCACCCCAATCCCAAAGTATCCCTCAAAATATTCCACAAATCACATCATCCATTGCTCCAACTCAACCTAGTGTTAACAAGGGAAGTGTGTTTCTCAATGCAATACAAACACACCCCTTGTGAATAATCAAGACTTGGATGAAAACACCATTTTGGGGAAAATGTACCCCAAAATCCATTGCACACATATGTCCCTCTCACCTTTCATGATCCAAATAATGCATCATCATTATTTCACACAACACCTCAAACCTCTCTCGCCATAACCTCACAAGAAGAAGGTGACATGTTCAAACTAGGGGGCATTTTTGACACTACACCATTTCCTCAAGAGATCACATCCCTCACATTTTCACCACTTCCGCCATTGCCATCATCATCCACACCATGTCTTCGCTTATGGCTTCCACCTTTACCAAATATCAATCAAAATCAAACCAACATCCCAAACATCAATCAAAGCATCATTCCAAACTCTCAAAACCTGTGATTGACATCACAACAACAGATGACAACTATCCCAATGATGCTAACCACCACTATCACATCACCAACAACCCCCCTAACATCTCAAAACATGATTTCTAAGGGACCAGCCACATCGATCGCACCATCTACCACTCAAACCCCAAATACGACAACACCTCTCACCACCACAACAAGCACCATTCTGAATCCACCTCCATCGCCACCACCACCAAGCTCTAATACATCAAATCAATATAGCATTGCATTGCAAGCCACTTAGTAAGATGCTTATCAAAAGGCATTCCTACAAGTACAAAAACAAAAATTCAAGCAACTAGCTGCTCAAAAAATCGCACAACTAGTTGCTCAAGCCTTTGAGGCGGTGCAAGCTGCTCAAGTTGCCCAAGTCACACAATAAGCATAGCAGGAGGCACAAGCCCAAGCCTTATTGCAACAACAACAACAAGCCACTCAAGCAACACAAGCTGCTCAAGCAAACCAAGCCACATTACAAGCATAACAAGTTTCTCAAGCCCAAATCTTATTGCAGCAACAACAAGCCCAAGCCCAAGCCAAAGCCAAAGCATAAGCTTAAGCACAAGTGGCACAATCCCAAGCACAAGCTCAAGCTCAAGCTCAGGCGCATTCCCAATATCAAGCACAACAAGCACAAGCACAAAAACAAGCAACACAACAACAAGCATATTAGCAAGCAATAAAACAATACCAAGAGTAGCAAGAAGAAGCCCAATTAGTAACCCAACAACAAGTGTTGTTGATTCAATAACAAGCACAATAGCAGGCTCAACAATAGGCAATCCTAGCATAGCAACAACAAGACCAAAAACAAGTGTTGTTTATACAATAGCAAATGCAAGCATACATGGCTCAACAGGATGTGTAGATACCATCAAAAAACACACCAAATAACCCACCCATCCAACCAAAAATCAAACCTCCTTAGAACACCTTCATCCCACCCCCTGATCTACAAAACGATGTGAAAGCCCAAATCAGGTTGCTCTCACAACAAGTGCTTGACCTTCAATCAAGGCGAACCACAAAAACATCTAGTAACTTGTGTCCTTATCCATTTGAAAGAAACCTTGTGATGAAGCCATTCCCAAATGGATTTGAGATCCCCAAGTTCAATAAGTACCATGGGATGGGAAACCCTTAAAATCACATTAGGGAATACTAGGTTCATTGCATGGAAGTTGCGTATGACGATACCTATTTGATGTAGCTATTTCCTAGGATTTTGGCTAGCCATGCCATGGAATGGTTCTCTTGCTAGGATTTTGGCTAGCCATGCCATGGAATGGTTCTCTTGCTTACCTATAGGCATCAAGACATTCCAAGAAATCATAGATGCATTCATCAAAAACTACGAATGTAATATCACCATGGATGTCAGTCTTGAGGAACTATCAGCTCTAAAAGAAGGTAAGAATGAATCATTTTCTTCATTCCTACAATGATGGTGATCCAATGCCAATCAAAGCAAATAGGTCATGCTTTAGGAACAACAAGTGTGCACTATCATATCCAACCTTGATGGACTCTTGGCATTCCATCTCAAGGTCCAAGGGATCACCACGTATGACCAGTTGATTTCCAAGGTGCTCAACATCGAATGAGCCCTTATGACACAACCTGGGTGTTCAACTACATATCCTGAATAATAGAATAATTTCCCACCCACCAATTACAATGACAAACCTTGTACATGGGCAAGAAAAAAAATGTTACAAACTATGGTGTCATCGATCCAAAAAATTTCATCAGTGCCCCTCAGAAAAACACACTCACACCACAACAACAAATCCAAAACCATCATCAAAACAACCATCACGTGAACACAACAACACAACAACCAAACAACCAAGCAATCAATAACATCAATGAACAAAGAGGACCACCCCCAATGAAACAAGAGCTTCACCAAGCAAAAGTACACTACTCTTGGGGAACCACTCGAAGTCATCATGAAGAAACTAATAAATGAAAACCTCATCAAGATTCCCACCTATGAGAACTACCAAGAACCAGATGTTAAACCTCCTTGATATAATGAAAATCAACTCTATGACTTCCATAAAATCAAAGGGCATACCACGAATAGTTGCATGAGGTTAAAGAACATAGTCCAAGATCTCATTGATCAAAGAATTATAAATGTGGAACAGCCAACTAGAAACCAAAACCTCAAATATACATGAATATGATGCCTAACCATAACAATAAAGGGAAAAATAACACTAATAAGGGGAAAGGCACCTTCAAAAATGTGAATCATGCATATGAAACTATCATCAGTTCCCTAGATGAACACTGTGCAGTAATCACTATCAAAGGAGCTCAAGCCAATTGTTGAGTCACCACAAGAGGTGGAAAAGTTAATATTGCAGGATCATCTCAACCAAATAGGACTTTCATGTCCAATTCAAGATCTGTTCCCAATGGTTACAATGTCCTTGATCAGCTAAAAAGAACTCCATCACAAATCTCCATCATGGATTTATTAAAAATCTGATCTACCCACAAGAAAATCCTTGAGGAAGCATTGGCTTCATTCACCATCCCCGCAGATCTTGATGTAGAACAATTCCAAGCTATGGTTAGAAAAATCATTACCTTGAATCTCCTTACATTCTCCAACCAATATTTTCCTTCTCAACCATCTCGTAACCGTGCACTCCATTTAGATGTCCTAGTGTAGAAAAGTAAATTCAAGTGATTCTTGGTGGATGGAGGTGCAGGCTTGAACATTTGTTCCCTCAAGCTCATTAAGCAGTTAAAAATCTTAGAGGATTCCATCAACAAAGGAAAAGGTATTACAATTAGAGCATATGATGATTAGGAAAGAGTGTCCCAAGGAACAATCAGAATCCCTATTCAAGTAGGGCTAGCTATCATGGAAACCACCTATCAGGTCTTGGACCTTGACTTGCCTTATAACATTCTCCTAGGACATCCATGGATTCATGCAATGCAAGCGATAGCATCAAATTTCTATCAATGTGTCAAATTCACGTATGAAGGACAAGAGGTCACCATCCATGGAGATCCTAAACCATTCTCCTACTGCAATAACCTTGAGGAAAAATACTAGAAAATACCTCAAGTACCTAAAAATGATGAAGGCCCATCAACATTGTACATTGATCCAGCCACTCTCGCATCCACTTCTATGACAGAAACACCTTCCATTCTTGCCATCCCCACCATATCTAATATCAAATTAATCATCCAGGATAATGGTTGTGGAAACTACACAATTCCCAAAAATGCTTTTGTGGTACAAGAGCTACCACAATCTCCTAGATCACAAGGACATCTACAAGAAAATGAAGCCTCCACATCTCAAACATCCCCTAAAGAATATCCCAACTTCAGAAGTTGGGGAGATCTTGTCCAAGAATTCATAGAGGAGGACCCATCTCATCTCCTATACCAAGATAATGGACTAGTAGCCAATCTACCAATGGATGACAGAAGCAAAGGTTTGCAAATGATGCTCACAATGGGCTATGATAGAAACCAAAGACTTGGGAAAAATGATAATGGGCTTATAATACCTACCATTCTGGAGACGCGAATGAGAAATATTGGCCTTGGATGTACCCCTCCAAGTATAACCATATGTGGCTGAAGTCCTCCAATTAGAAAGGTCAATAATCCTCCTCAACAATTTGAAGCTAAACTTCGCTTACCCATATCTATAGGTAGAGTCATAGACAACTTCACATTTGACATAACTGATAGTTGTAGTAGTAGTGATGATGAGGATCCCATAACAAACCTACCTAGGCTCTTTGAGGATACCACCCTTCTCATGATTAGCACCTTATCCTTTAATTCATACCATCAAAATCATGAAATCCACCTAGTTTACCCCCAACTCATCGATTATGACCAACAAGGACCACCAATTCTTGACACATTCAAAAATGATGAGGCACTCTCTGAATTCATGGGACTACGAGATAATATTTTGTGTAGAGATCACAAAGCAGGACTCATCATTGAGCTAGATACACACATGTACTATGGGGAAACGATTGAATCCCTCAGTCACAAAAGTGAAAATTTTAGAATAATCTCTAGGTCCTTGAATGAAAACCACACTATGGCACTCTCCAACCCGAAAAAATTAAAAATAAAGGATGCATCCAATGGTGAAAACCTCTCTGAGGCACCTAAGCATGGGGGATTCAATCTTCCTTTCAGAGCTCTACATCAAGGAAATCAGTGGTCCTAGCAAAAAAGTGCAATCCAGTTAATCTAGGAACAAAGGAGACCCCACACATCACATTTTATGTGGACTCATTACTATTAGAAGAACAAGAACTCCTAGCAGCCTTCTTGAGAGAGATACAAGTTAACTTTGCATGGAGCTATGCTAACATGTCAGGGCTTGATCTAGAAATTGTAGTTCATCACCTCGCAGTATACTCTGAAGCAAAGCCCGTTAGACAAAAGCTCAAGAAAATGCATCCTCAAATCGACCTGCTAGTCAAAATGGAACTAGAGAAGCTATTGGATTCATGATTGATTTGACCAATAGACTATTGAGAATGGGTGTCAAACTTGGTTCCCATCTCAAAACCTGATGGGGGCATCATAATCTGCACAGATTTTAGGGACTTAAGAAAAGCATGTCTAAAAGATGATTTCCTGTTGCCCAACATTGACATGATTGTAGACATGATGGAGAGACACGAAATGATTTTCTTGATGGATGGTTTCTCAAGATACAACCAGATAATAATTTCTAAAGAATACCAACACAAAATGGCCTTTACTTGTTCATGGGGGACTTACTATTGGAATATGATGCCATTCAACTTGAAGAATACAGGAGAAACATACCAAAGAGCCATGACACGATCCATAAAACTGTCAAAGATTATGTCGATGAAATACTAGCCAAATCTAGAAAGAGGAAGGATCACATAGCAACTTTGAATACTATTTTTGATAGGTTGGAGGAATACAAGGTCTGATTAAATCCAAAGAAGTCCACCTTCGGCGTACAATCAAGAAAGTTCCTAGGATACAAAGTGTCAATGAGAGGTATTGAGTTAGATCCAACAAAGGTAAAATCAATCCTCAAGATGGAGGCACCCAAAACATTGAAACAATTGAGAGGTCTACAAGGTAGGCTTCAGTCCATCTAAAGATTCATAGCATAGCTAGCAGATAAACAAAATACATGTTCTCACCTACTTCACAAGGGAGTAGTGTACAAGTGGAAAAACAAGTGTGAAGAAGCCTTTAATAAAATCAAATAATATTTTCTTACACCATCAGTCCAAATGCCACCAATCCCAAGAAAGCCATTAATTTTCTATGAGTCAGCAACAAAAGCAGCCCTTGGTGCTCTTCTAGCTTAGCACAATGAAAATAGGACAAAAAGGGCCATATATTATATCAATAGGACAATGGTCAGTCATGAGTTAAACTACTCATTCATCGAAAAAGAATGTTTAGCAATAGTGTTTGCTTCACAAAAATTTAAACATTACATGTTGACACACAAAATAAAACTCATTTCCAAAATTGATCTCCTCAAGTAGTCACTGTCAAAAGTAATGCTCACTGGAAGAATGGCTAAATTGGTCATGATAATATCAAAGTATGACATTAAATATGTGGAGCGGAAGGTAATTAAAGACCAAGTCATGGCAGATCAACTTGCAGAAGCACCAATCTATTTAGAGAATCCTCTCATCTCAAAATTTCCATATGAATCTATCTTCAATCTCAACATAGCCAACCATTGGAAACTTTACATTGATAGCTCATACACACAACATGGATCAGGAGTCGATGTCTTCTTTATCACCCCATAAGGTGATTGCATACCTAGATCATATAAATTGGTGTTCCCCTGCACTAATAACATTGCAGAATACGAGGCTTTAACCATAGGTCTCAAAATAGCAGTGTAGTGGCACATCATATCCCTCAAAGTATATGGAGACTCTCAACTGATAATAAACCAAGTGAACAGTGAGTACCAGAATAAGGATTATAAGCTCACTCCATACAAGAAACTAGTGGAGACTCTCAAGGAATACTTTATCGAAATCACATTTGAGCAGATACCCAGAGCCAACAATAGAGTTGCAGATGCCATGGCAATGATTGGATCCCTACTAGACATCCCTCACAACTTCCTAAAACATGAATTCTTGGTAGAGCAGCTTCTCATACCTACATTCGAGGTACCAGAAACATAATTTGTCTATGAAATCATTGGTCCCGATGATCCCTGATACCATGACATTTATACCTACCTATGAATAGGTGTCCTACCTACTAACTTACCCTCAACCTTAAAACAAACCTTTGTCAAAAATGCATCTTGATTCATCATCCTAGGAGATACCCTTTACCATAGGAGAATAGAAGGAACCTTCCTATGTTTTTTACCCGCTGAGGAGGCATTAACCGCTTTAACTAAAGTGCATAACGACATATGTGGTTCACACTCGAGTGGAATGACCATAGCTAATAAATTTTTTAGGATGGGATATTATTGGCCTACAATGAAAAGAAAGGCACATGACTACATCAAAAGGTGCCTACAATGTTAGCAACATGGGGACCTCATCCATGCTCCAAGTCCAGAACTTCATCCCATCATCACACCATGGCCCTTTTTGCAGTGGGGACTTGATCTCATTGGAAAAATCACTCCCAGTTCATCTAATGGCCACAAGTTCATCATAACCACCACTGAATACTTTACCAAGTGGGTGGAATCCATACCCATGACATATATAACTGGGAAATAGATATCAAAGTTCATCCTAAACTATCTCATTTAACACTATGGTGTCTCACAAGCCATTATCCCAGATAATGGGACACCATTCAAGAATCAGGATGTCCTCAACTTGTGTGAAAATTTCAAAATCCAACATCGATTCTCCACTCCATATTATCCCCAAGGAAATGGCCAAGCAGAAGCCACAAATAAAACCATTTTAAAGATCCTCAAGAAAATAATCAATGATGCACATCATGACTAGCATCTACAGCTCAATCCCGTCCTCTAGGCCTATCAAACCAGCATCCGCAGACTCATCGGTGCCACCCCCTTCTTCCTAGTCTATGGATCAGAAGCAGTACTCCCCATTCAGATTGAGCTCTCATTACTAAGAATATCATTACAAAAACTCATCATGGATGAAGAATACTAAGTATCAAGACTGAATGAGTTGGAGCTACTAGATGAGTGGTGTATAGATGCTTTAAATCATTTACAAGTCTATCAGAACAGACTCAAGAGGAGCTATAACAAGAAAATCAGAAGCAAGACTTTCCAAGTCAAAGAACTGGTACTAAAGGAGAATTAGAAGAACATCCCAAATCCAAATAGCAAAGGAAAATTTGAACCTAACTGGTTGGGACCATTTTTTATCACAACAAGCTATAAGTTAGGGGCATATCAATTATCAACACTTGAAGGGGAACCTCTACAAGAGCCCATGAACAACTCTCATCTCAAAAAGTTTTATGCTTAATCTTTCAAGGTATAAAAACCAAAAAAATCAAAAAATCAAAAAATGGCCTAAAAAATGGTTACCCTAATGAAAACTTGGCAAATAGGCATCTTGGTAACAACAAAAAAATAAAAAAAGCAAAAAATCAAAAAAAAAATAGAAAAAGGATTAAAAACAGTAAAGAGAAAAAGCGTCCTTTGGTGAAAACCACTTTGGTGGCACTTTGGACAAGTACCTTGGTGAAAACCTAGCAAACAGGTGCCTTGTGTAAATAAGCACTTTCCATCCACCAAGATCTTTATGGCTTGTCTTGCATCATCCATCACATTCAAATCTTCATCCATCACCCATCCGACATCTGCATCATAGCTTGGTCTTGTGTTCATATCATGATCCCTCCTAGTACTACTCGGCCCATTCCCAAGTTCAATTTGTCTTGCCTTTATCAGAGTAGTCTATTACATCACATTGGGGGCACATTCTCATTGGATCAAATTTATATATATTCTTGAAGTCCTAAAAACAAAAAATCCAAAAAACATCAAAAAATCCAAAAACATCAGAAAATCCAAAATCCAAAAACATTCAAAACATATAAAAATCCAAAAATAGGTCAAAAGTTTAGTCAAAATTTTGAAAATAGAGGCATCTTTTTGAACTGCAAGTCTCTGAGCCTTGAGTGTAGGCAAGGTTGATCTTTGATCATCCCCTGAGACACTTAGGTCAGTCCTTTAGGAGTTCGTCATAATAAACTGACATTTCATGATGTATATCTTCATTTGAATATCAGTCAATTCATCAGTTGAACTATGGGTCTCTAAGCCTTGAACGTAGGTAAGGTTGATCTTTGATCATCCCCCGAGACACTTAGGCCAGTCCTTTAGGAGTTTGTTATAAGAAACTAACATTTCATCATGTATATCTTCATCTGAAAATTGATCAAGTCTTCAGTCAAACTATGTGGTCTCTATGTGTATAACATAGGCAAGGCTAATCTATTGAGCAGCCCTTGAGGACCCTAGGATAGGTCCTTAGGTTAGTATCTTGGTCAAAATCTCAGAAAACCCCAAAACATTTAAAAACCGAAAATTAAAACATTTATAAAATCTCAAAAAATACCAAAAATAGCCTCAAAACATTTCAAAACTCCAAAAATATCCAAATATTTGAAAAAATCCATCCATCTCATCTCACTTTCACCCACAATAAATGAAACTCATAATAACAATCATTATCCTCAACCTTCGGTGAAACAGTCAAAAACAAGTCTAGCAGCTGAAAAGTGAAAACTCAAAATGTCAAGTCTCAGGTTTAAGTCAATACGTAAACAAGTTGGTCAACTCATTGTGTTGATAGCCCATCATCCAATTAGTCCCAAATCAATCATTTGATAACATCATGTCCTAGGATGTATCCTTCCTACAATGGGCATTATTTATCAAAAAGAACACTTTGCATAAACGAAATGACATGCTGCCATCCACTAACATGTCCTCGGATGTATCCTTCCTACAATGGGAATTATCTTTTGGCAATAGTTTCAGTTCTTATCCTTAAAAACACATTTCATTTTGGTTAGTGGTGGTATTGAAGAACATCAGCTTGTTTATTTACTTTATCTTTTTCTTTTGACTTATCTCTTTGCGCTCATTCCAATAACCACTCAATGATGTCCAAACAAATGGATTTAGAGAGATAGTAATGGAGCAACAATCATTATCTTTTATCTATTGTGCTTGTTTGATGTTCTTGTAATACAACTTGGCGAATACTTTCTTTTTTCGATATGTATGGAGGGCATTTTGGGCAGCTTGCTAACTATTACATTGATAGGTTATACCTTTCCGTGTTTTGGTCCAAGATGTTTGAAGTACCTAAAGTGCATCCTAGTAATATTTTTGTATGTCAAGTGTGAGCAAGGATACTCCTATCTAGTTGTCAAGTGAAATTCCATCACACTAAATACAATGCCATCCTAGTTCTATATACCTTGATGCATCATACCACATATGTTATCCAACATACAGAAATTGGCTCTTTGAAGATCCTAACTCCTCGGAAAGTAGTCATCATCATTTGCATATTCATCATCTTGTTGGAATGTCTTATTTTCTTTCATCCCTTCTTTCTCTTCACACTAACAAGGTACTATGATAGTTAATCATCATTATCATCAATCCTACATCCACAAATCATTAGCCTGCATAACATATCATATAGGAAACATATGCATTGCATCTCCATCATCATATAAATGTGTTATTATAAGCACTTTCATAAATAAGCACATTTATAAATCATCACATTACATCCATTTTTCACCACATTACATTCATCACATAAACCATTGCATAACATTCATTTGCATAAACAGGGTAAAAGCACAAAGCTATGTCACACTTTATAAAGGAAACGACCAATGTTGATCCATTTTTTAAACTTGAATCACTAAAAAGTGGCATATATGTTTTGAATTTTGAAATGATGTAAACTAGTAAAATGTGTATTTTTTAGTATATTTTATTTTTGTATTTTTGAAAAAAAAAAAAATTATTTTAAACTAGTTTTAAATAAATTAAAACTATAATTTAGTTGATAAAATGTTGAAAAATGAAGTTGTATGGGATGTCAAACTTTTTATAGTAAATTTTATTTTTTCTTTTTAAATTTTTTTGTGTGTATTTATAACTTGAAATTTTAGTGCATGGATATATTTTTTTCCAATTTTGATAAATACATATTTTTAAATAAATATAAAAATGTGCATGAATAAAAAAAAATTGTTTTCATCGAATGTCAACTTTCATATTACATATTTATCTAAAATAGAAAAAAAATTATACCATCTTAAAATAGATTCTTTTATCTAGTGCATCATATTTTTTTCAACTTTTTTTAATAAGTTTTAGTATTTTTCCTAATAAGTTTTAGTATTTTTCCTTGGCATAGGAATCAACCTAATATTTTGTGCCGATAACCTACTTTTAGTAAAAATAAAAAATAAAATATAAAAAATAATTAAACTATTAAAATAAATATATTTGTGAAAACTACACTTATGTATGTACAAAAGGGTATTTTTATATTTTTAAATAAATGTTATTTACATTAGCAGGAGTTATTGAAACTTCAATTTTTTCAAATAATTTTATTTTATTTATAAATTGGACCAAAGTGGCGCTCCATATATTTTTAGCCAATAATTTTAGTTGAAAAAGTTGTGGAAGCATCTAACTTAGCTAGAATGAATCTTACTAGATCATATGTTTGACCAAAATTGATTTTTAGTGAGAAATACTTAAATTCAATTGTGCTGATAAGTTGGCTGAAAGTGTGACACAACTTTATGCTTTTACTTTACAGTTCATAAATCATTTCATATTACCATGTACTACATAATCAAACATAATAGGTACGTGAGCATTATAGATAATCCATCACATTATAAACATACATATTCATATAGACCATCTCATAAAAGCATTTATTATGTCATCACATGAACATCATAAAGTCATCTCTCACATTACATTCATTTTGCATAGCATAAAACATCATCATACTACTTTGCATTAACATATCATTTCATATATCACATCACATCACATCGTTAATAAATGAATCACATACATCTCAAAATCATCTAACATGTTTAGGATAATATATATTTGTTATTCTCAGCATCTTAGAAACATCTCATTTACATCATCAAGGCATATCATATAGAGCATGACCATTGCATTCACATTGCATCATACATAATCATAAAAACATACATATTGTCCATCAGTCATCCATATCATATAGAACATTTCATAAATAACCATATCACAATCATTTTTGCATTTCATTTTACAAATCATTCCATATCATTATAAGTATTCAATGCACAATTAAACAAGCATAATAGGAACATAAATATTATAAAATCCATTACATTAAAAGCATACATCCATCCACAATCATATAAAACATCTTATAAAAGCATTTATAATCATGACTCACATATTATTTTGCATATACACCATAAATCATCTCCATACAATTTTACATATCACATCATAAACATCGTCACAAGAGCATATCATACATGACAAATCACGTGCATCCATGCATTCATAACCACATAGCACAATCACTGCATCATCATCACCATCATAACGAAAAAAGGAATTGAAAAAAAAATCATTGCACAAATCATCACATTTGCATCAACATACATAAATCATCATATAGATTACATCATCATATAAATGTACATATCATCCATTCATATCACATATCATATAGATCTATTTACATATCATGTCATTTATTAGAAGCATAATATAGATCTATTAGTCGCATAACCATCACATAATGCATACACCATCAGAAAGAAATGCATCCATATATACATCGCATAACACCATAACATTATTACATAGCATATAGAAATAGAACCATCCATAAATGCATAAAAATAAACATGCTACATGGCATATCACATCAATATCATCATCTCATATATTTTATGAAAAAACTATCATAGTATAAAAAATTATATATCAGGATCACTGTACATGTGTGTATGCATACAAAAGGCCCAACAGGCTATCAAAAATAAGCCCATAAGGCACAAAAATTAATCATCTCAATCAAAGAGGAGCAATCTAACCCTGGTGCTTGCTACCCTCACTTCTATCACCATGACCCTCTAGTGGTCCGTAGCTAGTCCACTATGAATAATCGGGGACCCGAGCTGCTCTTAGTACGGCCTAGTGGTACTGCAATTAGCAGTAATTTACATCCTTGATGACCTCTCTATAAGCCCTAAGTGACACTATACTACAAGAGGATGAGGTGGCCATGCTCTCCAACTATTGTCTATGGCCTATCTTTGTGGCTTCCTGTAGCTCTATGGCCTACCTCTGCAAAATGGCCTGGTCTCTCTCGACCCTAACCCAATCCTTCTCTGTTGTCAAAATTTGAATCTAAGCCTACAGCTGTGCAATCTATGCATCTCAAGGATCTAGTTAACTTGTTGGCTATGCTCGTGGGGGTTGCACATGAGGTTGATCCTCACCCTCAGCTCGTAGTGGTGCGTCTACCTAATCCTACTGCTTGGCTAGCCCCTGGTCCTAATCCTGCATATGAACATCTACCTACACCGGCTGAACTAGACCCTTACCCAGTTGATCCTGCTACTCACCCTCTCTCTATCCTCGTCCTCCCCCTCTGCCCCTCAATCTTTATCAAGTGAAGGGTGCACCTAGAACTATCAATCATAGGGGTGGTCAAAACCAATATCTATAGGCCTGTGTCACACCTGGATCTACAAGTCCCTGATCATATACCCATGGTCGGGACACCAACTATCTAAAATTGTCTACTACCTCAGAGGTAGGAACATATCACCCCTAGGAACCTTGTGATACCATGCGAACAAATATAACCACGTAGTCATCATCTGGTCGGTCATGTGGCTCACCAAACTAATGTTGAACTCACCCTAGCAGGTATCTCTCGACCATCGTATGCTCCCACCCCTGCATAAAGCAATCCTAGTGGGAAAAGAATAACTATTGTACATCCTCGACCCATCTAGGGTGACCAAGGTATGGGTGCCAAGTGAAGACCCCCACATCATCCAAGACCCTCCTCCAATGATGAATCTTGTGCTTTCCCATATGTGTAAAGGACACACCACCTCTGTAGCGCCACACTAGGGGATCATTAGGCCCCATTGGCATTGGAACGACTCATGGTCGAAGAACAAAGATGTGCTCCCATGCCTACACATGAAAAAGCATGACACCTACTCCAAGTGCTCTACCATCGAGTTAGACGTATTCGTGTAAATTCCTATAGAGAGAGGCTGGCAGAACAGGCCCCCAAGAAAAATGAGTAGGCTTGTCGCGCATCACCATTCGCTCCCAACAGAGCCCCCAGCTATGACTAAAATACCAGCCTCGTTGATCTGGGGCAATGAGACCTAAAATGATCACTGTAACCACCAAGAAGAAGGGTGAATTCAAGGCCCTATGACAATCTAGCTCTATCTAACCCTTGCAGCATATAACATCCTCTGTAGCAAGGACTATGTGACAAGCATCATGTCTAGCATCCATATCGTAAATAACTCACTAACCATGAATCAGAAATCTAAGGATGCACCAAATGTCCTCCAAAGTGATGGTGGCCTCACCAATAGGAAGGTGGAAGGATGAGGTCTCATTGTACCATCTCTCAAAAAGTGCTGACATCATCCCAAGATGGGTCTGCATGGGTGTTGCATAAGCAATATACTATAGTCCCATATCTCGTGGCCAATCTTGCTCCTTGTTGTTTTGATCTAGCAAGTAACCAAAAATCTTCTGCGATCTATGCTCCTGAGAATAGAGCTCCCTCATTGTGTCCTACATGAAGAAGGGTCACCGTGTTAAAATCATTGAGAAATCTTATTCCAAGCATTTAAAAAGCTAGCCCAGCGTCGCTATCTATAAAGGCATCGCAATTTGAATTTTAAATTGCGATGTTGGGATTGCCAAAGTCTTAAAATGTACTGCCACGGTGCACTTTTCTAGAGCGGTGTAGTTTGGCAGAAATCCTAGTCTAAAAGTCTACCGCCACGTCCGAGTTTTACATGCCCCCACTAGAGGTAGCATATGCTTCGGAGTTTCAAGTTTGTTTCCAAACTCTAAACTCCATCGCGGCAGTGCATTTTTATGGTGGTGGGTAAGTTTGAACCACCAAGTGGTGCAGTTTGAATTTTGAGGGGTGCTATATAGCACCACTGCAACGAAGCTAAGTTTAAAAGCATTAAATGAGTGCGAAAAAAATGAAAAATAAAGCTCAAATAAGGATCACTTACTGGTGCCCCAATGTTGGGAGGTCGCTGGTATGTCCTGACTCGATTAGAAATATGCATTGAGAGTTATTGTTGCACCATCTTTTCAGCATATCAAAGCTCAAATCGCAAGATCTCTAAAATCTTATGGGTGAAAATGAATCAAAAGTGACCCCTCATAGCCTTTTTAATCCTAAAAATTAGGGTTTTTTGACCCTATTTGGCTATCCTGCTAGGGTTTTGAACTCTTGAACCTATTTTTGTCTAGTTGAGGCATGTTTTATATCATTTTATTGCATTTAGACACCCTTTTGGCCTCATGGAGCCTTTTTGGACCTGTCGGGCACCTTGTCCTTTTTTTCTGCAAGATCACCCAAAAAATCAAAATTTTCATCCAATCTCTTGAGGGGGCAATAGTGGGGAAAAATTTTGAAAATGGAAATTTTTTGGCTTTGATCAAGACCATTTATTCTTTGAATCAACACAATGAGTGCATTACTTCAAAGAGGGTGAAAATGTAGACACGTAAAATGTACTAATTAACGTTGGACATCTAATCTTGATCACTAACACCATTTCATCTTGAATCATCCCTCAGTCTAACCGTTTAATCAAATATCTTTATTTGATTAAATTCATTAATTTTTCTCTCTTAATTAAATAAATCATGTATTTAATTAAGTCTCTCAATCTAATCTAATTATCCCTATTTAATTGAATAATTAATTTTAATTAAATAAATCTCTAAATTTTATCTATTAAATTGAGTAAATTAAAACCTTGTTTAATTTAATCTACCTTCACCCCCTTGGTTAAATAAATCAAAACCCTTTATTTAATTAAATCTTTAAATCATATTCTTCTCATATTTGATTTAAATCAATCCATAAATTTAAGTCAAATAGGTCACATCATTTAATCCTTCATTAAATTAATTAAATTTAATTAATTTAATCCCTTCTCATGTCCCATCCTCCATCTTTTGCCACTTGCACATGAAAATAGATTTATTTGATTTATTAAATCTCTATTTATCTTCAACATGGCATAAAGGAGGAATATTCTTCAAAGTTTGAAATTCAAATCTAACTAGATTTTTCCCTTCCAACAAGGCATTCACTTCCTCTTACAAGTCCTTTTGCATTGAGCCAAGTGGCCATTACTCCATTTGACTCTCCCTCCACCTTGTCATTAATGCAATTTCAAAATTCAAATATTGGCATTTATTGGCACATTCATCAAAACTTGCACATCCTTGGCCCATTCACATTTGGATAAGTGGCACCTTGCCATTGAATGAAAGATAGTCCCACATTGCTTTGTTTTGGGCATTCTTTCAACTTGATATTCTATAAATAAGAGGCTTCATTCCTCATTTAATCATCCACAACTTGAGTAAACTTACTATACTCAAATCTTTAGCAATATTCATCCATACTTTTGAATTTGTAGCTAGGTTATGCAAGTTTTTATCTTGGAGCATTCATCACTCTTCATCAAAGTGGATCAATTTTCATCACCAAAGCACCATTGAATCATTGGAGTTGGGAAAGGGCCAATTTTCACATCAAATTGGCACCAATTCCCTCAAGATATTAAGAGTTTGCTTTGCTTTAGAATAGTATTTGATATGTTTTAAGTTTTGTTGTGTTCTTCACTTCATATCCTCTTTCTTTTTGCAATTTAAATGAATTTCTTGAGGAATCATGTTACTAACCTTGCATTTGATTTAATATATTAATTGTTTCTTGTGTTAGTGCAGGTTTGGAATCATGGTTCACAAAGGAAAAATAAGCATCTCAAGGAAGGATTGATAAAGAATTATTGTAATATTGTTCTAAGGTTAAATAATACAAGCACTATTGATTCTTGGTGGAGTTTTTTCCTGAAAGGGTTTCTCCATGGTAAATACCATGTCACTTATATCTTTTGGTCTTATTCTTCTACAATTTTCTATCTACTTCTACAAATGGTAAAATTAATTAAGTAGATAATTATCCACAAATAAATTGTAACAAAGAATACTTAATTAGATCTACAGCTACAATAGTTTTAAAAAGTATTAAGCTACATAATTATTTCCATTTTCAACACATACCTCTCACTCCATCTCTACTTCTCTCTGTATTGATATAAAATGTATACCTTTACATTTTCGCACTATTTTTGGGCCCCCTAATTTAATTGGACTTAATTAAGCCTCTAATTGACCCAATTATGTATTTAAAAACCTAATTAATCCCATTTTTTGAAAGGGAAACTTGTATTAAACAATTGCATACACTAATTAAATTTCCTTGAAACTTGTGTGTCCTAGGTTTAGGGCCTAGGACCCATTCACCCAAGGGAGGATGGGTCCTCCTTAAGTTTAGGACCCTAATTTCTAATATTCTTTTGGTGGAATTTTCATGAATCAAATTCATTTGCAATTGTCAGCCTTTAATATTTAATTGTTGAGAAATTAAAAAATCACATATAAATACAAGGTCTTTTTATCAATTCAAAATCCTAGAACTTTTATGCAATCATTCCTAAAGCTAATATTATTGTCAAAGGTGTTCAAGAGAAGATTTATTAGTCTTCTATATATCAGCATTCAAGATCTCGAGCATCACGTCAAATTTATGTTCATTAACGCATGTTTTTGGAGCTAAGATTATGATGTAGGTTTCAATCATTCAAGTCAAGATTCAAGCATCAAGATCAACATCCAATCAATCCATTTCATGAATGTGGAGCCAAAGGGCTCTATAAAATTCAACTGATAGATCATCCATTCCTAGACTCTTATCTAGATCCATCCAGTGAAGAGCTTCATCAAATTCCTCTATTGTATGTAAGTGATCAAGATATTTGCTATAATCAAGGTCTAGTTTTCTAAGAATGCAACTAGCAACACTCTCTTTAAAAATGGGAAGAATAATTTTATCTTTAGATTCATCAATAAACATTTTCTTGAAGTGGCCATGGAAAATATTCATTATATCAATGTGGCTAGTATATAGATTACCATTAGTTATTTTAATCACATAAATGTGTTCAATTTTACACTTGTGTTGAAGATATTGGAAGAAAAATTTAGAGCCCTAATCTCCCTCTTTAATCCATTGTAGACGAGCATAGATTCGGGCTTCTTTTCCTCTATAGACAATCATTTTACACAACTAATTTCCAAAATTAATCATAGATTGTTTTAAGGTATTGTCATGAGGATTATAGGCTAAATAGGACTAACTATGTTCTAGATATCCTTTGAGAGCTTTCTCAAGTTTGCATAATTTAGCTACAAATCCCCTACCCTATTCATGAAGGAAAGAGGTGCATATATTAATTATTATTTTTAACCAACTAATCCAACTACTTTATTGAGGTCTTGGTTTAACATTCTAAGTGGCTAACATGCCATTAATGCAATCTTGGTTTTTGAGATGGGTGACATTTAGTTTGTAAGGGAGATTATTGGGGATGGGGGTAGGCTTAGAAAAGGAAAGCATGGTTAATATTGGAAGGTACTCAGAGAGTAGTGGAAAAGTCTAAAGAAACAAGGAGGCCAACATGGGACATAAGAATGGGACATAATTAGAGAGAGATGTAGAATTGATACAACCTACTCAGTTTCCTTATGGATCCTTCATGATAGTTACTTCAAGTATACCAATGAGACATTTGGAGGTTGAATTTGATAAGAGGGGCGTCATGAAAACTAAGGAAATTAAGGGCTAAGGTCCAAGCTTCAATATCAAGGTTATAAAAATGAGTAAAGGGTTCGCAACTACAATCAAAAGGATATTCTACCATGTTAAAATCACCCCACAAAATCCACTCACCATTGGGAAGTGACGAAAGTAGTCAATCCCAAAGGTCGATTCTCTTTGAAGAAGATTTAGGAGCATATATTGAGCAAAATCCCACAAGAATTTCCTTAATGAGGGTGGTGGCCCAAATACAATGTCCGTTGGGATCATAACTAGAAGCCACTAAATGTTTAGCCAGCCACAAAGCCAACCCCAAAAATGTACCTCCACCATCAGAATGATTCATATGTACAAAATGAGCCTCAGGCCAAATTGAGGCAAGGGTCACATCAAGGTGAATTACACTCACTTTAACTTCTTGAAGAATAGGGACATCAATCTAATTACTCGATAAGTGCACAAAGTTGAGTCCATGAAACATGGAATTTTTTTTCCTTGGCCAAAAAATGAAATCAGCATTGCAAAAATGGGATCCTGATTTTTAAAAAATGAGATCCCAATTTTTAAAAATTAGGATCTCATTTAGCTTCGAGATCTCGAGCCTTAATTTCAAACAAGATCCCACTTTTTAAAAATGGGATCTTTTTTGTTAAAGGGTCCCGAACTGATGGACATGGAATGAGATCCTGATTAGTACAAAATGGGATCTCAATTTGTAATAATCGGGATCTTGTTTTGTAATGGTATTTATTTTTTTAAAATGAACAAAACCTCATTTTCTTTGTGCACAGGATCCCAATTCAGGTCAGTGAAAGCGGCTACAAAACCAGCCTCCAGGTACGCATCCACCCCCACATTTTAGCATTTTTGTGTTTTTTATTGAAATTGTTAATAGAATAATAGATTTTAGCATGCCTTTTTTAATTTATTTGACGTTTTAAGCATTTTATTTCCTATAATAGTAGAAATGAGGAATTGTAGAAATAGATGAAAAAATGCAATGAAACCTGAATAGAAAGGAAAAAATGAACCTTGAATTGTATTTGTAGACACGTAAAATGTACCGATTGATGTTATACACCTAATCTTGATTTACTAACACCAGTTTGTCCTAAATAATCTCCTTTTCTAACCATTTAATCAAATAACCTTTACTTGATTAAATTCATCACGTTTCATCTCTTAATTAAATAAATCAAATTTATCTGATTAAGTCATCTCCTATTAATTAAATAAATTATTATTTTTAATTAATCCCATAGTTCCTCTTTTAATTAAATAATTCACTTTATTTAATTAAGTTTCTAAAGTCATCCTATTAAATTAAATAAATTAACATTTATTTTATTTTATCTAACATCATCCCCTTTAATTAAATAAATCAAAATCTTTATTTAATTAAATCAAAATCATTATTCCTCTCAACTTTGATTTTTTTAAATCCTAAAATCTAAGTCAAAATTGTAAAATCAACTAACCTCCTCTTAATTAATCAAATCATGATTAATGCTAACTATAATTCATGTCACATCCTCTAGATAATGCAACTTGCACAATAAATCATTTCTTTTCATTTATTAAATCACTAATTTCCCTCAACTTGGTATAAATAGGGAATATTCCTCCAAATTTGAAAATCCCTCCAAAGGGATGTGTCCTTCCAACAAGGCATTTAATTCATCTTACATGTCCTTTTTCCTTGAGCCAAGTGGACATAACTCCAATTTCTCCTCCCTCCAACTTGTCATTTCACTAATTTCAAATTCCACCTAATATCATTTATTGTGTACATTCATCAAAATGTAATCAAGCTTCCTCCATTCACATCTTGACAAGTGGCACTTTCCCATTGGATGTTGAATGATCCCACATTCCTCCATTTTGTCTATTCTTCCATCTTGTTCTTCTATAAATGGAAGGCTTTTCTTCTCATTTGGGATCCACAACTTAGAGAAAAGTTACTCTCTTCACATTGAGAGCTAATTTTATCCATTTCATAGCATTTGTCATCATCTTAGCTAGGTTATTGCATATTTCACCAATGAGCTCATTTTTCTTCATCAACAAGTGGATCAAACTTCATCAAATCATCACAAAGCTTTCAAAGGAGTTGGGAAAGGGCCAATTTCCACATCAAATTGGCACCAATTCCCCCATGTGGGATTGAGTTTTTGCATGTTTAAATAAGAATTGATAGCTTTTCTTGTTTTTTCTTCATTTCTTTCCTATTTTGAACATTGTAGATGAATTTCATGGGGAATCTTAGTCCTAACTTGCATATGGATCTAATTGTGTGTTTGTTTCTCATGTTTGTGCAAGTCTAGGATTGGGGCTCACATTTTGGCACTAGAAGGAGGACGAATCAAAATGTTTCAACACATTTTTTTTGTGAATTTTCATGATTTTTCTTGAAATTTTTCTACCTATAGGAAATTGTGTCGCTATCAATCTAGTGATGCCACTATCAGTCCAACGGTGCCATACAGTGACAATTCAAACTTCAAACTATGTTACTTTGCCTTTCCTACCCAAAAATCAGAATTTCAAACTACGATGCTGAGCCATTTCTCTGTCATTGGGTTTCACAAACTCCAAAATATGTCACTTGGAAAAACAACACCACAATCATGCTCTCTGGTTTTACTACAGAGTGTCAATGTCAGTCCTAGCAGTGCTATATAGCACTGCTGACCTCTTCCAACTACATTGCATATGCAAACTGCACCACTGGAGTCTGGTAAAATGCATTAATTAGTTTAATTTTAGCATGTACTATTTCATTTTGGTTTCTTATTCTTACTAACTGGTTGACTTAATCAATGGTGAAGGACGGAAACAAAGATGAAGACTTCTATGACATCATCTTCTCATTGTATCACTTTTGGGAGAAATTATAATCCCTCTCCTAAGGATTTGTTATCTTTCATGCTTTTAGGACTCAATAGATTTTAATTCAAGTTTAAAAATAACAAGACAAAAGGGTTAAAAGGAACCTTAGAAAAATTTACTAGATTTTTTTTAAAGGTTAAAAATTGAACAAGCAACTTTCACACTTCCTTTGGTGCTTAAAAAGAATAAAATCATTGCTTTGAGGGATTAAAATGAACATGTGCTTCTATGTTTTGTAATCACCTGCCCAAAGTAATATCATTTAAAAGATATATGCACTTCTCTTGTGTCTCTTGGCGATCTTGAGAATCAAAAGGTTTTTTGTGATATTATGTTGTGTAAGCAATTGCCTCCACACTTCAATTTGGATTCTTAAAATTGAAAAAATATTCCAAGTGTGAGTGGAATGTATCATGTGTGTTCTCTCTTTGTTTCTAACAAATATTGATTGAACTATGAATGTGTTTGCTCACTTTTTTTAAACCTTAGAGGGCCTACCTCGTGGGAAAAAGTAATCACCCAAGGGAATGACCCAACTGGGAACATGTTAAATCCAAGTGACTTCCACTCAGGATATAAGTGTGGGTACTTCAAGAAAGTTCAAGTATCATGAGGATTTTTTCAACAAGAAGGGCAGAAATGGTCTATTATCATATGGATGATCCCCCATGAACGAAATGCCCCCACTAGAATCTTTTGTATAAAGGCCAAAATCCCAATCTATTTGTTGGTGCAAGAATGGTCATTCTAAAGCCATCCCACATTTTTATGACTCTTAGTAGAAATGCAAAGTATTCCATGGGAGTTCCATGGGTGTTGGTACTTGGCTAACCTAAAAAGAGAGTTCATTGTAGGGGGGCCCGTGTGGTCAAGCATCTAATCATTCGCTAAGAGTAAGTGTAGCTAGATTCATCCAAGTGGGAACTCAACAAATACTATCTTTCATCCATAGGATTGTGCATGATTTTGGAAACAAAACAATTTTCTTTGTCACAAAACATATGAAAAACAAACATTCAACATGAACACCAAATTTCAAACCCTTTAGGAGAAGCAAATATCCTTGAAAAATTCATGTGTTATTGCTTGCCCTTCAGATTCTCATCCTTAGAGGCTTCTAAGCATTTGGATGTTATCTCAATTTTCTCCTACTAAAGACAACATTAGGTAACTTCTTCCTTGACTTTCCTTGGTTTCCACCTTGTGGGATAAGGGGGAGATTTGAGACATTAGAAATATAGATTAAAAATCTAAATCAAGAGTGTTTGTGGTAAAATGAATTCACTAAGCAAAGATAAAACAATTGGACCTCACACATGTGTCTTCTCAAACGATTTCACAAAAAATCAAGATTCAAAAACCAAAATCAAAGGTTCTTAGTCCAAAGAATCATCAAATGAATCTCTCAACACTCTACGAATTCAAACAAATATTTATTTTCATATTTTACAAACGTGCATCAAGAAACATCCTAATTTGTATGATTTTTATTATCAACAAAATCCAGGTCTCTTTTGGCAATTTGAAAATCTTGTTTAGAGTAAAGAGTGTTCTTCAAAACTGATGTCTTGTAAACAAGAGTCTTTTTTAGGTGCACATAGGATCAAATTCAATCATCATCCATCTTTCAAACATCAACCAAGATCATCTCACCAAAAATTATTGAAAATATTGAAACCATCCTTCATGCTAGGATTTTGGCAATTCCATGAATCAAAATCCTTGAAACAAAATCCATGAATCCTTGAATCAAACATCAAAACATCTTGTTTAGCTAGGTATGTGTAGATGCATCCTTCTCCATATGCTTAGTCGAATTATCATCAAAATCATCTTGTTTGTTTAAGTGTGGGTAGATGCATCCTTCTCCCTACATTTAATCAAACTATCATTTTGTGAGAAAATATATCCCATAGATAAACATCCAACATCTTGGGATCCATTTGTTCATTATCCATACTAGTCCAAGAATCCAATAATCCAAACCAAAATCAAGGTTGAATCCAAGAATCCAAGAATCAAAATCAAACCAATCAAAATCCAAGAATCCAAGAAGCCAAAAAAGTCCCAAAATTCTAGCATCTTCTCAAGATTTTCTAAGAGTTCAATCATCCATACCATCCATATCTTTCATCATCACACCTTTGATTTTTAAACATCCTAGGTTTTTCTCTTTTATGGTTCAAACGATATCGCAACACAAGAAGAACATGGAGAATAACAAAGAAACATCAACTTCAAGCGACCTAAGTCAAACGACACCCAAGAACTGCCATGTTGGACTAAGCAACCCACTACCCGATCTTTCTCTCATCACCCAAGATCCTCAAGAGGAAGGGCAAGTGGAAGACATCACCAACTAGGGGATGACCCAAGATGATATCACTGAAATGATTCAAAACCATAACAACCACAAACTTGCCAAAGCCATGTTAAGACTAAACCCTTCCCAATACATGCTTGAATTGGTAAAGGAGGGAGCTAAACTACTTTCTAATTTTTATGTGAGCACTATTGTGGACAAAAAAATCATTTCTCTTGCACCAATTACTTCACTCACTCAGAGCATTGTCCAACCCATTCTGTAATCCACAACATCCATTGCCACCACACAACCTATTGTTAACAAGGGGAGTGTGTTGCTTAATTCCCTTCAAAAGCATCCCCTTCTCAATACCCAAAAATTGGACACCAATATCATCATAGGTAGATCAAGTACCATCCCTCAAAATCCACTCCAACAATATGTCCCACTCACATTCCATGACACCAATGACATATCCTTTCATGCAACACCAACATATGCTCTTGATGCCCAAGTTTCCCTTCCATTGGTACAAGTAGACCTATTTGAGTCAGGTGGAATTTTTGGGGCCTCACCTTCATCTACTCTAAAAATATTTCCACAAATTTCATCACTACCTCCCCCAATTCTACCACCATTACCTACATGAACATCATTTATTGGTTTAGGGCTTCCCCTTTACCTAACACAAATCAATCAATCTAGGTCAATTCACTGATCACCAATCAAATCATTACATCAAATCCTCTAAATGTACCATTGATATCACAACAACAGATGGTATCCAACCAAGCAACAACATCAATCCCAACAAGCCAAACCATGGTCTCTCAAGGACCTAGCAACTCAATCACACCAACCGCCACAATCACATCTCAACCACTCACTACCATGATTACTCAAAACACATCTCAACCATTCATCACCACATCTAAGACAATTCCAAATCCCCCACCACCACCACCAAAACCAAATGTGTCAAGCTAGTATAGCATAACACTACAAGCTCACCAAGCCTACCAAAAGGGACTCCAACAGTACTAAACCACTCAACAAGTAGTGTAAGCCGCTCAAGCCACTCAAACTACTCAAGCCTCTCAAGCTACATAACAAGTGCAAGCCCAAGCATTGTTGCAACAAAAACAAGCGCAACAAGCAACTTAAGCCCAAGAATTGTTGCAACAACAACAAGCTCAACAAGCAGTGCAAGCTGCTCAAGCCACACAAGCAACACAAGCCACTCAAGCCACACAACAAGCTACACAAGCTCAATGAGCACAACAGGTTGCACAAGCACAAGCCCAAGCATTGTTACTGTTGTCAATTAGATTGCACCTGAACGCTTGAATGATTAAATTCAGCAATCTGTTGAAACATGGGAACTATCTTCAGGCTGTGGGTAATCCTATGGTGAAGATAGAACCTCTGAATTCTAGGCCGGCTTCCTATATGATGATCAATTAGGTACTTGAATGATTTTATTTGAGAAAAGGGTCAGAAGAACTATTGCTAAATGCATGAAACTAAAACTAAAACCTCGGTGATGCACCTAATGATGGTATTGCATGCAACCTGTTTCACAATTACACTTCAATAATCCTATTTGCACAACTAAATCTGAACAGTTTAACCACATAAATATTTTATATGAAGGCTTGACCGTATTACTATCTTCAAAGGAAAGGAATGTCTTCACAACTAAAATAGTAAAGTAAGCCAAATGCACAACATACAACCTGTGGAATCAAACTTGATTGTATACCAGCACATATGAAATGAGGTGGGAAAATAAAGGTTTCTGAAATTAAACATGATAAATTCCTTATCAAATTCACACACCTGAGATTCTAAAGGCAAACACTTTAGCGTACTAAAAGGTAAAAGGAAATCTATGCAGACTAATGAAACTTGATTAACCTATAATAACCTGCTATTGTATTAATTTGTAAAATGTTGAGTTACAAGATGATTCACTTTGCAGAGTGCAAAGGCTGAAAAACAAGAACTAGGATTGAAAAAGATAAACTTTTCAATATATACAATATGAAAGGCACTCCAAAGTGCATGAATAAGCAACTGAAAGTGATCTGAAAGTGAAAAGATGACAATTACAAAGCAAAATTCGAACACAAGTGACAATCCCTAAAAAAGTGGCTCAAACTCATGCAAAAGTGAGTTAACACAATCTTGAACTGGCAGTCAAAAAGCGCACAACTAATCTGTAACTTGAACTGAACTGAAATCCCTAAAAAAGTGGGCTAAAGCATGTGAAAATTACCTCATTTGTATCAATCTGCCCATGCACATTTAAAAGTCTATCTTTCTCATGATAAATCTTCAGTTGACAAAATTAATGTAGAACTGAAGTAAAAGATGATTTAGCTTTACATGATATTCTTATCTGCATTTAGATGATAAATTAATTAAATGATTTATCTCATCATTCAATTAATCCATTTACATTATTTATGCAAATAAGAATAAAAAGAATAAAGCTAATTTATATTTTATTTCGCCTCACAATCCTCAAGCTAAAATCACATTCATCATGTATTTTCACACTTTCACTAAGACCAACATTTGACCACACTTGGCATAGTTGATGATTTAATATTCTGCCATAATACTTAGCATAAAATTCACATGCTAATGATGTCAACCACCTTGCTAGGCATATTGACTTCAAAATCGTGATCATGAGGATAATTAAAAAAACAAAATGATTATTAAAAATCATTACAAAAATCTACAAAGAGGAATTAGGGTGAATGAACAAACACACCATCGAACCCTAAAAGTCATTATCTCTCTTTTGCATTTGACTTAGAGAAGATTCTGGAAGAAGTCGGCCGCCATGAGTAGGGTTTTCTGAAGCTTTTGCTGTTAAGGTCTGAAATTCATCATGCTTTACTGTTTCTGAACTAGAAAGAGCATGTTTTGATAAGTGCAGGCCAATTTCTTCATGGGTGATACTCTTTTGAAGACTTTTCTGAGAATTTATTTGTAGGGTAAGTCGTCTTACCTTAGATCTAAACATTTGTCTTCATTTTAAACATTTTTTGGGCCTCTCAGCCATGGCCATAATGGATCTTCTGCATTTTAACTCCATTGTCTTTGTGCTTTTTCCTCTGTATCTTTTGTGGTTGTTGTGAGAGCTTGGCTTATGCATTCTGAAGCTAAAAAAAAACATTCATGAGCTTTGTTAACTCTCCTCCAGGCGCATGATAGTAAGTTTTGTTTTTGCCTTCATTTATCTATTGAAATACAAGCTTCTTGGAAACTTTCTCTTGTATAAAATGAGTTGATAAAACACTCCAGACCATGAAAATTTATGTTGTTTGACATTATTGGCTGCAGCTGTGAGTTATCCTCATCTGGGTATTTGAATTTTTTTCTCTTTAAACCTTTTAGAATAAACCCTCACATGGGTGACGATAAATCACTACTCTTTTCCTTTTATATTTTGTTGCTTGCTTTGCATATATGTTTCCACTCTAAGAATCAACATGATTATGAAGGTCCAAGTTTGATTTTATAGCCATGACTATATTTCCTCTAACTAGATATCCTTCTATTGCGGGTGTATTTTCTCTTTAATCTTCACTGTTGTAGCTCTTTTCATGTTTTCCTGTGCTATCTCTCAAGCTCACTTGAAGCAAGATAATGAACATCTTTTGTTCCCCAAATCATGGTTGTATTTTATGATGGAAACACACTCAACAATATGTGCCAGAGTATAACATTAGCTTGTAACATTAGATTGTTCTGTTCCTAGATTTTTCTACACCACTGCATTGTTATTCCCTGATCCTTTCATCATTCCCAATTTATGATATTCACTACCATGAATTTGAATGGCATATTCATTATCATTTGTACATATCCCATGTATGTAGCATGCATGGAAGCTACTTGTCAATGGAAACTAATGAATGTTCTTTCAAGACAAAAGTTGGGCTTTGAGACTAAAAATTGTCTTCATTCATATGACAGTCCTCATCTTTTGGTCTGAATTTTATAAATGATGACTACTATTGAAATTAGATCCTCCATTTACAGTTAATGCTGACTTAAAATAGAATTTGTTGCTTTCTATTGAAGAACTTGTAGAAAATTGGATTGTTGCAAATCTTGTCCTATATGGTGATATAGTTTATGAAAGCATTACAATGCTTGAATACTCTGTTTCTCTTCAATGCAAAGAGGCCCCATACTTTATTTAAATGTAATGTGAAAAATATAAAGTAGAGCTGAAAAGAACATGAAATAGATGAGTGCAATATTGATGCTTTTAATGGTTGTTATCAATATTCATGTACTTTGTATGAAACTTGTGAATATATCTTTTTTGATATGCCTAGCTCAACCCTTGTGGGAGCCCATTTTACTCCACATATCTAATGAAATGATCTTGAACATGATGAACCTGTTCCTGCACACTGAAACAAACATGTTAGCAAAAATAAAATAAGCTAAAAGCTTCCATTGAATTATGTTTTTCCTCTTGATTTTTTTGCAATTATCTGATGGATGCTTGGTCGATTGTATCTTATTTTCCTGTTAGTAGTGTAGGAATATGATAGGATTTGATTCGTCATCACTTAGAGACCATCTCTAACGTCATCTTTTATCTTTCCTATAGATGCTTTTGGAGTTGGAACTAGAGCTGAAACTGGAAATGGAGCTCAAGCTAGCATCACAACTGAAAAGCTCAACTATCAACGATTCGTCATTCTAGGAAATGATGAATCACTTTCTACCCTATGCTTTCATTATTTTTAGTTGTATAGCATATCATTGCTTATGCACCCCTTATTTTATTGTAAGAATAAAAAAAGAGTTACTCCCATGACTTGTGTGGGATTCAACATTTTTTACAAAATGAATAAAAGCATTACTATGCAAATTTCCTCAATTTCCTGTTTTAAACGTTTGCACAATAAAACTATGATTCATATGTAATATGATCTCAGTGATGATCAATGAACACCTAATCAGGAAAACATGAAAAAAAATTGTACCTATAAATGATGAACTTCATTCAGCTCTACCTATTTGAGCTAGTAGTGAAAAATAGGTAACAGTTACAACAACAACAAGCTCAACAAGTAGCACAAGCTGCTTAATTTTCCCAAGCTGCTCAACAAGCACAAATTCAAGCACAAGCACAAGAACAAGCATAGGTACAAGCACAATACTTCACACAACACCAAGCTACCCAATAACAAGCGTACTAACAATCTTTGAAGAAATACCAAGAGTAGCAAGAAGTATCCTAGTTGCAAGCCCAACAACAAGCATTGGATCAACAACAATAGCAAGCCCAACAACAAATATTATTAGCACAATAACAACAAGACCAATAATAAGCGTTGTTGGTACAATAGCAATTACAGGTATACGTGGCACAAAAAACTATGCAAACACCATCCACCAACACACCAACCAATCCACCCATCCCTCCAATGGTTGAACCACCTCAGAACACCTTCATCCCATCCCCTGATCTGCAAGATGATGTATCAGCACAAATCAAATTCCTTTCACAATAAGTGCTTATTCTTCAATTAGGGAAAACCACAAAGCCACAAAAGAACTTATGCCCGTAGCCATTCGATAGGAACATTATCATCAAACCATTCCCAAAGGGATTCAAGATCCCAAAATTCAATAAATATCATGGGATAGGGAACCCTGAAGATCACATCAGGGAGTTCCAAGTACACTACAGGGAAATCACCTACGATGAAACATACTTAATGTGACTACTCCCTCAAAGCTTGGTAGGTCCTGCCATTGACTGGTTCTCCTATCTCTCAGGGATCAAAAAATTATAGGAAATTGTGAACACATTTGTCCAAAACTATGCTTTCAATATAGCCATGGATGTGAGCCTTGAAGAACTATCAGCTATCAAACAATCCAAAGGAGAGACGTTTGCTTCATTCTTGCAAAGATGGCAATCTAAGGCCAATAGAAGAAAATGGGTCATTCCTGAGGAACAACAAGTGTGTACCATCATTGCAAACCTTGATGGACTCTTGTCCTTCCATCTCAAAATATAATGCATCACACCTATGATCAGTTAATCCCCAAGGTTCTCAATATCGAATGAGCCCTTATCTCACAAGGGGGAACTCATTATCAATAATGTCGCCCATCCACTAGCTATAATAACAAACCATGCACATGGGTGAAGAACCAAAATATTACCAACGATGGTGTTTTCAGTGCAAAATTTTTCATCAGTGCACCTCAACAAAACACACCAACACCCCAACAACAACCCTAAAACAACAATCAAAACAATTTACAAGCTAACATGGTGACTTAGCAGCAAAAGAACCAAATAGTCAACAAAATAAATGATCAAAGGGGACCACCCTAGCAAAATAAGAACTCCCCCAAGTAGAAGTACACAGCCCTTGGGGAATCAGCTGAATCCATCATGAAGAGACTGGTGGAGGAGAAACTCATCACAATTCCCACCTACGAAAACTATCAAGATCCCTTGGTAAAACTATCATGGTACAATGAAAATCACCTCTTTGATTTCCACAAAATCAAGGGACACATGACCACCAACTTCATGAGGCTTAAAAACTTGATCCAAGACCTCGTAGATGACAAGATCATAAATGTGGAACAACCACCTAGAAATCAAAATCTCAAGATCTACACGAAATCAATGCCTAACCATAACAATGGGAACAATAACAATGATAAAGGGAAAGTGGCATTCAAAAGTGTAAACCATGTATATGACCATGTCATTGCATCTCTAGATGAGTACTACACTTTTATCACCATCAAAGGATCCCAAGCTGATTTTTGAGTCACCACAAGAGGTAAAAATGTCACCATCATAGGATCATCTCAACCAAATAGAGCATCCACATCCAATCCAAGGTTCATTCCTAGTGGCTGTAATGTCCTTGACCCATTGAAGAGAACCCCAACACAAATCTCCATCATGGAGTTGTTGAAAATCTCACCAACCCACAAAAAGATCCTTGAGGAAGCTCTAGCCTCATCTTCCATCCCCACTGATCTTGATGCAGATCATTTCCAAGCTATGGTTTCACATCCCACCACCCCTCACCTTCTAACATTATCAGAGCAAGATTTTTTGACACAACCATCTCATAACCATGCACTTCATCTTGAGGCTTATGTCCATAAGCATAAGGTCAAGAGGGTTTTGGTGGATGGAGGTGTAGGGTTGAACATATGCACCCTTAAATTAATAAAAAGTTTGGGCTTCTAGGAAGATGTTGTCAAGAAAGAAAAAGGCATGACCATTAGAAACTACAATGATCAAGAAAATGTGTCTCAGGGCACCATCCAACTCCCTATTCAAGTAGGTTCAGCCATCATGGAAATAACTTGTCAAGCCCTCAACCTGGAATTACCTGATAACATCCTTCTAGGGCATCCCTGGATTCATGAGATGCAAGTTGTCGCTTCCACCCTTCACCAATGCATAAAATTATTGTACCAAGACCAAGAAGTCACTATCCATGGGGATCCTGGACCCTTTTACTATTGTAAAAATATAGAAGAAAAATATTACAAGATACCCCAAGTGCCCAAGAATGATGAAGGCCCTTCAACACCATACATAGACCCAGGCACTCTCGCCTCCACTTTTGTGACAAAGACACCCGACATTCCTAACCTATCTAACATCAAGGTCATAATCCAAGACAATGGGTGTGGGGATTACACCATTCCAAAGAATTCTTTCATGGTAGGAGAGTTACCACAATCTCCTAGATCACATGGCCAACCACAACCCACTAGCACTCTATCCCAAATATTCACAACAGGCCCCTCTAGCTTCAGGAGTTGGTGAAACTTGGGCCAAGAAGTAGTGGAAGAAGACCCATCCAAAATGTTGTACCAAGACAAAAAATCTACAGTTGACCTTCCTATGGATAACAACAATAAAGGGTTACAAATGATGCTTGCCATGGGCTATAACAAAAACAAGAAAATTAGGCAGAATTATAATGGTCTTCTGAAACCCCTCATTGTGGAGAAACGCATGAAAAATATTGGCCTTGGTTGTACTCATCCTAGGGTAACCATACATGGTTGAACCGCCCTAGTTAGAAGGGACATAACACCTCCTCAAGTATCAATATTATCCCCTAGGTCATCAACTGCCACCCAACAATTACTAGTGTCCACACGGTTACCCTTAGACAATTTCTTCTTTGACATCACTGATGTGTGTAGTAGCGAGGATGACAAAACCAAGAGAGGTATACCCATATTATTCAAATACTTTGGCCTCTTTATGATTAGCACCCTATCCTATGAGTCTAAAAACCAAGCCAACAAGATAAAACTAGTCTACCCCCAGCTCATCGATTATGAACAAGAAGGACCACCAATTCTAGACACGTTCAAGAATGATAAAGCACTCTCTGAATTCATGGGACTGTGAGATAACATTCCATATAGGGATCATAAATCAGGTTTTGTCATTAAGTTGGACACACATGCATATTATGGGGGGATGATTGAATCCCTCAGTCACAAAAGTGAAAAACTGAGAATAATCTCTAGGTCTCTAAGTGAAAACCACACTATGGCACTCTTTCCCAAAAATAGTAAAAATAAAGGGCACATCCAATGGTGAAAACCTTTCTGAGGTTCCCAAGGATGGGGGATTCAATATTCCTCTCGATGCTCTACATCAAGAAAAATCAGCGGTTCTAGCCGAAAAATGCAACCTAGTCAACTTGGGAATAGAGGAAATACGCATCACATTTTATGCAGTCATTACTGTGAAAGGAACAAGAACTCCTAGCTACCTTTTTGAGAGAAAGGAAGGTCAATTTTGCATGGACCTATGCCAACATTCTGGGCTTGATCCAGAGATAGTGGTCCACCACCTAGCAATATACCCCAAAGCCAAGCCAGTGAAATAAAAGTTAAGAAAAATACATCCTCAAATCACTTTGTTGGTCAAAATGGAATTGAAGAAGTTACTTGATATAGGATTTATATGGTCAATCGACTACCTAGAGTGGGTATCAAACTTGGTACCTATCTCAAAACCCACTGGGGGCATCCATATATGCACAAATTTTAGAGACCTAAACAAAGCATGTCCTAAAGACGACTCCCCACTACCTAACATTCATATGATTGTAGAAATGACTGTGAGACATGAGATGCTTTCACTAATGGATGAATTCCCCAGGTATAACCAAATAATTATTTCCAAAGAAGATCAACATAAAATGTCCTTCACTTGTCCATGGGGAACATATTGTTGGAATATGATGTTGTTCAGCCTAAAGAACATTGGAGCCACCTACCAGAGGGCCATGACATTAATCTTTCATGATATGATCCATAAAATTGTGGAAGATTACGTTGATGACATACTAGAAAAATGCAAAAAGAGGAGGGACCACATAATAGCATTAAGTTCCATCTTCAATGGGCTTGAGGAATACAAGGTCCTCCTAAATCCAAAGAAGTGTGTCTTCTGTGTACAATTAGGAAAGTTGTTGGGATACATAGTGTACATGAGGGGTATTGAAATAGATCTCACTAAGGTAAAGGCAATCCTCAAGATGGAGGCACCCAAAACATTGAAGTAGTTCAGAGGCCTACAAGGCAGGCTCCAGTCCATGCACAAGTTCATAGCTCAACTAGCAGACAAATCAATCCCATATTCTCACCTACTCCATAAAGGGGTAGCATAAAAATGGGACGAGAAATGTGACCAAGCCTTCAACAAGATCAAATAATATCTGCTCACACCTTCAGTTCTCATGCCACCAATCCCAAGAAATTCCCTAATCCTCTACATATCAGCAATAGCAGCAATTCTTGATGCTCTCCTAGCTCAGCACAATGAAAATGAAATAGAGAGTGTCATCTACTACATCAGCTGCACAATGGTAGGGCATAAGTTAAATTACTCATTCATTAAAAAATCTTGTCTAGCAGTGGTGTTTGCTTCACAAAAGTTCAAGCACTACATGTCGGCACACAAAATCAAACTTATCACCAAGATTAACCCCCTCAAGTACCTACTATCCAAGGAAATTCTCACAAGAAGGATGGCCAAGTGTGTCATGGTCCTATTTGAATACGACATCGAGTACGTGGAACGAAAGGTAATCAAAGGCCAAGTGATCACAGATCATCTTGCAGAGGAACCCCTGTATTTAGAGAATCCACTTATATTAGAGTTTCCTAATGAATCCATCTTCAACCTCATCATAGCCGACCACTGGAAACTATACTTTGATGGTTCCTACATTCATCATGGATTAGGAGCTGGTGTCTTTTTCATCACCCCACAGAGAGACTACATACCTAGGTCCTACAAGTTGGCATTTCCCTGCACTAGCAACATTCAAAAATATGAGGCTTTAACCATAGGTCTTAGAATAGCATTATAGTGGCACATCATGGCTCTCAAGGCATATGGAGACTCACAACTGATAATCAATCAATTAAATGATGAATACCAAACAAAGGATGATAAGCTAACTTTGTACAAAAAGCTGGTAGAAAGTCTCAAGGAGTCCTTCATTGATATCACATTAGAGCAGATTCCTAGAGCAAACAACAGAGCAACGGACACCGTGGAAAAAATTAGATCCCTACTAGACATCCCTCACAATGTCCCAAAGCATGAATTCTTAGTGGAGAAGCTTCTCATGCCCGTATTTGAGGTGCTAAAATCTGAATTTTTGTGTGAAATTGTTTGTCCCAGTGATCTCTGGTACCATGGAATTTACACCTACTTAAGAATAGGACATCCTAAAGAGAAATTTTATCAAAAAGACATCCTACTTTGTGATCCTAGGAGATACCCTTTACCGTAGGAGCATAGACGGAACCTAGTTATGGTGTCTAAATCCTGAGGAGGCCTTGACTGCTTTAACTGAGGTACATAATGGCATTTGTGGTTCTCATTCAAGCGGTATGACCTTGTCCAAGAAGTTGCTAAGAACAGGGTACTACTAGCCAACAATGGAAAGGGAGGCACATGACTATGTCAGGCAATGCTTGTAGTGTCAACAACATGGAGATCTCATCCATGCTCCAGCTCAAGAGCTTCATCCCATCATCACACCATGGCCCTTTTCATAGTGGGGGCTCGATCTCATCAAAAAAATCACCCCCACCTCATCTAGTGGCCACAAGTTTATCATTACCGCCACTGAGTACTTCACAAAGTGGGTGGAAGATATACCCATGACCTACATAACCAGAAAGAAGATGTCAAAGTTCATCCTAAACTACCTCATATTCCACTACAGTGTCCCACAAAATATTATCTCAAATAATGGGACATCATTCAAGAATCAGGATGTATCTGACCTATGCTATAAATTCAAAATCCAACATTTCTTTTCCACAACATACTATCCCCAAGGAAATGGCCAAGATGAGGCCACAAATAAGACTATTCTTAAAATCCTGAAAAAGACAATCAATGAAGTTGGCCACGACTGGCATTTACAGCTAAATCCTGCCCTCTAGGCCTATTGAACAAGCATTTGTACACCCACAAGAGCTACCACTTTCTCTCTGGTCTATGGATTAGAAGCCATACTCCCTATCGAGATCGAGCTCTCGTCACTGAGAATCTCATTATAAAATCACATCACAGATGAAGAATACTGGATCTCATGACTAAATGAGTTGGAATTGTTGGACGAGCAACATCTGAATGCCTTGAACCATCTATAGGTGTATCAAAACTACCTCAAGTGGAATTACAAGAAGAAGATCAAAAGCAGGACCTTCTAAGTCAGAGATCTTGTGCTAAAAGAAAATTAGAAGAATCTGCCAAATCTAGACAGTAAGGGAAAATTTGAGCCTAATTTGTTGAGCCCCTTCATCATCATAATGAGCTATAAGTTAGGGGCATATCATTCATCAATTCCTAGAGGGGAACCTCTGCAGGAGCCCATGAACAACTCCCATCTTAAAAAAAATTATGCCTAATCTTGCAAGGTATCAAACCAAAAATATAAAAAACATGAGAAAATTTCCTAAAAAAAAGGTTACCTAATGAAAACGTGGCAAATAGGCGTCTTGGTGACAACAAAAAAAATCAAAAAATCAAAAATCCAAAAAAATAAGAAAAAGGATTAAAAAAAGTAAAGAGAAAAATCATCCTCTAGTGAAACCACTTTGGTGGTGCTTTAGGGAAGTATCTTGGTGAAAACCTGGAAAATAGGAACCATGTGTAAATAAGCACTCTCCATCCATCCTGGTCCCCATGACTTGCTCTACATTTCTAATCCATCCATCACATTCCATCTCATCCTTTTGTCACCCATCTGCATCTGCATCATACCCTAGTTTTGTGTTCCTATCATGATCCCCCCTAGTACTACTCGGCCCATTACAAAGGTTAGTTTGTCTTGCCTTTATCAGAGTAGTCTATTGCAACACACTAGGGGCATGTCCTACATTGGACTGGATTTGTGTACATTCTTGAAGTCTTAAAATCAAAAAATCCAAAAACATCATTGTTGATGGTTTTTTCTGCAAAACAACTCAGACAGAATGCGATATTCTATCTCTCTTGAAAGGTAATCCTCAACAATAAATTACTGAAAATCACCCCAAGGTCTCTCGGGTGTTAGGTCATGACAATGCATAAACTACTCAGATAATATGTGAAAATGTTGGTAATCACAATCAGACCTTACTACAAGCAGACTCTATCTTTCCAATTTATTAGATCTTCCAATATAATGATCTTAAATCTTAAATCTAACTGAATAATTAAGAAATAGCAAAAGATAAGGGTGCAAAGATATGATGAGATCTAAATTATTTCTAGGATGGACAATGCAAATGATAGATATCTGGAATGGACCAATCTCAAATAACCAATTCTTGCTCAACCCATAATGCAATATCACAAGAATGGTGCAATCTTCTAAGGTATATAGATTTTCAAATCATAGATATTCATCCACAATCGAACTAAGCACAAATGAATGTATGGTCCAGGTTGACTTTACCAGCCTACTACAATCAGATAGTTACTAGGAGTATAGACCAGAGATTGCTACAAACATTCTGAATATGAAATCATGAACATCATGCACCAAACTAATCCAACTCTAATCACTAATTCCAAAATCTTTAAGCAATTTGAAAGATGAAACAACAGGAACCACGCAAGATAAACTAACACAAGAGATTTCACTAGGAAAACCACAATGCCTTCAATTGTATTAGATCATCAAAATGCTACAACAATTCCACTGTTCTGTTATCATATTTGCTTCAAGAACTAAATACTACAAAATTCTCTGGTTCTCCCCTAAATCAACTATCTCTAATTCTAATTTTCCTTCTATTAGCCTTACAATGAGGTAGGAATGCCTTTATAGAGAATCCATAAAACATGTCGGCCTAGCCAAAAATTTACAAAATAAAATTAGCCAAAAACAATTCGGCCTTACGAATTTCAAAATAAGGCACACATTAAATACCGATACATCATCAAGGTCCGCCCAAATACATTCCCCAATGTAGCCCAGATTAACACATGCCCTATAATAATAGGGAAGCACAAATTTCAAAATGGGCATTAATTACCGCCTCCCTTATCCTTATTCTGATCCAATGATTTGCGAACCCTCAAAAATACTTTATCTAGCTCGGTGACAAGTGGCAAGGGAAAAATATTGAGCCGACATTCGATGGAGCCAATCTCTTCTTTTGATTGTTTAACGATTTTATTCCAATCATCCTTGTGCGCCTGGTACTTATCCATCACCACCAAGTAGGTTGCTACATCATCTAGTTGGTGCCCTGTTATAATATTTTCAGAATCCGGGGCATAAATGTCATGCCACCACTCTCTAGATTGTTCTAGGCTTAGGTACTTAGGAGCAATCTTCCTCCTGCCAGTCATTATCTCAAAAAATGCAAATTATCCATCATAAACTCCAGTCTGATCACCATCTATCTGCTTCTTTCATTTATGGACCTTTCTGATAGCCTTTTGCCAAATCTGCAAAGCCTCAAACCATTCCCAAGGCTCATTAAGTCTGGAGGAAGGAAGGATCTCATCTGTAGCCAACTGATCTTTTCCATATTCCATGATCACTTTAGATTTCTGCAACAGAAGGTCGATATCCTCCTTGTCTTGAGATAGCACATGTTCTAACAAGTCCTTGGCTCTTACTACATCCTTTCCAATAGAAAGGATTTCCTTTATTGTATTATCTCCTTTCATTTGTACGTCCTTCAACCAATCCATTGCAGTTTGGGTAGAAGCCTTCATCCTTTCAATTTCAGAAATATTTTCTTTGGGCAGGAAACTAGCAGCAGTAGAAGAAGATGGGTGAAGAGATTGAAAAGGCTTCATCAAATCTTCAAGACATTTCTTAAGCCTTTTATTTTCCCTTTTAAGCTCATGTTTGGACTGTGTCTCCTTCCTTAGTCTTCCAATTATTATTGCACTGGACCCTTCATATTCTTCAATCTCCTGCTCTACAGAAACTGGTCCAAGGTTGATGATCTGCACATTATAATCTTTTCCAGTAACCTCTTCTTTGCTCTTATCAGCAGCAGGGGTGGCAATATGGATAACCCTGTTATTTACTTCATCCCTTTCTATCCTTGAAAATACCTTAGCCATCTTTTTCTTCTTACCTTTACCAATCTTGGTCAACATCTCATCCCAATCAAGAGGGGTGTCATCAATGATGACTTGTTTCTTCCTTGTAATCTCCTTTTCTAGCCAATTCGGGATAGTAGGATCGACCCAGATTTCTTCTGTCTTGGACTCTTCATGTTGTTCTGATGTTTCATCTTTTCCTTTCTCAAGGGACTGATCACCTTGGTTACCCAATTCAAGCTCTTCTTCTTGCAAAGGTGATGGGGTTCTAACAGGGATATCCTCCTTCTTAGGTGATCTGTTACCTTTACTACTCTGCAGAGAATCCTCATATTGCACTAGTGGAGAAGGGTGCCTTTCTACCTCTTCAACCTCAAGCTCAGCTGCCACACCAAAGAGTTCTCCTTCCTTGAATGGTTCTACCTCTCCACTAGTCTCATGCTCCTTAGGGGTCTCCTACTCAGGTACACTTGGCAAAGGGGAAACAACCTTTGGTTGTTCCATAGTGGAAGTTGTTGAGAGAGAACTTGCTTTTTCTTGGGTCTCCTTAGGCGATGGTGTCCTTGACTTCCTTGAATAAACCTTAGTTTTTTCTCCTGAACTCTCCACTTCAACAACTGGAGGGTTTGTCTCATCCTTAGAACTCCCTTGATCTTTTCTCTTCAAAACTCTAGTTGTCCTTGCCCTTTTAGGCTCCGGAGGAATATCTTCTTTTTCTACCTTCTTAAGTTCTTCCTTTGCAGACTTACCAATTCTCAAAGTTTTGCTTCTTTTATTCCCCTTTGGCTTCCTTTTCTATTTAGGCTCATCTTCCTTTGAGCCTCTAACTTTAATTTTGAAGGGCGAGCTCACTTTGGTTTTCCTTTTAGAATCATCTTCCCCAGATTCTTCTAAGGTTGACAGGGGATCCAGATTTCCCATTAAATTGAAGGTACAAGGTACCTTTTCACTTTCCAACTCCCAAACCTTATGTTTCAACCATGAAGTAGTAAATCTCATTACAGAGGCCATTAGGTCTTTCAACTCAGTTACCTCATCATCAGCACAGTTTATCTCTCCAATTGATCTGTCCTTGATAGACTCATATGCATGATCTTGCACCAGATTCTTGTCATCCTCTAATTGGTCAGGGATCAACTTGACATTATATTGCCTAATCACATCAACTGGAAGCCTAGAGTACCTTTTCTTCCTTGCCTCAAAATCATCTTTGATATTTGCCCAGTAATCCTATAGGTCATCCTTGTGATGGTATTATTTTGTGGCCTTCTTCTGTGCTTCCCTGGTGATATTAAAGTTTGTCCTCTTGGAGTGGAAGGAAAAACCATAAGCAACCAATTCATCCCCTGCTACATGCGCTGATTGTATGGAAGGGCATACCTCAGCTATACCAATCTTCAAAGGGAAATCACCTACAATACTTGTCTTATACTTTTCCTTTTTTACAATAGCATCAAATTCACATATCTGTCTCACAACCTCCAATAGCACAATATGGCCAGTGGAATATCTAGACAACTTGTATGGAGCAGCTTGACATCCGTCAATTCTGATGTAGGATAAAGTGGGAAACTGTATGAACCAGGCTCCATATTTCTTTATCAGCTCTTTTGCTCCATCAGACAATCTCACATGCTCTGCATTTTGAAGCAGCCTAGTGATATACATTGTAAATGCATCATTTGCTCTTCTAAAATCCTTAGTGCAATTCCGGGTATATGTCATAGACTATATCTTGCCCAAATGTCCCCTTTGGATTCAAACCCCTGTATGGGTAGAATCTAGCCAACACATACATCACATAGGAAGACATGGTAAACTTCTTTGTTTCTATGACATCCCTCAGTTGTTTATCAATCACAGCACTGATGAGTCCTACCCAATGGTAATTAGTACCTTGTTCAATTTTGTTGATCACATGGACCATCCAATTTTCCAACACTCCGGCACTCTTCAAACTGGCCACTCTGCTCAATAGTGTGATCGTATCATATATCTCTAATCTAAATTTGACTCTGTGTAATTGCTTGGGCAGTTTGGAAAAGTGAGGTTTTGGTTTCTCCAACCAAGAATTAATCATCTGCTCGGCTTTGGTGGGCTCATTTTCATACTAGGTTTTTGCTAAATCCATGTTCAAGGCACATACAAATGGCAACTCTAGCATGTCAAAAGCTGGGGCAATAGAAATAGGACTAAAATTTGCCAGGACTCTCCCTTTGGAGCTAATGCCCCTTTGTGTGTCAAAATCATATTGCCGTGCACATTCTAGTATCATCTCATAGCACTGGATTGCAGGAGGGAATCCTGCCACGTGGACCAATCCAGACTTCATCATTCCATTCCTTAGGATCGATAGATCCGTCTAAGCTGTTCTCGCCTTGAATTCCTCATACCTTCATGCTCCTACATTAGTGTCAGAGACCTCTGACCATACAGAAGATATCTTATGGTTAGGAAACTGAATCTTTGTATCTAATCTCAATCTTTCTGCCTTTGAAATGGAAGACCCCTCTGTATCACCTTTAGACTTTCCTGCAGCAGCTTTGCTTGATTCAGCCTACAATAACCAAAGAACCTCAATGAGCATTTGACTATCATCCATATTTTAGTCAAAGGTTTAGCATGAAACCACATAAAGTAATTAATATCCATCATCAATCATTGATCCTTGAAAATCAGCAATTAATAGTCATTAGTATGGACAAAAGGTTATGTAATTATCATGAAATTCATCCATTAGCAGCAAGAAATCACCATTTAGCATTTACTTCATTACCCCTAACATTGAAAATCAGAAAGGAAAAGGAACTAGGCAAGAAACTAGAAAAATACGGATAGGCCGGATTTTTGTGGATGGCTAAGAATTATGGAACTCGCTATACTCCATGGACTTGGTCGAAACCAAGAAAATCTGGGTGCGCAGAAATTTCGCAGACACCTCAAAAACCTGACGATCATTACCACGTGAACAATGAATTAGATGATCACTTCAAATCTCCCTATTTGGATTCTAACGGTCTCAAAATCGATGCCAATAAGCAAACATATGAATTCAAATTTCCAAAGCCCTCAAATGACTAATCTTCATGGCAAAACAATGATGCCCTAAATTTGACGACTAGACCTCCGCCATGAAAACCAGGGTGAGCTCGGGGTTTGAAATACTATCCTTAAAATGATCAGGCTAAGGCACACCGAGACTTCTCAAAGCATGAATAGGTTTAATCTAAGCACCAGATATAAAAATCATGACAAATCAACCATTCCTAGCAATTCTAGGCAAAACACCCAAAACCCCAACCTCACAAAATATAGTGAATTTCACGCCCAGAAGACAAGGTCCTACCCAGAACGCCCCTCCATACTGATCTTATCCAACACTCATTTGGTAAACAAAGGCATGCATAGTGCAGGTGATGAAATCTAGTGAAGAGTTAAGTCGAACCCTAGTTCTATAAACAAACAAAGGCTGACTTGAAATGGCTACCAATCTACTTCAAAAGATTAATCATGATGCAAACAAAAGGAAGGGCTAGAAATGACCTACCATGGATTAGATCTGAATGAAGCTCAAACTTAAGGAAGTCACATCGAAAAAAGTGTGCCCTAGCAATGAAAATCCTGACACCAGCACCTAGACAATTCACACGCAAGCAGCTCAAAATCAATAATCTAAGCTCAAATGAAGAATAAACTCAGATGCTAGAGCAGATAGCAAGTGAATAATGAGATCAAAATGATACCAAAAGGCCTTAGATCCACCCACACTCGTGCCTGAGCAAATGTACTTTGAGCATTAATGAGCGACAAGACATGTTAAGGAAATCCAGAAACCCAAGCCTAGGATAGAATTTCGGAAAAAACAAAGCCAAACGGAAAATCCGGAAGGACATGAATTTCATAGATATGGTAGAAACCGGGATTTTAATGAAGTTCAGGATTTTAACGTAGTTTGGGAAAATCCACCAGGGCTGGAAAATCCTGAATTCAAGTAGAAACCCAGATTTCAAATAATTCCATAGTAACCAAAGAATGAACAGGACCCAGAAAATCCATCTAAGTTGGAAAATCTCAGATTCAAGTCAAAACCCAGATTTTCATTAAAAACCAATTTTAACCAATTCAAGCCTCAAGGCAAGACCAAGGTCAACAAGACCAACATCTCAAGACCTTAAAAAGAAAAATCTCATAAAAACCAAAGGTCAAAAGACATCATGAAAAGAGGGTCCCTACTCCAAGTGGGGCATGTGTGCAAACTACACAACAAATGGTAACTCTACTGGGGAAATGCTCTAGTGCATTTCAATGACAAACCATAATCAAGAACCCAGACCTTATGGTTTCAACTCATCCATCCAGCCACTATCCCCGACTAAACCAAAAAACTGCCCCAATCACCCAAACTTTCCTACACCAAGGTCGAAGTGTGTGCATATGCATTCATTACCCTCCTTTAGCTGCAACAGGAACCAAACTTGGTATGGACAAGCTACATAAAGATTCATACTCTAAAAGTAACCTGGATAGAACCTCGTTGCCAGTCAGGCGTCCATAGCCCCGACGAGGTTATCGTTGTGATCTTCCTGAACATAGCTCTACTGCCAGTCAGGCATCCATAGCCCCGGTAGAGATATTTAGATTCCCTTGATAAGTTGAATTCAAACCTTTTAATTTTCAATATACATATACTCTTTTTTTTTTATATACTACTTGTCTTTTCACTTCTTTCACTTCAACCTGTGAACAATGAATTCACACTCAGGGATGAGAACCACAGTGGCAATAGAGCAGAAAAAGGATTTTTCACCTGTTCAAACCTCATAGGGACCTTCTGTAACCTCAGGTATCTTTAATATTTGAAAATATGAGACCCTAATGTATTCTTGTTCAATCTGACTGGAAGACCCTTTGTCTTAGCACAAGGATAAGTGACATTGGGTGGAGAATTAGTACCAAGACATTCTTCAAAGGTGATTGAAGTTTGTAAGGGAAATACTAAGAACACCATACCTACTTTGTCACCACTGTTATACAAATGCAACAAGTGACCTCCACAAAGAGAAAGAACCAAGAGTGAGAGCAACACAAACCCAAAACAAAACAAACCAAAGCAAACCTAATCTAACCAAACAAACCAAGAAAAGCAACCTAGACTAACTATATACAAAGCAAGGAGCTGAAAACAACTCAGGATTGGAAATAATGTTTTAGATATTTCCCATTGGTAGGCAATGGAATATCTTCTCCCGTGAGAGTCTTCAGATGGAAGGCATTATCGCTAAGTATTTCAACAATCTGATATGGACCAAGCCACAGTTTGTCAAATTTTCCATGGTCCCCTCTTCGATCATGAGGTTTATCCCAGTACAGGACAAGGTCAGAAATCCTAAAGGCTTTAATCTTAGCCCTCATGTCAAACCACCTCTTAACTACCCCCTGATGTTTGGCAAAATTCTCAAGGGCATTATCTCGTTTCTCCTCAAGGTGCAGTAGTTTTGTCAACCTAGCCTCCCTTCTATCCCCCTTATCATAGAAATCATTAATAAACTGTAAGGTTGGGATCTTGAGTTGAATAGGGAATACTAGTTCCAGACCATATACTAAGTGATAGGGAGATGTTCTGATGGATGACTTAAGTCTTGTACAATCTGCCCAGAGGGCAAACCGAAGTTGGGTATGCTAGTCTTTTGGGTTCCTTTATAACAGCTTACAGATGATAGTCAATAAGTTCTTATTAGAGCACTCTACTAAGCCATTACCCTGGGGATAACAATTGGACGCAAATTTTACAATAATGCCATGGTCAAAAGCCCAATTTAAAAATTTTAAAGATGCAAAAGCAGGACCATTATCATAGAAAATAGCAATAGGGCATCCAAATCGATTAAGAATAGCAAATTCTAAAAAATCAATTACTACCTCATATGTACACTGTCTACAAGCAAAATCCTTAATCCATCTTGTGAAATAATTAGTAATAGTAAGAATGTACATGTGTCTCGCAGAAGATGGTGGGTTGATAGGGCCTATGAAATCCATACCCCATTGGACAAAAGGCCCTACCTCAGTGACCGATTGGAGCGGAAGTGTTGCATACCTTTCCCTTGTTGCTGCAGTCTGGCAGGTGTGATAGGTCCTGACATGATGGTGGATGTCCTTAAACAACGTGGACTAGTAATACCTAGCCCTTAAGATCTAATTTTCCATGGCAATCATAGAACCATGGCTAGTGCCATACTTTTCCTGAAATTCATTTATCACCCTTTTAGCTTCCTATTTCCCAAGACACCTCAAATAAATGTCTTCATTATTTTTCTTTTATAGAACAGTTCCCTTTAGCATGAAACCATCACTCTTCAATCACAAAGCTATCCTTTGAACAGCATTAAGATGGCCTAGAGATTGTTGGTTTAGCAAGTAATAAACTATCATTATACCAACCATTTGGGGAAACTTCCTCAATGTTATAATTCTGGACAGTCAATTCAGGGCCCATTTCAGCCATAGTCTGAGTAAGTCCCTGTCCTCTTACCAACTTCATGGGCTGGATCTCAATATCGTACTCCTGTAGCATTGTCACCCACTTAGCTCTACACTTTCCTAACTCATTGTGCATCAGGAGTAACTTGACTGCAGAATCTGGGATAATTGCATAGACCTTATTCCTAAGGATATAATGCCTCAACTTCTTTACTGCTTTGACTAGAGCATATGTCTGCTTTTCCACACTTGGATATTTTAACTCAGCATGTTTTAATGGTGCACTCATGAAAGCAATGGGATGCTCATTTCCCTCATCAAACTTTTGAGTCAACATTCCCGCACATGAATGGTCTGAAGCAAATGAATAGATATAGAAAGGCTTACTATAATTGGGACTTACCAATACTGGAGCATCAACAATGGCTCTTTTGATCTCTGCAAATGCTTCCTTCGCTTCTGTAGTCCATTCGACCTTGGCATCTTGCTTCAACATAGCATTTAATGGCTTCACAATTTCAGCGAACCCAGTGATGAACTTTTTGACGAAGTTGATCTTGCCAAAGAAGGATTTCATCTCCTTTTTGCTAGTAGGTGGCTGAATCTTCAATATGGCTTCCACCCTTTCTGGATCAATAGCAATTCCTTTTTCAGATATGACATGTCCTAGCAGCTTTCCTTTTGTCACACCAAAAATACACTTTTTAGGATTTAGAGAAATGCCAAATTCCCTGCACCTTTGAAACACTTTGCGCAGATCAGAGACGTGATCTCCTCTATTTTTGGAAAAGACAGTCGGGTCGTCCATATAAATAATGATGCATTTTCCTATAATATCCTTGAAGGAAATATTCATAGCCCTTTGAAACGTGGCCCCTACATTAATGAGTCCAAAAGGCATCCTTCTATAAGCAAAGGTACCCCATTTAGTTGTGAAAGCAGTCTTATGCCTATCTTCATACTGAACCATTACTTGGTTGTACCCTGAATAACCATCCAAAAAGGACATCATCTGAGATCCATTGACCACTTGAAGTACTTCATCCAATGAAGGGATTGGATAGTTGTCCTTTTCTGATGATCTATTTAAGTTCCTGAAATCAATGCAAAGTCTAATTTCCCCATTATTTTTCCTTACTAGAACCAGGTTATCCACCCATGTTGAATGCCTAATGGGAAATATAATTCTGGCCGATAGTAATTTTTGAACTTCTTTCTATATAAGTGGTTCCAGTAACACATTGACAGGTCTCTGTCTCTGCCTGAAAGGTTTGGCACCCGGCTTCAGGGGTATAGTGTGAGTTATGATTGATGTATCATAGGTCTTCAAGTCCTCATAACTCCAGGCTACTATATTTGGAAAGCTATGCAAGGCTTCAATTATTCCTTGTCTTTCTTCTTGAGTGCATACTTTTCCAATAAAAATGTTTTTAGCATTGTCCTTAGTTCCCAGATTGTAGGTATCACACTGTCCATTGATAGATTCTTTCTTTGAATCTTTTTCCTGATCTCTAATCTTATCCACATCAAAAATTTGTTCCAACTGTACCATTCCCCTTGGAATAATATTAGACTTCAGATTCATCACTCCCTCCAAATCTAGTTCTACTTCTGGGAGTTCTATTTCATCAATGATTTGAGAGGCAAAAACATCTATGTTTGTGATAAAATCCAAAAAAAAAATTCATCTTCGAATACGTAAAAGTTAGTAACATTATCTAGGACCGATGGCACAGGAGTCAATTCTACAATGAACTTCTTCAAGCCTGACAAAGATAAAGGCTGCAGAGTGCTTGCTGCTTGAGCTAATGAATCTACAGTTTGATTCTTTTGCCATGGTATTAGTTGAATATTGAAGGCATCAAATCCCTCAATGAGGTCCCATACTCTATGCCTATAATTAGTCATTCTCCTATCATGGCATGAATATTGTTTCCTTACTTGCTTAATTACTAACTCAAAATCACCAAAAACTTGTAGAATCTTAACATTTTTCTTGAGTGCTATGAGAAGTCCATGAATTAACGCTTCATACTCTGCTACATTATTAGTACAGTGAAATTGAAGTCTATGGGCTGCAAAGAAATTTTTACCTTTTGGACTGATTAGTTCGAACCCTACCCTAGCTCCATGTTTGGATTTAGATCCATCAAATCTGAGGGTCCAGCACCCAACAATTGTAGTCTTCTTCATTACATCCTTTGACCCTTGACTGTCGGACGGTTCCTCAGATAGTATAGGTTTCTTTCATTGATATCCTTCCTGAGGGTTATGTATATCTGTCTTAATAGCCTGGGTTGGATTTAGGTGTTTCTGTACTCGTTCTACTATTGTCTAGCATAAACAACACTCCAACTCTGAATGGGAAGCATTATGAACTCTACACTAGTTTGGTAAGAGTAATTCTTCAAAGCTTGTCCTTCTGCCTAGATGAATTTAATTTTTAACACACTGTTTGATGAATTCCTGGAAACTGTCTAATAGGCTAATCTGATTATCTTCGAGTTCTTCCTCTTCCTCAATTGATTATGTCAAAATAGTAACATGGCTGAACTCTGTCTCCATATCAATAGGCATCATATGTAGCATCAGTACTTCCTCTGAGTCTGACTCCTCATACTGAGTTGACAACATATAATTTCCCATGCCTGCTTCTGATATCAAAACTTTTGTTGAAGTATTTTGGTACTCCATAATCATGTGTTTCATTCCTGGCTCTCTCTCAATTCTGATCTAATTCGGTACTCCTTTCTAGGGAAGCCACATGTGGGAGTGATCAGTAGACACATATCCATTCAAAGCCTTAGTAAAATCTCTTCCTAGAATCAAGCCATACGCATTAAGGATATCAGCTACTTGAATATTGATACCTGTTGAATCCTTGGGTCAGAAGCTATCTACATGTAAATCATGTTTAATTCTCCCACCACATTTACTTTAGTTCTATCCAACTGGGTTACCTTCTTCTGAGAGTCAGCAAGTGTAATCCCTAAAGCTCTACAAACTCCAAATGGCGTCACATTGGTGGAAGCACCAGAATCTAGTAAAAAATTATGTAGATTCTTATTGAATATGCACACAGAGATAAGGAATGGTGGGGTTTCTGTCTTCCCTTGAAACAAAGTTGGTTGGGTATCTACTTGGGCCTCTTCAGTCTTGTCCTTCTTTCCTTTATCTCTAGGGGTAAGTTAGTCTGACTGTGGGCCTGGTTTTGTGTCTTTACAAGCTGAGAACTAGAAATTTTGCTAACATCCTCACTAAAAGGTTTATCCAATGATACTGGATGTGCATCATAAGTGCCTAGAACTGCCTTCCTAATTGCAGGGAACCTCAATAACTCAAATGTTGAAAGATTTACCTTTAATTTCTTGAACTCCTTAGTGACATACGAAGCCATTTTCTCCTCGCTCATATCAGTGGAGACTTCCCTAGAAGGCTCCTTCACCTTATCTCTACTTGCTTGAACAACCTTTTCCTTTTGTGGGTCAGTTTGAGCTTGTCTTTCCTTTGAAAGGTACTGCCTGGAAACATGTGGATAGGATGGATTATTACTAGCATTAGGATCTGAAGGGGTATTGAAATTATTGGGAGGAATCTAGTTGGTAAAAGGTCCCCCAGCCTGTGGGCACCTATGAGGTAAGTCTCTTAAATCATATCCTTTACCCTGCCTCTGGAACATCTGTACTTCTTCAACATAAGCTTCTTCACTGTCAAGGGGGCCATTATCATTCATTGCTTCTTCATTAAATAACTGAGCTACCTCTTTCGCATTGTAGATTTGATCTGTTTTATCTTCCTGGGAATCAGATTCTTCTTCTAAAATATTTTCTTCACTTGCTGGGAAGGGGCATGATTTAGTACTAGCACAGGAGAATCATAAGGAGTGGAGGGAATAATCTCCTATCCATTTGCATTATTCTCCACCTCATACTGGAAGATGGAGGCTGCAGTTTGGAACTCTGGAAATTCTAACTCCAAATGTTGGCTTGTCTTATGGAGTCTACACCATCCTGACAGAGCAACCTCAGCTAGATACACACCACTGGGAGGCTTGTCTTGACTGACTGGCTGATTTTTAGATTGGTTGACAATTTGATTAACTGGTTGATCCAATGGGGTGGGGACTCCTCCACTATTAGGTCTTGTATTCCATGTCCTGCTCTGTCCCTACAATTGCCTCTTCTCAAATCTTGATCCACTACCTTGTCCTCTATCAAAATTTTGTCTTCTATCATTATTGAATCCTCTATCATTGTTGTAACCCCTATCCTGATTATATCCCCTGTCATTGTGGAATCCTCTTTCATTACGCTGTCCTCTATCAAAATTTTGCCCTTGTGGAAATTCTCTGTTCTGATTGGATTGTATATTCTTCTAAGTAGCTTGTAATTGACTATTTTGATTCCTTAAATAGGTCACCTCTAGGTTGAGCTTCTTTATCTGTTCAGTCATTTCATCAATCCTTGCCTTATTTGGATCTCCATAAGGAATTTGGCTCAGATTACTCTGAGGAGAAATAGGCATTGTAGCAGATCCTATTGACTGATGCAATACTTTAGAATTCTGCAGATAGGCGGGAAACTAGTTGGCTGCGGCTGATACATAGGCTGGTTAACTTGTTGCTAGGGAAAATTCATCATAGGAGAGACCTGACCCATGGGGAGAATAGGATGTGGCACCAAAGGTAATTGTGGTACTGGATTCATGATTGGGGTATGATTGGTAAGTATCTGATTCACTACCTGAACCTGATTAGGATGTGCAACTAGTCCTAAAGAAGGTAATGGTCCAGTCAAATGTTGCCTTAGATATGTGCTAAGCTTGATGACTTCTGTATAGGCATCAGTTAGGCTAGCTGGAGGATTTGGTCTCCACTTCAGAAAGTTGGTCATAAGACTGTCCAAGGCTTCATAATAGACTCACAGGGCTGTATTGTTATCTAAAACATAAGGGTCTTGAAGTCTGGTGTATGCATAGTGAAACCTATTATTAAAACTGGATATTGGTTCATTAACCTCTTTCTTGACTCTATTGAATTGCAGATACAATTCATTGGCACTGATAGGTATTCTGAACTTCTGTAAAAAGGTTGTTTCAAGATTATTTCAATTAAAAATTGAGCCAGATGGGAGGTGATTGTACTAGTAAAAGGCCTCTTCTCCTCGTGAATAAGGAAACAACCTACAGGCAACATCTTCATGAACAATCCCCCTATCTTTAAGACAGGTTTGGAAAATCTTTATATGCACCTCTGCAGTCTTGTTTGGGTCGCTAACATGGAATTTTGAATATAAATGCTCAGGGTTTTTGGGCATAGCATTGTAGGTGTGGAAAAACAAGGGAGATGGATTATTAGCAAGGAAGGCCATTGGCAAAAGTGGGGGTGGTGGTTATGGTTGGTTAACGATAGGCTGGGGCTATTCAATGGGAATTGCCTCAGGGATGGGTATGGATTCAACGTCAGGGAGTGAAGATGTAGACGATAAGGGTGAAGGGATGGGTGATGATGATTCTCCCCTTTCTTGAGTCCTTCTTGACCTAGTGGGGAACTGTAATTCCTATAAATCTTCTTCTCCTGGGGTGGATTTGGTACTTCTTCTATATCTCTCAGGAGATATGGCATTCAAGAAACAATCCAGTGTGCTCATTTAGGCCCTCCTTCTAGTGCCAATCTATTGATGGTGTTTTCTACACAGCAATAACTCAGACAAAATGCGATATTCTTTCTCTCTTGAAAGGTAATAATCAACAATAAATTACTAAAAATCACCCCAAGGTCTCTCGGGTGTCAGGTCATGACAATGCATAAACAACTCAGATAATATGTGAAAATGCTAATAATCACAATCAGACCTTACTACAAGCAGACTCTATCTTTCTAGTTTATTAGATCTTGCAATAAAATGATCTTAAATCTTAAATCTAACTGAATAATAAAGAAATAGCAAAAGATAAGGGTGCAAAGATATGATGAAATCTAAATTATTTCTAGGATGGACAATGCAAATGACAGATATCTGGAATGGACCAATCTCAAATAACCAATTCTTGCCCAACCCACAATGCAATATCACAAGAATGGTGCAATCTTCTAAGGTATATAGATTTTCAAATCATAGATATTCATCCACAATCGAACTAAGCACAAATGAATGTATGGTCCAGGTTGACTTTACCAGCCTACTACAATTAGATAGTTACTGGGAGTATAAACTAGAGATTGCTACAAACATTCTGAATATGAAATCATGAACATCATGCACCAAACTAATCCAACTCTAATCACTAATTCCAAAAATTTTAAGCAATTTGAAAGATGAACCAATAGGAACCATGCAAGCTAAACTAACACAAGATATTTCACCAGGAAAACCACAATGCCTTCAATTGTATTAGATCATCAAAATGCTGCAACAATTCCACTATTCTATTATAATATATTCTTCAAGAACTGAATACTACAAAATTCTCTGGTTCTCCTCTAAATCAATTGTCTCTAATTCTAATTTTCCTTCTATTAGCCTTACAATGAGGCAGGAATTCCTTTATAGAGAATCCATAAAACATGTCGGCCCAGCCAAACATTTACAAAATAAAATTAGCCAAAAACAAGTTGGCCTTAGGAATTTCAAAATAAGCCACACATTAAATGCCAATACATCATCAAGGTCAAGCCAAATACATTCCCCAATGTAGCCCAGAATAACACATGCCCTATAATAATAGGGAAGCACAAATCTCAAAATGGGCATTAATTACCGCATCCCTTATCCTTATTCCGATCTAATGATCCGCGAACCCTCAAAAATACTTTATCTAGCTCGGTGACAGGTGGCAAGGGAAAAATATTGAGCCGACATTCGATGGAGCCAATATCTTCTTTTGACTGTTTAACAATTTTATTCCAATCATCTTTGTGTGCCTAGTACTTATCCATCACCGCCAAGTAGGTTGTTGCATCATCTAGTTGGTGCCCTGTTATAATATTTTCAGAATCCGGGGCATAAACATCATGCCACCACTCTCTTAATTGTTCTAGGCTTAGGTACTTAGGAGAAATCTTCCTCCTGCCAGTCATTATCTCAAAAAATGCAATACATCTGTCATAAACTCCAGTTAGATCACCATCTATCCGCTTCTTTTGTTTATGGACCTTTCGGATAGCCTTTTGTTGAATCTGCAAAGCCTCAAACCATTCCCAAGGCTCATTAAGTTTGGAGGAAGGAAGGATCTCATCTGCATCCAATAGATCTTTTCCATATTCCATGATCACTTTAGATTTCTGCAATAGAAGGCCGATATCCTCCTTGTCTTGAGATAGCACATGTTCTAACAAGTCCTTGGCTCTTACTGCATCCTTTCCAATAGAAAGGATTTCCTTTATTGTATTATCTCCTTTCATTTGTACGTCCTTCAACCAATCCATTGCAGTTTGGGTAGAAGCCTTCATCCTTTCAATTTTAGAAATAGTTTCTTTGGGCAGGAAACTAGCAGCAGTAGAAGAAGATGGGTGAAGAGATTGAAAAGGCTTCATCAAATCTTCAAGACATTTCTTAAGCCTTTTATTTTCCCTTTTAAGCTCATGTTTGGACTGTGTCTCCTTCCTTAGTCTTCCAATTATTATTGCACTGGACCCTTCATATTCTTCAATCTCCTGCTCTACAGAAACTGGTCCAAGGTTGATGATCTGCACATTATAATCTTTTCCAGTAACCTCTTCTTTGCTCTTATCAGCAGCAGGGGTGGCAATATGGATAACCCTGTTATTTACTTCATCCCTTTCTATCCTTGAAAATACCTTAGCCATCTTTTTCTTCTTACCTTTACCAATCTTGGTCAACATCTCATCCCAATCAAAAGGGGTGTCATCAATGATGACTTGTTTCTTCCTTGTAATCTCCTTTTCTAGCCAATTCGGGATAGTAGGATCGACCCAGATATCTTCTGTCTTGGACTCTTCATGTTGTTCTGATGTTTCATCTTTTCCTTTCTCAGGGGACTGATCACCTTGGTTACCCAATTTGGGCTCTTCTTCTTGCAAAGGTGATGGGGTTCTAACAAGGATGTCCTCCTTCTCAGGTGATCCGTTACCTTTACTACTCTCTGGAGAATCCTCATATTTCACTAGTGGAGAAGGGTGCCTTTCTACCTCTTCAACCTCAAGCTCAGCTGCCACACCAAAGAGTTCTCCTTCCTTGAATGGTTCTACCTCTCCACTAGTCTCATGCTCCTCAGGGGTCTCCTGCTTAGGTACACTTGGCAAAGGGGAAACAGTCTTTGGTTGTTCCATAGTGGAAGTTGTTGGGAGAGGACTTGCTTTTTCTTGGGTCTCCTTAGGAGATGGTGTCCTTGACTTCCTTGAATAAACCTTAGTTTTTTCTCCTGAACTCTCCACTTCAACAACTGGAGGGTTTGTCTCATCCTTAGAACTCCCTTGATCTTTTCTCTTCAAAACTCTAGTTTTCCTTGCCCTTTTAGGCTCCGGAGGAATATCTTCTTTTTCTGCCTTCTTAAGTTCCTCTTCCTTTGCAGACTTACCAATTCTCAAAGTTTTGCTTCTTTTATTCCCCTTTGGCTTCCTTTTCTATTTAGGCTCATCTTCCTTTGAGCCTCTAACTTTAATTTTGAAGGGCGAGCTCACTTTGGTTTTCCTTTTAGAATCATCTTCCCCAGATTCTTCTAAGGTTGATAGGGGATCCAGATTTCCCATTAAATTGAAGGTACAAGGTACCTTTTCACTTTCCAACTCCCAAACCTTATGTTTCAACCATGAAGTAGTAAATCTCATTACAGAGGCCATTAGGTCTTCCAACCCAGTTACCTCATCATCAGCCCGGTTTATCTCTCCAATTGATTTGTCCTTGATAGACTCATATGCATGATCTTGTACCAGATTCCTGTCATCCTCTAACTGGTCAAGGATCAACTTGACATTATATTGCCTAATCACATCAACTAGAAGCCTAGAGTACCTTTTCTTCCTTGCCTCAAAATCATCTTTGATATTTTCCCAGTAATCCTCTAGGTCATCCTTGTGATGGTATTCTTTGGTGGCCTTCTTCTGCACTTCCCCAGTGATATCAACGTTTGTCCTCTTGGAGTGGAAGGAAAAACCATAAGAAGCACAATATGGTCAGTGGGATATCTAGGCAACCTGTATGGAGCAGCTTGACATCTATCAATTTTGATGTAGGAGAAAGTGAGAAACTGTATTAAGCAGGCTCCATATTTCTTTATCGGCTCTTTTGCTCCATCAGACAATCTCACATGCTCTACAATTTGAAGTAGCCTAGTGATATACATTGTAAATGCATCATTTTCTCTTCTAAAATCTTGATGTCCTAAGTGCAATTCTGGGTATATGTCATAGACTATATCTTTCCCAAATGTCCCCTTTGGATTCAAACCCCTGTATGGGTAGAATCTAGCCAACACATACATCACATAGGAAGACACGGTAAACTTCTTTGTTTCTAAGACATCCCTCAGTTGTTTATCAATCACAACACTAATGAGTCCTACCAATGGTAATTAGTACCTTGTTCAATTTTGTTGATCACATGGACCATCCAATTTTCCAACACTCTGGCACTCTTCAAACTAGCCACTCTGCTCAATAGTGTGATCACATCATATATGTCTAATCTAAATTTGACTCTGTGTAATTGCTTGGGAAATTTGGAAAAGTGAGGTTTTGGTTTCTCCAACCAAGAATTAATCATCTGTTGGGCTTTGGTGGGCTCATTTTCATAGTAGGTTTTTGCTAAATCCATGTTCAAGGCACATACAGATGGCAACTCCGGCATGTCAAAAGCTTAGGCAATAGAAACAAGACTAAAATTTTCCAAGACTCTCCCTTCGGAGCTAATGACCCTCTGTGTGTCAAAAACATATAGCCGTGCACATTCTAGTATCATCTCATAGCACTAGATTGCAAGAGGGAATCCTACCACATGGACCAATCTAGACTTCATCATTCCATTCCTAAGGACTGATAGATCCTTCTGAGCCGTTCTCACCTTGAATTCCTCATACCTCCATGCTCCTACATTAGTGTCGGAGACCTCTGACCATATAGAAGATATCTTACTATCAGGCAACTGACTCTTTGTATCTAATCTCAATCTTTTTGCCTCTGAAATGGAAGACCTCTCTATATCACCTTTAGACTTTCCTGCAGCAGCTTTGCTGGATTCAGCCTACAATCACAAAAGAACCTCAATGAGCATTCGACTATCATCCATATTTTAGTCAAAGGGTTAGCATGAAACCACATAAAGCAATTAATATCCATCATCAATCATTGATCCTTGAAAATCTAGAAAAATGAAGCAATCTGGGAAAATGAGTTAACTTGGGAAAATCCAATCGGGGCGAAATTTAGAGAAATCTAACCCAAATGGATTCCTACTGCCAAGACATCATTCACCAAATACGTCATTAGTACGGACAAAAGGTTATGTAATTATCATGAAATTCCTCCATTAGCAACAAGAAATCACCATTTAGCAGTTACTTCATTACCCCTAACATCAAAAATCGGAAAGGAAAAGGAACTAGGCAAGAAATTGGAAAAATTCGGATAGGCTGGATTTTCGCGGATGGCTAAGACTTTTGGAGCTCGCTATACTCCAAGGACTTGGCTGAAACCAGGAAAATCTGGGTGCACAGAAATTTCGCGGACACCTCGAAAACCCGACGATCATTACCACGTGAACAATGAATCAGATGATCACTTCAAATCTCCCTATTTGGATTCTAACAGTCTCAAAATTGACACCAATAAGAAAAACTTAAAATGCACATGAATTCAAATTTCCAAAGCCCTCAAATGACTAATCTTCGTGGTGAAACAATGATGCCCTAAATTTGATGACTAGACCTCCGCTATGAAAACCAGGGTGAGCTTGGGGTTCAAAATACTATCCTTAAAATGATCAGGCTAAGGCACACTGTGACTTCTCAAAGCATGAATAGGTTTAATCTAAGCACCAGATATGAAAATCATGATGGATCAACCATTCCTAGCAATTTCGGGCAAAACACCCAAAACCCCAACCTCGCAAAATATAGCGAATTTCACGCCGAGAAGATAATGTCCTACCCAGAACACCCTTCCATACTGATCTTATCCAACACTCATTTGGTAAACAAAGGCATGCATAGTGTGGGTGATGAAATCTAGTGAAGAGTTAAGTCGAACCCTAGTTCTATAAACACAAAATCATAAACAAACAAAGGCTGACTTGAAATGGCTACCAATCTACTTTGAAAGATTCAATCATGATGCAAACAAAAGGAAGGGCCAGCAACGACCTACCATGGATCAGATCCGAATGAAGCTCAAACTTAAGGAAGTCACTACGAAAAAAGCGTGCCCTAGCAACAAAAATCTTGACACCAGCGCCCAGACAATTCACACACAAGCAGCTCGAAATCAATAGTCAAAGCTCAAATGAAGAATGAACTCAAATTCTAGAGCAGATAGCAAGTGAATAATGAGATCAAAATGATACCAAAAGGCCTTAAATTCACCCGCACTCGCGCCTGAGTAGATGTACTTCAAGCATTAATGAGTGACAAGACATGTCAAGGAAATCTGAAAACCCGAGCCCAAGACGGAATTTCAAAAAAAACCAAGCCAAACAGAAATTCTAGAAGGATAGGAATTCCACAGATATGGCAGAAACTGGGATTTTAACACAGTTCAGGAAAATCCGCCAGGGCCGAAAAATCCTGAATTCAAGCAGAAACCCAGATTTCAAATAATTCCATAGTAACTAGAGAATGAACAGGACCCGAAAAATCCGTCTGAGTTGGAAAATCCCGGATTCAGGTGAAAACCTAGATTTTCATTAAAAACCAGTTTTAACCAATTCAAGCCTCAAGGCAAGACCAAGGTCAGTAGGACCAACATCTCAAGACCTTAAAAAGAAAAATCTCATAAAAACCAAAGGTCAAAAGACATCATGAAAAGAGGGTCCCTACTCCAAGTGGGGTGTGTGTGCAAACTACACAACAATCATAAAACATATCAAAAAAATCCCAAAAACATCAAAAAATCAGAAAAATCCAAAAACATCAAAAATCAAAAAATCCAAAAAACAAGTAAAAAAGTCAGTCAAAAGGTTAAAAATGAAGTTGTTAGTTGAATTGCATCATCTTTGATCTTTGAATGTAGTCAAGGTTGATCTTTGATAATCTCCCGAGACACTTAGGTTAGTCCTTTAGGAGTCTATCATAATAAGCTGACATATCATCATGTTTATATCTTCATCTTATAAATTTTGGTCAAGTTGTTAGTTGAACTATGTGGTCTCTGCATGTATAACATAGGCAAGGCTTATCTTTTGATCAACCCCCGAGACCCCTAGGATAGGTCTTTAGGTTAGGTCTTTGGTCAAAATATCAAAAAACACCTAAAAATTGAAAAATCTAAAAATCAAAACATTCATAAAATCTTCAAAATACCAAAAACAGCCTCAAAACATTTCAAAAAGATCAAAAACATTCAAAAAACCCAAAAAATCCATCCATCTCATCTCACTTTCACCCGAAATAAACATCACTCATAATAAATCATCATCACCTTCAACCTCTAGTGAAACAATTGGAAACAAGTCTAGCAGTCAAAAGTGTAAACTTAAATGTCAAAGCCTCAAGTTGACGTTAGTAGGTAAAAAATTTGGTCAACTTTTTGTGTTAATAGCTTATCATCCAATCAATCTCATCATCATCTGATAACATCATGTCCTAAGATGCATCCTTCTTATAATGCACATCAACATTAGGCATCACTATAGTTTAGTCTTGGCTAGTAGTATGAAGAACATTAGCTTGTTTGTTTACTTGATTTTATCTTGTTGGATTTATCTTATTTGCTCATTCCAAGGACCTCTTAATGATCTCTAAACAAAATATTTAGAGAGATAGGAATGGGGAAATGATCAGTATCTTTTGTTTGTTGTACTTGTTGGATATTCTTGTAATATAACTTTGGTCGTGTGTGCTTTGTTTGGTTTGTAGGGAGGGTATTTTGAATGTCTTGTTGACCACATGGGAAGGCTTTCCTTTCTATTTTTGGTTTGAGATGTTTGAGATATTTGAACTACATTCTGAATAGGGTTTTGTATGCAAGGTGTGAACAAGAGTACTCCTATATGATTGTTGACTCAAAGTCCATCACACTAGGTGTAATGCCATCGTGGTTCTTTATACCTTGATGAATTGCACCTACGTGTGTAATCAAATATAAGGTAAATGGCCCTTTAAATATCCCAACTCTCAGCAAGCGAACATCATCCATCTTGTTATCATCTCCAATAAGGTCTTCTCAAATCATGGACTTGTTGGATTCTATCTTCTCCATCTCTCTTTTCTTCTATCTTCTTTCATGCTGCCATGGTACCATGGCAGTTAATCAAAACATCACGTATGCATCCAAAAAATGTCAACATACTGCATGATACATATCATATCATATAAAACATATAAATTGTATCACATCCATTGCATTTCCATCATTTTCATAATATAGGTTGGTTATTCTAAGCATTTCATCAATTACACATTTACATCCATCACATAAATCATACTGAACCGTAATTTTTTTGGCACTCAAGGGGTCTCTAACACTTTCAAGGTTTTTCACCCAAAAAGCAGAGATAAAGAGGCCAAAAACAATACAAGTTCATTCAAATATGATATGTGGAGTGATGTGATTCCTAAATGATCCTAACTAAATGCAATTGATGAATTGAAACTATTCTAAATGAATGCAAAACTAGTTTTTATGTAATGCTGGAAAACACACTATGATATGTAGACATAGAAATTAAAGAAATAATGCAGAACAGAGATTAAAAAGTTGAATTTGAGTGCACCTGGACTAGAATTGATGTTGTTGAAATGTCTAGAAGGTAGATTGAGATCACTAAAAATTCATTGTGGGACTCATTTTCCAAGGGTGGTGAATCTATCCACCTACAGGTGAAAACTATCAGAAAGGAGTTTTTGTTTGTCGGGACCTAGAATCTAACAAAATCCTGATTTTTGATCTCAAGTGGGACTCATTCACCAAGGGTGGAAAATTATTCCACTCCTAGATTTTAGGAAATACAGTTAGCAACTCTGCAACACTAGATTTTTCAAATCCTAAGTGTCGGGTTGTCGAATTCAAATTTTGCAGAAAATAAAGAGAAATCACTCAAAAGAGATGAAAAGATGATGTAATATCTTGAAGAGCCTAATTGACTTGATTCCACTTTTCAACACCTTTTAGACCTGTTAAATCTACAAAATAACACATGCAAGAAGGGGGGAAATGTTAGAGGGTTACCAAATAGGGGTTTGCCTTGGTCAAACCCCACTTTGATACTCAAACCCAATGAAATTAATTGAAGTGCAAGGGAAAGGATAAATGAATAACATAAAGTATTAAAACTTACAACAAAACCCTTGAAGACACAATTTTGAATCAATGTTAATGGATGCTCCAAGATGCTTCAATGATTGCTTAATGATGTATTGCAAAATGCTTGATAAAATGCTACAATGAATGCTTGAATGAATAATGAAGTGGATAAAGTGCTTGGAGATTATTCTTGGATGTTAAAATGAGGTAAAATTAGCTTATTTATTCAATTCATGTGTCTTAGTACCCGTTAATACATCATCACAGGCCGACATCAAGTGTAAATTTGAATAAATCCTGAAAGAAATTTGAAATTATTTTGAATTTTGTGTCAAGGTGGACTCATTCACCACCCACGGCGAATGGGTCCCACCTTGAAGGTGTGCTTAAGTTTCAGGAATTAAATGCCATTTAATATTATGTGTCAGGGTATTATTCAAAAATATACTTAATAAAAGCATATGAGTGTATAAAGAGGTCCAACAAGACATGAGAAAAGTGTAAATAGGGGGGAAATGCTTAGAAAAGCTTCAAGAATCTTGTTTACAAGACTTAACAACACTTCAAAATAGGACTTATTGATGTGTCAAATTATGATTTTTAGGTGAATTGTATTAAATAGAGTCTAGAATAATGTAGAAATGTTTTACATCACTTCACAACACATTCACAAGAATTCAATATTTAATTTTTAATATTAAAAATAAGCATATTCAAGCCATGTTGCAATATAAAATTAAGACAAAATATATAAACATGATGAAACAAGACCTAAAAGGCCATGTAAATGACAAGGGGCCATTTTTCTATGGCACATTTAGCCCCCAGTTTAGTGAGAGGAAGAACTTGTTTCAAACTCACACTAAATTAACCATGAACATCAAGAGGAGGAGGGTTCAAATGCACTTACGTTAGCAAGATGGAATAACAACAAACAAGAGGGATGATCAAGCCCCCAGGATGAAGATCCCATATCAAACCAAACATAAGAACAAAGGAAACACAAGTGTTGATAAATTAAATGAAGCTTCAATCATCGATCGAACATGTTTGTGAATCGGATCTAGGAAAAAAGAGAAAATGTGTACTCACTCTGGGCCCACAGACTTTTGGATCATCTGCAGGGTGAGAAGGGCCAAAAATAAAAAAGATACATATGGTAGTTGGCATGCACTCAAAAACACAAAAGTGACTACAGGGAAAATTCATGCCACTAGTTGGGCTTCCCACATAACCATGCCAAAGTTATACCACTTGATAACTTTAATAAGGTGCCACAAAAAGGAAATGCAAATATAAATGCTAGCTTAAATTTCATGAGACAAGTAAAACTCCATATGCTTTGAACTCATGAACAAATAGAATGGCACCACAGGCATGCAAGTTGTGTTATGAAAGGTGGCCAAAATAAAATGCAGCAAAGGTAAAAATGTAAAAATGTAATGTAAAAGTTTGTTCAAAGGAGTCTTGTTCAATTTATGTAAGGTCAATTACTTAGGGAACATTGTATCTAATGTCTCCAATAGAGGATCAATCAATAGATAGTAAATTCACAACCTAGGAGATGCAGTGTGTCGCATCAACCACCAAGAGGAATATAATATGCTAAGAGAGATCACACTTATGAAGGACATCATACCCAATTTCATCAAGTAATGAACACATCATATAAACGGCAAAGCAACGCAAAGAACAAAGAATGCAAATGAATTATGGTGTTGTACAGCCCCCACTTTAAAGGATTTGCTACACCTCGTTTGTGAGCAATTTCTTTAAAGTAGAAGAAAATGCAAAGTAAAAACAAGACATGAAAGCCAACTAGAAAAGCTCTATGCCAAGTCATGTTTCAAAGTTAGGTTGTGTCATGTCAAGGAAAAAAAAAAAAGTAAAATAAAATGAAAGGGAGTTGTCCCCCAGAAAAGAAAACACACCAAAACACATAAGGGATATATGTATTTGGGGTTTTTTTTTTTTTTTTATGAAAGAGTGTGGAACTGTCATCATCCCTCAAATACATAGAACAAGAAGAATGGCACATAGAGCAAAGAAATAAAGGAAAAACAAAGATTCATTTTGGGTCAAAATGGAAGAGACGTTGTGGTCTCAATGCTTTGCATCGTCCCCAAAAGGAAAACACAAGTGAAAAGACAAAAGAAAAATGAAAAAGGATTTTGGGTCAACATGAAAGAGACATTGCAGTCTCGATGCCTTGCATCATCCCCAAAAGGAAAAACACAAGAAAAGACAAGAAAAAGGAAAATAAAAGAGATCTTTTGGGCCAAAATGAAAGAGACTAAGGGAGTCTCTACACTTTGTGTCATCCCCAAAGGAAAAACACAAAAAAGAAAAAGACAATTTTAGACATATAGAAGAATAGAGATACAAATAGAAGAAGTGTACAAAGAGAAAGAATAACATCAAACACACGATACAAGGGAACACAATATGCACATGAAAAATAATGTACAATACAAATGGTAAAGAAGCTAGTGAGGAAAAGGAAAATCAACCATCTAATAGGTAATCCGCCTCCCAATCATGATCATTAAATTGTAAGGGGGGTTGGTTATCCAATGAAGGAATTACAAGTGCCAAGCTAGGAAAGTCACCTGGTTGCACACTTGGAATAAGAAATTTTTTGTCTAGGCTCACAGAAGAAGAAAATAAAGCATTCAAATCACTATGCACCTCTTCATCATCATCCTCATCAAGATTAATGACTATAGGATGATGAAGAGCAATCTCCAAAGAGGGATGAATCAATAAAGGTTTGTACAGGGTAGGTTTAGGTTGTTGGGATGAAAGGGATGGATGTTCTTGCAGTATGTCAGGAGGATTATCAGGAATTATTTTTGAAAAAGAAGGAGGTTTATTTTCTTTATTTGTTTCAATTTTTTATTGTTGAGCGAGAAAATGACAACGTTGTCGATGCTATCTAGCAGCTTGGTTGCATCTAATTATATTATGAATTTGTTGTGGTGTTAAAAAGGATTGATGAACTTGAGGCTCCTTCATTTCAAAGAGAGGTGGATCAATCTCTTTTTCTTTAGCTTTGTAAACTTGTTTAAGGTGAGGTGGCAAGGTTGGGCTATCTTCAACCTCTCTAGGTCGTTTAGATGAAGGGGTTAAAGAATCAGGGTGGGATGGAGTGGGTAAAGGATAATTATTGTTTGAGAGAGTGTCAAGCATGGGTTCATCTATAACGGGAGATTCAGAAGTGGTTGGGGAAACACCACAAAGAGATAATTCAGCAATTCATTTAGCTTTAAACTTTTGGTATCTGATGAAAAAGAAGTCCTTTCTAGGTGTGATGGGTTCATTCGGCTCGGGCCAAAAGGCTTCTAGAGAAAAGTTACCTTTGGAAGATAAGGGATTGAATCAGCTATGACGGATTGTAAAGACTTCATTGCCATGCTGAAACTTCAAACACTTATGAATGACTGAGGAAAATGCTTTCATTGGATGAAGCCAAGGATAGCCTAACCACAAATGAAATTGGTCAGATTGTGAAATAATAGAAAATATCACATCGAGTGTCTTTGGTCCTATTTGTAAAGGTAGCAAGATTGATCCAATCGTAGGGAAAGAAAAATTGTTATGAGTTTTTATCCATGCAGTTGCTTTATCATATTCATTTTGATATAAATTATGTAATACTAAGAAATTCTATGTGATTACGTTTTCACCACAAGTGAGATCTATTAGTATCCCATTAGTGGGTTTATCATAGATTCTTTTGGATATGTAGAGAGGACCATCTAGAAGTTTGGGTAAGATGTCTTTATCAAAAAATGTGATATCAAGAGATTTATTACTATTTCCCTTATGAGGGATAATGTCTATCCTAGCTATGAGATCAGTCATAGGACGATGCTCAACAACCATGGGAGACATGTCATGTTTCTCATTATGTGTATCAATAGTCATTACATTGGTTTCAAAAGATTCACTAGCCTTCACAAATGAAGTTGTATGTTTAGGCATAGGTTTGGTGAAAATTTGCAAGTTTTGATTAGGTGGTGCAACAAATTTATTACTTCTATCTATAATGGTCAATTCTCCTGAATCAATGAGGTCTTGAACAAGATGTTTGAGATGCTTGCAATGTTCAGTTTCATATCCATTCTAACGATGGAAGTGACAATAAGCATTAGGCCTGAAGGTAGGTGGTAATGGTTGGTTTGGATCAAGTGGACGAACGGGTGGCAAAGTAAGCATGCATTTTTTGAGTAATTGGTTCATGGTATTATGGAGGGAATTAGGTAAAGGAGTGAATTTTCTATTAGGGTCCCCATAATGATAAGGAATAGTGGACTTACCAATGACCATGGCATTTTGAACCAGTTGGGTAGGTTGCGGTTGCAAAGGTGGATTAAATTGTAAAAAGCCACTATTCGGTCGTCAAAAGTTTTGATTATTGTTATTGTTTTTTTTGTTATGATTGTGTTTAGGTTTGTCAGCTCATCTAGAAGTGGATTGGGAATCACGACTTGAAATTGAGTTATGATATTCACACAAAGTCATGCATAAATGCATGAATGAAGGGAATTCCATCATCGTTAACTTGTGCTGAAGGTTTCTATGCAAATTCTCAATGAATATATTCTATAGATGTGTATTAGGAATCTTAACATTGATTTTGGAATACACAGATTGATATTGTGAAATAAAATCAGTAATCTTTTTGTATGTGTTTTGTCTACATTGCATGAGATTTTCCATAGTTTTCTTCGGTTACATATGAACTTGAAAATTTATTTTGAAGGCATACACTAACTTATTAAAGGAGTGGATGGAATGATTATGAAAATTTGAAAATAATTCTAAGGCACTATCTTTTAAGGTCTTAGGAAAGAGCTTGGCCAAGAGTCTCTCATCAAGGACAAAATCACTACATAAAGTTGTCAAGGCATTAACATGGTTAACAGGATCTCCTTTACCTCCATATTTCTCAAATCAAGGAATTTATATCCCTTGTGGCAGTGGGGTATGTGGAATCTCTAAGGATAATGGACTACTATGGACATGATATGTAATAGGAGTGGATTGACCTTAGCTAATGGTGGAAATTTGATGTTTCATGGATGATATTGTGTTAAGGAGTTGGGTAATAACAAGATCATGGTATGTAGGTTGTGATGGAAGGGGAAAGGGTGATGGAGTATAAGGTATGGTAGGTGAAGTGAAAGGAATGGTAGGAGGTGTGAAGGTGGCTGAATGGATTTGTGATGCCACAAGTGAAGAAGGAATGTTAGGTGGAACTATGAAAGGAGTCACATAACTAACTTGTTGTAAAGTAGTAGTGACTTGTGGTGAAGTATAGGTTGGAATGGATGTAATGGTTGAAGGGGGGGGGGACTTGAGATCATCCTTGATTAACATGAGGGATTACATATTGATTATTAGGAGGAGCATGTTTATTACAAATATCAGCAATCTTTCTTAGGAGATTCAAACCATCATCATGTTCAAGTAACTGATGAAGGTTATCAATGGAAGGTATAGCAGTTTTAGAGACATTCTCAAGAGTCAAGTCATGTTGTAAGTGTGCAAATTCTTCATGAATGTTAATCCTATCTTGAGAGTTGTTTTGGGTTTCATTTTGGATTTGGTGAAATGGTGAAGGCATAGTAGTATTTTCAGTGCCTAATCCTCCATTGTCCATACTAGAAGTAGGAGCTCATGAGATCCCAAGGTCCACAACCAAACTGCTATCATGGGAGGACATGAGTCTAGTACTTCTTCTCACCAAAGTATTATCAATTGAATGTACCAAACACTCATACAAGTACTACAGAAGGTAAAGGTGACTCAAATCAAAGACAATCTAAAGTATGTAAATGCTTAATAATTGAACTACTACTAACTATAACAAAGTGAAAATTACAGAAAACAAAATGCAAGAAAAATTATAGAAAATGCAAAAACTAACTGTTGAAAAACTACAGGTGGACTGATTCTCCCCAGGTGACGAATGAGTCCATGTATGCAAGTTTTTTATAATTTTCAAGAATTCTAAATGTATGCAATGCAGAAACAGAATGCTAACAATAGTACAAAATGCAGAATGTTGAATTTTTTAGTTATATGAGATGCAATTATGAAATCTAAGTTAACCTTCACTAATGCAAACAAAAGAACACCTAAAATGCAAAAACAAATCAATGTCCTAATTGAATTGTAATGAAAAGTGAACTTGAAGATGCTATGCTAATGAAAATAGAAAGTGCAAAGTTCTCAAAAGTCAGGTTCACCAAAATGAATAGGTTCTCAAAAGTTAGGTTCACCAAAATGAACAGTAAGTTTTTTGGCACTCAAGGAGTCTCTAACACTTTCAAGGTTTTTCACCCAAAAAGGAGAGATCTAAAGAGGCCAAAAACCATACAAGTTCATTCAAATATGATATGTGGAGTGATGTGATACCTAAATGATCCTAACTAAATGCAATTGATGAATTGAAACTATTCTAAATGAATGCAAAACTAGTTTTTATGTAATGCTGGAAAACACACTATGACATGCAAACAACATGGAAATTAAAGAAATAATGCAGAACATAGAGTACAAAGTTGAATCTGAGTGCACCTAGACTGGAATTGATGTTGTTGAAATGTCTAAAAGGTAGATTAAGATCACTAAAAATTCATTGTGGGACTCATTCGCCAAGGGTGGCGAATGAGTCCACCTACAGGTGAAAACTATTGGAAAGGAGTTTATGTCTATCAGGATCTAGAATCTAACAAAATCCTGATTTCTAATCTCAAGTGGGACTCATTCGCCAAGGGTTGTGAATCAGTCCACTCCTAGATTTTAGGAAATACAATCAATAACTCTGTAACACCAAATTTGTCAAATCCTGAGTGTCCGGTTGCTGAAGTCAAATTCTGTAGAAAACAGACAGAAATCACTCAAAAGAGATGGGTATGTGCAGGATCATGATGGGCCAAAAAGTGGCAATATGATGGGTATGTCACTGATAACTATTTTTTACCCAAAATTGATGAAACAAAAAGGGTTTTTAAAGAATATTCTTAGCTTTCTACTAATAAAAATTATGCTTTACTTTGAATCTAATAAGTAATTATTATTCATTTTCTATTCAAATTATGACTAAAGTCCTAATTGATAGGCTGATTGAAAAAATCTATAGCTTTCAAACGGTATCACATTTTTTGAATCCAAAACATGTGTCACATTCTATGCTTCACATACTATAGTATTAAAAAAAGAAAAATTGAATTTCATGAAGTTTTGGCCAAGTTAAGGTGCTCAGACATATGAGTTTTTATATTTTTTTAAAAGTTCTAATAAAAAATTCATAAGTAATTATTTACTTGGAAAAAAAATACAAAAAATATGCATCACATCAGGGCATGAGTCCTCTACTTATATCTAAAATCTTATAAAAAATATTACCATTTTATTGTGGTTAGGGTGGTCAGACAAACACCTACTTCTTATTTTTTCCCTGAAATTTAAGTACCACTGCATTGAAATTTCAAATTTTCACCAAATAGGCTTTTTTTTTAAACAAGCTTAGTAGTTTAGAAACTACATTCAATTTGATACAAATTCTATTCTTACATATTTTTGAAATAATATAGATAAATTATTCAAAATTTTAAGTCAATTTTCATAACTCTGATTTTTCTGAATTTTTTGCCACTTAAGGGCCTATTTTTTCCATGATGATCCTACACATACCCAGATGAAAAGATGATGTAATGTCTTGAAGAGCCTAATTGACTTGATTCCACTTTTCAACACCTATTAGACCTATTAAATCTACAAAATAACACATGCAGGAAGGGGAAAAATGTTGGAGGGTTAGCAAATAAGAGTTTTCCTTGGTTAAACCCCACTTTTGTACTCAAACCCAATGAAAATAATTGAAGTGCAAGTGAAATGATAAATGAATAACATAAAGTATTACATCTTACCACAAAACCCTTGAAGATGAAATTCTAAATCAATGTCAATGGTTGCTCCAAGATGCTTCAATGATTGCTTAATGATCTATTGCAAAATGCTTGATAAAATGCTACAATGAATAATGAAGTGGATAAAATGCTTGGAGATTATTCTTGGATGTTAAAATGAGGTAAAATTAGCTTATTTATACAATTCATGTGTCTTAGTACCCGTTAATACATCATCACAAGATGACATCAGGTGTAAATTTGAATAAATCACGAAAGAAATTTAAATTATTTTGAATTTTGTGTCAAGGTGGACTCATTCGCCACTCATGGAAAATGGGTCCCACCTTGGAGGTGTGCTTAAGTTTCAGGAATTAAATGTCATTTAATATTATGTGTTAGGGTATTATTCAAAAATACACTTAATAAAAGCATATGAGTGTATAAAGAAGTCCAATAAGACATGAGAAAAGTGTAAATAAGGGAGAAATGCTTAGAAAAGTATGAATCTTGTTTACAAGACTTAACAACACTTCAAAATAGGACTTATTGATGTGTCAAATGATGATTTTTAGGTGAATTGTATTAAATAGAGTCTAGAATAATGTAGAAATGTTTTACAACACTTCACAACACATTCACAAGGCTTCAATATTTAATTTTTAATATTAAAAATAAGCATATTCAAGCCATGTTGCAATATATCAAAATTAAGACAAAACATATTAAACATGATGAAACAAGACCTAAAAGGCCATGAAAATGATAAGGGGACATTTTTCTATGGTACGCATACATAAGCATCATTTGCATTCATTACATGATCACATAAATATCATCATATCATCCATAAATCATACATAAGCATCATTGTATAACATCATCATAGGAATCATCATAACATAAGCATCATCATATCATATCATATGCATCATCATGTCAACCATAAATGCATCATCATATCATAACAGAAAAGAGACTGAAAAAAAAAAAACATCTCATCGCATAATCATGATACATCACAAAACATCACATTTTCATCATCATCCATTAGGTGCATAATATAGATTCGTTATTCTAAGCACATTAGAATCATTTGCATTGAATCCATACATCAAAATAATCATAAAAAGTACATAGAAAGATACTAAAAAATAAATGCATCCATAAATCACTGCATCATAAACATTATATAGAAACATGCACCGCATTGCATCACATATAGAAAGTAAAAAGCATCCATCCATCATGCATAAATAAAATAGAACAGCATACATTAGATCAATGTCATATAATCTCACATATATCATCAAATAATGCACAACTATCATGGTACATGAATCGGAATCAAAATATATATGTGTGTATGTCAATATAGTACAATCACCCACTGGGCTATCAAAAACAAGCTCGTGAAGTGAAAAAGAATATTGTCTCTGATCAGAACAAAGCTATCACTACTATTTGCTCCCATCCCCAGGCCCCCTCTCCCCATTATCCTCAGGGAATCTGTAGTATGTCCTCTATGAAAAATCTAGGACTTGGGCTAGTCTAGGTACGGCCTAATAGTAGTTCAATCTATAATAATCCGCCTCTTGGATGGCATCCTAGTATGCCTACAATGACACTGTGCTCCTCGATGAGGATGCAAAAATAGTCTCTAACTACTATCTCAAGCCCATCTCTAATGCTTCCTATAGCTCTATTGCTGCTACTGTTAGATGGCCTAATCCCTCTCCATTGTACAAGCCAAGACCTATTGTCTCCCCTGATCTCACTTGGTCGTCAAAGTGGCAACCTGTTCCTAAAGCTATAATATCTAGCCATCTCTAGGGTCTAGCTATGGTGGTGCTTGGATGGGTGGCTAGTCCAAATGACCATCTCTGTGTGGTGTATGGTGCCTATCCTGGTCCTGGTGAGCCTGATCCTGATCCTATCGGACCTGGTCCTGATCCTGCTCTTGTCTCAAGGGGCCTCTGCCCTTCTCTTCGTCTCATGGTGGTGGTCCCTGATCTGGTTGTGGACCCCTACCTCCCCAACCCCCATCTCCACCCCCATCTCCTTGGCCTCCCTAAGCTTGTCAGCCTGCTCTGCCTCGAGGTTGTCATCGTGCCATCACTACTCCTAGCACTATCAATCTAGGTGGTGGCCTAAACCAATCTCTGTAGGCCTATGTAACCCCCACATATGCCTGGACCTAATCATATGGCCATGACCTGGCTACTAGTTGGTTGAAACTTTGTATGGCCTCATGTGTCGAAATGTATCTACCCCATGAATTCTCCCTCGTAGTACGTGCAAATATTGCCATGTACTGGTCATTGGGACAATCTTATGACTTTCCAAACTATCTCTGAACTTTGTCGAGCAAGTACCTCTCAATCATGGTATGCTCATGGCCCTACATGAGCCAATCCTACCCATGAAAAATAGCTATTGGGGATCATCATACCAAGCTGGCCACCCAAAATATGGTTGCCAGGTGAACTCATGCATATCATCGATGACTCTCCTCAAATGAGGAATCCCGTGCTGACTAGTATGGATAAATGAAACTCCTCCCTAGTATCTCTAGATGATAGGATCATCTGGCTCCATGTCAATAGGCATGGCTCTGATAGGATGAAGCACTAAAATGTGCTCCCAATCCCAGAGCTGTAGGAGTGTGACACTGGCCCCAATAGATCTATTATCACAGTATGCTACCTCATGAAGATCCTTGTATAGTGAGGCTAGTAGTACTAGCCCCCAGGAAAAGCATACTCTCCCTCTGATCATGTGCTCCCAAGCAAGCCCCCATCCAACACTGAAGTATTAACCAAGTTGATCTGGTGCCACAAGCCCTAATATGATCGATGTTATGACCAATCAGAATGGTGAGACAATGAACCTATACTACTCCAGCTCGGTCTAGCCCTCTGCAAAGATAATCTCCTCTAGACCCATCATGTCATAGCATGCATCTCACCTGACATCCACATCATAGATCACTCACTCTTTGTGGATTAGTAATTACAAAATAGGCCAAATTTCCTCCAAAGTGATGGTTGCCTTGCCAATGGGAAAGTGAAAGGATGATGTCTCCTTGTGCCATCGCTTTGCCAATGTAGTCATCATGCGCAAGTGTGTCCTAACAAGGCATGCATAGGCAATGTACCAAAGACCAAGTGCCCCCAGGTTCTCTTGTAGTTGCTCATGCATCCCCTCTAATATTCCAAAAAGAACCAAGGACCCATCCTCACTTGAATGGAGTATCTCAGCCTCCTCTTGCATCAGTAAAGTCACAGTGTCAAGTTTCGTAAAAAAATCATGATCTTGGTCAAAGTTTTCACCATTGAAACAACAAATGCATTGTTGTTTGTGATGGTAGTGCAGTTTGGACATTCCAAATTGTGCCACTAGAAGTATTTGACCCCCAAACTTCATCGTTGCAGCACAGTTTAAGCACATTGTTGTTTGACCCCCAAACCCTAAATTCTAAAGTGCACTGCCACAATGCCATATTCAAATGCGATCCAATTTGGAGTTTGAACCCAAACGCCAAACTGTGTTGTTGTGTTGCTATTAGTGGTCATAGTGTAGTTTAGCATTGTACAACACTAAATAAGAGTTTGATGTGGTGCTATATAGGACCACTTGACCAATTTGGACTTCCTAAAGCTATTTAATGCACTTAAACTCAAAAAATGAGGTCAAGTCGATATCACTCACCGGTGGTCCTACATTGGGAAGTCGTTGGTATACTCACACTCACTTCAAGATGTGACATGGAAGCACACGTTGTGCCATCTTAATCAATGATCAAATCTCAAATCATAGGAAATCTAAAGGTTGTGTGTGCAAATGAATTGGAAGTGCCTCCCAAGGCCTATTTAAGCTTGAAAGTTAGGATTTTTTTACGCCGTTTAGCTGTCCAACCAGGGTTTTGGACCCCCGAGCCTGTTTTTTCCCAACTGAAGGTTGTTTTGCATCATTTTTTCATGTTTAGGCACATTTTTGACCTCCTAGAACCTTTTTTCGATCCATCGGGCAGCTTGTCCTCTTTTTTCGCGAGATCACCCAAAAATTCAAATTTTTGTCTGATCTCTTGAGGGGGCAGTATACCAGCATAATTTGTCCATTGGGGTAGCATTGGGGCATTTTAAAATTGAATAATTTTGGATTTTGATCAAGACATGTTTATACTTTGAATCAATGTAACAAGTGCATCGCTTCAAAGAGGGGGAAAATGTAGACATGTAAAATATATTTATTGACGCTATACACTTGATCGTGATTTACTAACAATAGTTCATGCTAAATCATCTCTTTTTTTAACCATTTAATCAAATAACCTTTATTTGATTAAATTCATCATGTTTCATCTCTTAATTAAATAAATCAAATTTATCTGATTAAGTCATTATCTCCTATTAATTAAATAAATTATTTTATTTAATTAAATCTCTAAATTCATCCTATTAAATTAAATAAATTAACATTTATTTTATTTTATCTAACATCATCCCCTTAAATTAAATAAATCAAAATCTTTATTTAATTCAATTTAAATCATTATTCCTCTCACCTTTGATTTATTTAAATCCTAAAATCTAAGTCAAAATTGTCAAATCAACTAACCTCCTCTTAATTAATCAAATCTTGATTAATGCTAACTATAATCCATGTCCCATCCTCTAGATAATGCAACTTGCACAATAAATCATTTCTTTTCATTTATTAAATCACCAATTTCCCTCAACTTGGCATAAATAGGGAATATTCCTCCAAATTTGAAAATCCCTCCAAAGGGATGTGTACTTCCAACAAGGCATTTAATTCATCTTACATGTCCTTTTTCCTTGAGCCAAGTGGACATAACTCCAGTTTCTCCTCCATCCAACTTGTCATTTCACTAATTTCAAATTCCACCTAATATCATTTATTCTGCACATTAATCAAAATGTGCATGAGCTTTGTCCATTCACATCTTGACAAGTGGCACTTTCCCATTGGATGTTGAATGATCCCACATTCCTTCATTTTTTTTATTCTTCCATCTTGTTCTTCTATAAATAGAAGGTTTTTCTTCTCATTTGGGATCCACAATTTAGAGAAAATTTACTCTCTTCACATTGAGAGCTAATTTTATCCATTTCATAGAATTTGTCATCATCTTAGCTAGGTTATTGCAGATTTCACCAAGGAGCTCATTGTTCTCCATCAAAAACTGGATCAATCTTCATCAAATCATCACAAAGCTTGCAAAGGAGTTGGGAAAGGGCCAATTTCCACATCAAATTGGCACCAATTCCTCCATGGGATTGAGAGTTTGTATGTTTAAATAGGATTTGATAGCTTTTCTTGTTTTGTTCTTCATTTCTTTCCTATTTTGAGCATTGTAGATGAATTTCATGGGGAATATTAGTCCTAACTTGCATATGGATCTAATTGTGTGTTTGTTTCTCATCTTTGTGCAGGTCTAGGATTGGGGTTCATAGTATGTTAGAAACAAATTTTATCTTTTGAAACCTAAATTCTTCAATCAAACCAAAAATAATTACATTTGAGAGCCCTAATTGAAAGAAAACAAAAAAAATTGCATTTCAAAACCCTAGAAATTGAAAAGAAAGAAAAAAATTGCATTTGGAAACCCTAATCAAGCTTTTTGAAACCCTGAATTCAAATCAAACAAAAAAATTGGATTTGAAAACCCTAGTTTGAAATGAAACAAAAAAAATTGCATTAAAAACCCTAATTGCTTAGACTAAAACCCTAAACTGAATTGAAACAAAAAAAATTGCTTAAACCCTAAATTGAAATCGAATAAATCATTTTGATTTTGAAAACCCTAATTTTGAGCTCAAGAAAATTCATTTGCATTCCTTAAATGTTTTAAATTTCATTTGCATTGTATGGAGAAAACAATATGTTAAAATTTACTTTCAATGTAAAATTATAATTATATTAGAAAACAATATGTTAAAGAATAGTTACAATCCATAAATTTTATCAATGTTTTTTTGCAAATTTAGTTAGAAAATTCCTAAATCCAAGTGTACAATCCATTTCCAATTGCCACTTAATTAGATAATATTCAACATTCATTTCTATTTTATGTTTTGATCTCTCTTAGTCATGCCTTGTTTCCATTTCTTGTTTGCATGTGTTTTCTATTGTCTATTGACAATATTAACCCTCATTCTAGTCAATTACTTGTTAATTAGGCTTCTAGTTTAGTCTAAAATCTCAATTTGCACTAGTTACCTTGACACTAAAAGAATCTAAATATATTTCTTTTCTTTCTTTTAGGTTCTTTCAATTCCAAACAATCCAAAATAGAATACTTGATTCAACATTAACTAATTTTACATTATACATTTTATATCATAAAATTCATTTAAGTGGGAAATATTAATGAAAAAAAATTTAAATAAAATAATCATATATTCAATTAAAAATATACCGAGTTAAAATATACATCAAACTCAATCTTAATAATACATAATTATGTGTTTCTATTACAAAAATAGTCAATCTATTCATAAAATCAAAAATATTTGTAAACTAGGCACTAACTTGCAAGTCCATTATTCCAAGAGCCACCCAAACTTCACCCTAAGTTCCCTAAACCCTAAACCATGAACTCTACAATCTAAACCCTTAACACTAAAGCATTCATTTTTTCCTAGGACCTTAAAATGAAATTTGGTTTCCTTAGGCAACTCCACCAAATTTTATTCCTTTAATCCATGTCATTTTGTTGTATGAACTTACTACATAGATCCCCTTAAGCCATATTATTACCCTAAATCCTAAACTCTAAACTCTAAACCCTAAACCCTAAAGCCATATTTTTTTCATAGGCCCTTAATGAAATTTGGTTGTCTTGGGCAACATCACCAAATTTTATTCACTTGAGCCATGTCATTTTGTCCTAGGACCTCACTAGACATAGATCCCTTAAGCCATCCTATCACCCTATATCATAAATTAATGTCTTAAGGGGTCCTAATATGATCTATAATTAGAAAGTTATAAATTATTGCACTTAACTCCTAATTACAGAATTTTCCTAATCCAGACATAATTTTGTGACTATGTTGTCTAACTGTTGAAATTACAAAGGAGGTACACTTTTACACTAATTAATTAAATTAACTAGTTACTAAAATAAGTAATTAGAAATTCAAATACTAAATTTAAACTAGAGAGAAAATTAGACAGAAGAGAGGAGAATAATAAGATAGGAGACAGAAGGATCACATGTAGGTGACAACATAGTTCATCCAATGAGGACTACGTCTTTGGGTCCACTTCTCAATGTTGGGACCGCTTTATTAATTTTTCCAAGCAATGATATTGCTTTGTTACAATTTCCAAGCTTCAAAATCCTGCATCAAATTCCTCACAATCTCTCACTTTACAATTTTTGGTGTATAATAACATCTTGTAATTTTTCTCGTCCAAAATTCTCACACTGGAATTATTTCTCCAAGTAGACTTGCTTCAATAATTTCTCTTCAAGAAAATTATACCTCCAAGTACAAATTCACCCCCCTTTATACAATTTTATTTGCTAATATGGGCTAAAACCATATTATTTTGCAAATATACCCATATCCCTTTCTTTTACAATAAAATCAGCATAATCCCCTTAGTATAACAAATTAATCTTTCAAAAATAAATCCCCCTTTGGCTTTTATAATTCTATGCCATGCAATTAAAAAATGAACCCCTTTAACTATGGGCCGTTATAATTTTGGACTTACAAATAATAAAATCCCTTTTAAATGTATGGCTTATAATTTAAGCCTTTAATCCTCTTGGGATTTATTCCTTTAATAATCTTTATGAATAATTTTAATTCTCATTTAAGCCCCTTAAAATATTATAATTTGTGCTTAAAGGGGTTTGTTGAAATATGAGTCTACTAGATTTTTTTTTCTCTCCTTGTTTTATGGGCAAGGCAAGAGGATTTTAAGGGATAAAATCCCACCAAATCCTCCTTTAAATCATAAAAATCTTTTAATTTTTAAACCATATAATTTTTCCTATTTTCCTTCAATAATTATGGTTTAATCCATATTTATGCCAACTCACTACTCCTGCCATGTCACCACCTGCCATGTCACCATGCTGATGTCATCAAAGTCAACTAGAGTCAAACTTTTGACCAACCTTTGACCAACTGTAACTTTCACATACGAGCTCCATTTTTGAAACCGAATATAGTTCCAAAATCAGCACGACAAGCTCTTTGACTTAACACCATTTTTGCCAAATTTGGAGTTGACCAATTTTTTGCCCTTTTTGACCACCTGATTTGCCTATTTGACTGACCTTTGACTACACATAACTTTTGTAGACAGACTCCTTTTGAGCCCGTGCAAGTTATGTCAGGACCATGTCGGTGAGATCTACGCGATGATGTTGGTTTGGATGAATTATGAGATTGTGAAATTTTTAGGTATTTTGGATCCACCTAGATCATAATATGACATTTCTTAAGGGGATCAAAGAAGTTCTCAAATTTTGGTGAAGTTGCCCAAGGCAACCAAATTTAACAATAATAAGATCGTGCAAGATTATAATATGAATGAGATTTTATGATCTAGGTTGGTCATTTGAAACAAGAGCTATCTCAATCAATTAATTGACAAGAAAATGTTCTTCACTAACTTGCAAATCCATTATATTCCAAGGGACACCAAAACTTCACCCTAAGTTCCCTAAACCCTAAACGTTAAAGCATTCATTTTTTCCTAGGACCTTAAAATGAAATTTTGTTTCCTTAGGCAACTCCACCAATTTTATTCCCTTAAGCCATGTAATTTTGTTGTAGGACCTTACTACATAGATCCCCTTAAGCTATCCTATTACCCTAAACCCTAAACTCTAAACTCTAAACTCTAAACCCTAAACCCTAAAGCCATCATTTTTTCTTAGGATCTTAATGAAATTTGGTTGCCTTGGGCAACTTCACCAGATTTTATTCACTTGAGCCATGCCATTTTGTCCTAGGACCTCACTAGACATAGATCCCCTTAAGCCATCCTATCACCCTAAACTATAAATTGATGCCTTAAGGGGTCCTAATATGACATTTCTTAAGGGGATCAAATAAGTTCTCAAAATTTGGTGAAGTTGCCCAAGGAAACCAAATTTAACAATAATAAGATTGTGCAAGATTATAATATGAATTAGATAAATCATGTTCTAGGTTAATTAATTTCTGGTTTAGGGTGATAGGATGGCTTAAGGGGATCTATGTCTAGTAAGGTCCTAGGACAAACTGACATGACTCAAGTGAATAAAATTTGGTGAAGTTGCCTAGGACCTTAATGAAATTTGGTTTCCTTAGGCATCTTCACCAAATTTTATTCACTTAAGCCGTGTCATTTTGTACTAGGACCTTACTACATAGATCCCCTTAATCCATATTTTAGGATGTCTTAAGGTGTCCCAATATGACATTTCTTAAGGGGATGAAATAAGTTCTCAAAATTTGGTGAAGTTGCCCAAGGCAACCAAATTTAACAATAATAAGATCATGCAAGATTATAATATGAATGAGATTCCATGATCTAGGTTGATCAATTTATGGTTTAGGGTTCAATAGGATGGCTTAAGGGGATCTATGTCTAGTAAGTTCCTAGGACAAAATGACATGGCTCAAGTGAATAAAATTTGGTGAATTTGCCTCAAACCTTAATGAAATTTGGTTGCCATGGGCATCTTCACCAAATTTTATTCACTTAAAAGCCATGTCATTTTGTACTAGGAGCTTACTACATAGATCCCCTTAAGCCATCCTATTACCCTAAAACCTAAATCCTAAACGCTAAACCATAAACCCTATAGCATTCATAAATTGTCCTATATTAATAGTTAATTGTTTTTTCATTCAAGTAACATGCCTTAGACATAAATGAGGCTTACATATTTTATCATTTGTATTCAATTAGGCCATTTATATTGAATGGTTTAAGGGTATTTCCTAAACATGTATCTTACATTTTGAAATTACAAAACTAATGCAGGTTCACTCATATCTTAGAGATCACATGGATCGATTCAATAATATTCACAGTCCACCTCCACGCCATCCATCTCCACCACCTTCACCTCCACCTCCACCCACTCCACCTCATAACCCTCCACCTCCACCACCTGAAATTGATAGTGCTTGTTTGCAAGCATGAATCAATGCCAATGTTAGAACCATCCAAGATCAAATCAACATTATTCAAAATGAAGAATGTGTTGCACCACCTGTGAGGATGTTTGCATCTAGGATGCAAACCATTGTTGATGTTCTTAGGGCTATGGATGGGATCTTAGATGAGCATTGAAAATGGCTAGAGGAGAGGAGAACTTCTAATTCTGAAAAGGAAAATGCAAAGAAATGAACAGATGCAGTAGAGAGTCATGCAATAGTTTCTAAATTAAGACAATGATCATATAGTTATGAATTTATGAATTTGGTTCAATGGATATTTTGTGTGATGAATTTATAAATTTGGTTGGATGGATATTTTTAGTGACACGAATTTATGATTTTGGTTCTAGATGGATATTTTTAGTGACATGAATTTATGAATTTGGTGGAATTTATGAGCTTATAATGATGAATTTATAATAGTATATATTTTATGACTATCTACTAGATCATGATTTCTCCTGTTGGAAAAATGTATATATATATATATATATATATATATATATATACATATGTGCGTTAGACATAAAATGAGCTTTTTGTGACTATTTCAATTTTATTTTTTAGTATGTACATGTATTAAAATTGCATAGTTCTAGATCTTAAATTTTGAAATTTGTATGTATGTACATAGTTTAGTTGAATGATGTATGCATGCAAATTATGCATCATATTTTTTATTTTAAATGTATGTGCGTGTTAAATTTTAAATTTTGTATGCACATTCCCAAGTTCAATAAATGTATATGTATGTGTATGTATATGTACAATGTGCACATCCTATTTAAACAAATTTAATTTTGTAAGTTTGTATGTTAATTTTGTATAATTTAATAAATTTGGTTGGATGGATATTTTTAGTGACGCGAATTTATGATTTTGGTTCTAGATGGATATTTTTAGTGACATGAATTTATGAATTTGGTGGAATTTATGAGCTTATAATGATGAATTTATAATAGTATATATTTTATGACTATCTACTAGATCATGATTTCTCCTGTTGGAAAAATGTAATATATATATATATATATATATATATATATATATATATATATATATATATATATATATATATATATATATATATATATATATATATATATATATATATATATACATATGTGCGTTAGACATAAAATGAGCTTTTTGTGACTGTTTCAAGTTTATTTTTAAGTATGTACATGTATTAAAATTGCATAGTTCTAGATCTTAAATTTTGAAATTTGTATGTATGTACATAGTTTAGTTGAATGATGTATGCATGCAAATTATGCATCATATTTTTTATTTTAAATGTATGTGCATGTTAAATTTTAAATTTTGTATGCACATTCCCAAGTTCAATAAATGTATATGTATGTGTATGTATATGTACAATGTGCACATCCTATTTAAACAAATTTAATTTTGTAAGTTTGTATGTTAATTTTGTATAATTTAATAAATTTGGTTGGATGGATATTTTTAGTGACGCGAATTTATGATTTTGGTTCTAGATGGATATTTTTAGTGACATGAATTTATGAATTTGGTAGAATTTATGAGCTTATAATGATGAATTTATAATAGTATATATTTTATGACTATCTACTAGATCATGATTTCTCCTGTTGGAAAAATGTATATATATATATATATGCGTTAGACATAAAATGAGCTTTTTGTGACTGTTTCAAGTTTATTTTTTAGTATGTACATGTATTAAAATTGCATAGTTCTAGATCTTAAATTTTGAAATTTGTATGTATGTACATAGTTTAGTTGAATGATGTATGCATGCAAATTATGCATCATATTTTTTATTTTAAATGTATGTGCATGTTAAATTTTAAATTTTGTATGCACATTCCCAAGTTCAATAAATGTATATGTATGTGTATGTATATGTACAATGTGCACATCCTATTTAAACAAATTTAATTTTGTAAGTTTGTATGTTAATTTTGTATAATTTAATGTAGATGCACTTATATTTGACATCATGGATCAATTTAACATCAATGACATCCTCAATCTAGCACCTCAGCCACCTCCACCTCCCCCTCCACCTCCAGCACCTGTTGCATCTGATGAGGCTCTCTTATGAGCACATATAAATGATCAGGTTGCATCCATTCATAATCAAATCATTGATATGTAGAATCAAGCATTGATTCCTCCTTACATTAGACATTTTGCATATGTAATGAAAAACGTTGTGGATGCCATTAGGACTATTGATTCTAATTTTGATAAGCATCGACGAGAGAGAGAGGATGAGACCATTTTATGCAGACGGTCTCTCATATAGACAAATTTTAGACCTTAAGATAACAAAATCCCACCTAGCCCCATACTTTCTTGACCCTGTCACTCGACAGCCCATTCCCGCCAATAAATCTAGAATATCCATGAGGTGGTGTGTGCATCCTTAGATGAGTGCACAGTTTTGGAATAGATGGTATATGGTTTTTGATATTCCACCACATGCTAATTGGGAGGTCCCATTGTATTTTTTGAGGAAACTATATGTAGAGTTTGTTATGGGGCAAAATCCCAATTATTTGATTTTAAATCATTTTAGGGTGTTGGTGGCAGCATGCCACAATAGAGGTTAGGGGAAAGGGTTGATCCCCAATTCCTTGTGCATGCACAACCCCTTGTTGCTCTTGGTCCTCCCATTCCTGCACCTATGCATCAACTTGTGGTGGTCTCCACATTAGGATCCCTTAGTACACTTGCTAGAGACCTTGATCAACATGCTTCTATGATAGTGAGAAGGCAGCATAGAGATGACGATGATGGCAAAGTGTATTATGGAGTTGGTCTGAGTACCACTCCAAGAGTGTCGAGGGCCCCACATGTATGTATGTACTAGTTGCCACCAATTATGCTATGGACCCAATCAGGCCACACCTAGTCTGGGTGGACATCGAGACTCTGGTGGTTCATCTAGTCACCTCAGTTCATTTGTAGAATTTATTACATTAGACCATCACCCTAAGGGCACTACAACTCAGGTATAAATATGCATCTAAATGTTGATTTTATAAGAATTTTATTGAATGTATATATCAAAGAAAAGTTTACAATACATTTTAACAATCAAACTGTTTGATGTATAGATGACACTAACGATGTGGCAATCATCTACTCTGTGAGTACATACATCAACACTAGTCCTTGTCAGCAACCCTTTTGGGATATTTTGACTTCAATTTTCTAAATTATTTATTAAATGATTTTTAACTTGAGTTTTAAATTTATAATTGAATCATGAACATATTTAAAATATTTATATGTTGGTTTAGGGGAGTCAATCGGCTTCCACGTCAATTCCACCCAAGGGGTTGTCGAGCACTTCTCCACTATTGGGCGTCATAGATTAGGAGTAGGTACATTTATATTGTAAAATTTTTAACTTACATTAGTATAGTTACAATTATGAATTTTGAATTCACTATATATCAAATGTGCATGCACACTTGTAAATATTATACAATTATGAATTTTGAATTCACTATATATCAAATGTGCATGCACACTTGTAAATATTATAAGTGTTAAAAATTTATGCATGTATGTGTAGGTTGATACGACAATGAGAATGGGCTTTGGGAAAACCCTAGATGTTGCAGCTACTCATGAGGCCTCTAATTTTTTAGGTTGTTTTAAAAAAATTCTACACAAAATGTGCAAACTTGAATATATATATTTTAACCTAATTCAAGTATGCATGCTTTAAATTTGATCTTGTAGGACTATGTTAGTATGACTTTCTACCCTGACCCAGTGATAGCTACACCTACAGGAGGACATGCAGAGCAGGCTCCAGATATCATGGTAATTTAATTCTTTTATTATATTTAAAGTCAATTACAAATTATATATTTTGAATAACTTTAATTTAAAATTTAAAATTGAATATATATATAATATGAGCTAATACATGTTTTAATTTTTTTTCTTTTATAGCATGAGACACATATTGTAGTTGAGCATGTACAAACAAGTCCTGGAGAAGAGGGTGCACAACCTCAAAATATGGTACAATTAAAATAATGATAAATTATAAATTAAATTGAATTAAATCATTTTTAATTATAGAATTACATCTAATTTCAACTTTTTTGTCTTGTTTATGTAGATTGATTCAAATAATTTAGAGGCTGGTCTAGGTGCACTAGAGCATCCAGACCCAAATATGATGGTAATTTACGTTTATGATGAATTATAAATTAAATTATCATTAAATCATTTTTCATCTTAGATCTGATTTCATCTTCCTCTTGTACAGAGTGTTTCAGGTCATCCGCATAGTCCATTTGGTGTGAAGAGGTCTCTTGATTATAGAGACAATGCATGACCTAAACATCATTTTATGGGTTATATTTGATTATTTCATGGACTAATATTTGGTTTCTCATGTACTCTGTAGGACTTTATATTTCATGGGTCAAGTACTTTGTTGGAATTTAGTTCATGGGTTGTACTCTAGTGGACTTAATTTCATGTGCTTAATATATTGGTTTCATGCACTTAATATGTTGTAAATTATGGACTTTATCATTGTCTAAATTTTTAATTTACACATGTACATTTATGCATTTTATGTTCATAATCAAGACATTAATATAGGACATTAATGTGAAATTAAATATAAATATGAAATTAAAGTTGAAATTAATAGGACATTTTAATATTTGTACTTTACAAATTTAGTGATCTCATACATGATATGTGCATTCAATAATTAGCGATAATTAGTCAATGAACTTATTCAATTCACATCAATCAATAATTAGTCAATAAATCATAATTTACAAATAATAACATCCAATACTAATTTATAAGCTATCAAAACAAATAATAGCATCCAATACTAATTTATAAGTTATCAAAACAAATAATAGCATCCAACACTAATTTATAAGCTATCAAAACAAATAATAGCATCCAATATTAATTTATAAGTTGTGAAAACAAATAATAGCATCCAATACTAATTTATAAGTTGTCAAAACAAATAATAGCATCCAACACTATTTTATTGCTCAAGTCTTAAGGGGATGTCTTAAGGGGTCCTAATACATCATCTTAATAAGAAACATCTTAAGGGGATGTCTTAAGGGGTTGTATTAAGGGGATGTCTTAAGGAGTCATAATACATCTTAAGGATATAATTGATTTAACAATAATTTATGCATGATACTTAGTGATTATACAATCAAATATAAAGTTTCAAAGTAGGAAAACATGCACATTTAACAAACAATTTATATATAGAATATTGATTTAGATACATAAAACTACATAGAGTACATAATTTTGTATGTACATGTATTTGTAATTTATAAAAAATGTCTAATTGTGTATGTATGTACATATATGTCATCTCAAAACAATGTTTACAAAATTTGGATATGTCATCTGAAGAACATCTCAAACTCATGCCTGAAATGTAGTAGGTCTTCACGCCACCTAATATCAAAAAGGTACAAGCAATATCAATGAAATCATCAAAACATACATATTTTAATTTATATACAACTATCTATATGTACACAACCTAAGCGTCTAAATTTAAAAGTATTCCACACACGTGTGTAGGTTGAATCCAAGCACCCTCTCCTTTGTGTTTCAAAATATGATCTATCAATGCAATGATGGTTTAAGGATGCAAAAAAGGATAATAAATCAATTTTAACTATTAATGTACAAGTAATATCAATATATAATCAAAACATGTATTTGAATATAATTTAACTAATAATTACCTATTTTTACCAAGTATTCCATGTTGTCTAGGTTGAATCTGCATGGACTAGATCCTTTTTTGTGATTATGGCTTAAGGATCTATAAAAGGACAATTTAAATCAATTTCAACTAATAACACACTCGACCAATTTCAAAACATGTATTTAATCTATTTAAAAGGAGAATATAAAACTAAAACTATATTTACTGATATTTACTTATTCCATTGTACCATTTGCATCCTCTCTTTTTTGCAATGCATCTATGATTGTCTCATGCTCTTCCATAGAAATTTTCCATAGCACTTTATTTACAAGTCTTCCACAATACTGATCTAGTTTTGTATTTGTTGCCACCACCGAATGTGAATAGTGTATAATCTTTTTATGTGTTTCATAATCTTCGAATGCAAGTAAACCATTCGTCAATGTTAGGTATTTTTGTATCCAAGTGCCAACAAACACCACCGATCCTATTCGAAAACATCAAAATCATCATCAAATAAGTTCTCAAAATTTTCTTAAGGGGATCAAAGACTTGTTTTAAAAAATTTCTTAAGGGGATCAAAAACTTGTTATCAAAATTTGCTTAAGGGGATCAATGTACTTGTTGGATAATGATAGCCATCACCATCTTCTCGAGGTGCTATTAACTTATGTTTAGTATCCACACAACGAGCCAACTAATATTCTATTTTCTCTTCATTCCCCTTAGGTGCAACAACAACATGCACATGTCCTGCAAACAAAATTTGATTTAATAACTTGCACATATCTATATAAATAAATTACTATTACAAAATAACTTAATAAAGTGAAATAAAATGAAATAAATTGAATTAAATTACCTTCTTGTACAAGGTCTGAAAAACGGTCATAGTCTTCAGATGTAAACACTTGATCATTTTCTTCAATAGTTCTTTCATATTGATCATGTGCATGTGCAAGTGTCAACGATCTTTTCTCCCACTGTTCAACCCATTCTATATTTTCACATGCTTCCCAATCTCTTGAGATACAAAACTAACAAAAACATGCAAGATCCCTTGTCCAAATATGTGCTTGTTGTCGAACTCCTAAATGAATGCCATTTAATAGATCCATTGATTGTCTCATAGTCAACTCTAGGTACAATGTTCTCTTCTTCAACCAACCAAAAGAATTGATGAGTTGTAGAGTACTCAATCAAACTTGGTGCATATAATATTGTATTAAACCAATCCACAATCCCACATGCATCTTTAAATTTTACTACATCCTCGAATTTTAGTTGTTCTCTAGCAAGAATGCTTTTGACACATGCACTGGCTCCATCATGTTCTCCTTTACCAAAAAAAATCCATACATACTGGACATTAAGTTCCATGTGAACCCTACTTAACCAATAGAACATTTGAGCATTCTTGAACTATTTCGTACAATTATCTAACCATAAGACGTGTTCTTTCATATGGATTCCTCTTTCTCTTAAATTTCTATAAAATATATTGAAACAGTATTGAACAAAATCTGACTAGTGTAACCAGTTGTCACTCAAATAAAAATGATACTCCTAAAAAAAATTTCTATCATCCTCAGTGCTATCATTTGCATGTCTATAAACAATATGGACAAACATAGCTACTTGCATTGAATTATAATATTGTGATTGAATTTCCTCTTGCGGAGCTAGAGTATAATTTTCCCAAAATCAACCACTGAAAGTATAGTACCAATTGGAAATGTGTTTCTACATGCACGAAATTGGCCATCAATCCATCAAGCATGTTGAGAGTGCATGACATATTTTGGTACAATCTTATTCTTAAATTCACTCATGAATGGATGCACACTAACTTTTTATATAACTAAACAACAACGCTTTCCTATTTTTCCATCTTTTGAAGAATAGTTAACATTCTTAAATATTTTAACATCTAATAATTGTTGACCAAATTCATTATCAACACTTTCATGCATACAAATTCTTAAGAATGAAAGATTTCCATAGTTAATGCATTGTCCAAATATACAAGAACTTAAATAAAACAATTTACCATTAGATCTTTCACAAAACAAACTTGAAATAAACTCCCATATTGCTTCAGGTGGCATATTAATACCACATTCTTGTATAATCATGTTAGTATACAAGGTACAACGTATTTATCAAAAAGCATCATAAAAATATTGAAATTGAACATGCATTTTACAATAACAAGATATTCATTGCTTATTAATTTTTACATACCAAGGTTTACATTTTTCAAAAGACCTTTGACTTATTTTAATACTACCAGGTAAAACTAAATCACCATCAAATTTTCTATAAATTCAGTTTGTGTTGTATCTAATTGGTGTTTTGGGTGAGGATCGTGAACTTTGGAACCCACCCTTAATTTTAAAACATCTCTAGCATTAGATGAAACCCTAGTATTATCATGCCAATATTTTTTGATCAAAGATTTAATTTCAACATTCAATTTCATATCAGAGCTCGAGAGTTGACCACTAAAACTCCAACATTGGTTGATAGGATCATTTTCTATACTTTCTTTTCTTTTTGCCACACTTAGCAATGTTTTAGGATGTATTTTTGAAACTTCACTAATATTTCTTATCATTCTTTTATTCAAAGTTTCTTTATTAACTATAGCAGTTGGTATGGCTCTTCTTGCTGAATTTTTATCTTTAGATCGACTATTTTTCCCAATAGATTGAATGGAACTAGCAATAATAGACATAACATGTTTTAATGATTGATCTTTTCTTTTTGGTTTAACAAAAAAGCCTAGCCTTTTTCGTTATTTTCCTCATTTTTTGCATTCTCATCAATTGCATCATTAGTTGACATTGAAATGCAATTTTTTTACAATAAAAGAATTTTTTGTATATTCTATTCGCATGTGTTATAAGTTCCCTCCAAGAAATTTGACCAGGAAGATTATTGAAAAAACCACTTTCAATTTTTTAAAAAGTATTTTCATTAAATTCAACATCACATTCTAGATTTTCATCTTCATCTTCATTTTCATTTTCATTTTCAACTTCAAAATGATTTACATTTCCGTCTTCATTTTCATCAACAAAACAATTTTCATTTTCATTTTCATCAACAAAATGGTTTTCATTTTCATTTTCATCAACAAAACAATTTTTCGTATTTTCAACAAAAGGATCGTTCTCATTTTCATTTTCAACAAAATATTTTTGTTTTTCATTTTCAACAAATTCTATAAAAGTTTTATCTCTCTGAACATTATCAATGTCAACATCATTAAGTTCAACATCTTGTAAAAATTCTACATACGAATTTACCATTTCACTAACATGTGGATTTGAAGATGTACCTAGATTTTTGCATATTGAAACATTCTCCATAGCATTGAAAGAGGGATTTGAAGACATAGTAGGAGTTGCTTGTATAATCATATTCTTCTCCAAATTGACTTCTTGCAAATTAGCTTCGTCGACAACCATGGTCTCCTTAATGTTTCATCTTCAATAGTTGTGGAATTGGATGTTCCACCATCATTCATTGATTTAATTCTTATTCTTCTTTCTCTTTATCTTTTTTTTTCCTTCTCTTTATTTGCTTCAATTTCTTCAGGAGTCAATATCTTCCTCCTCTTATTACATACTTTGAACCCATGATTATAAAATTCTCAAGCACAAATGAATGTCGATAATTCTCAAACACAAATGAATGTCAATAGTGAAATTCTTCAAAAAATTCAATCCAAATTGGAAGTTGAAAACCTATAAGGACAAAATTATTCCTCTTGTTTTCCTCAAAAAAAGTAGAAAACTAGCACAATTCCACTTTAAAAACTATTTTCTTCATGCCTCCTTTGAAAAATTCAATTCATGTTGCAAGTTGAAGACCTTTTGTTCCTCCAAACGAGTACAAAACTAACACAATTCCACTTCAAAAATGGTTTACATGATGCCTCCTTCGAAAAAATCAATCAAAAATGCAAGTTCACCACCTGCAAAGACAATAGTTCATGAAAAATTGCCCAATATGTCGTACTCGGCCATACATGTGAAGTTACAGACTTCACAGTAAACTTTGCTAGTAAATTTTAAAAAATAGGGTTAAAAACAAACTAGATCTCGTTTTATAATTGAAATCTTGTTCCCAATATTAAATGTGGGGACCATTGATAAAGGAACGAGATCCCATTTATAAAGCGAGATCCTGTTTCCCTATCAATGGTCACGACATTTAATATTAGGAAATGTTTTGTAAACAAGATCCTGTTTCTAAAAAATTGAAATTGGATTTTTTTTTTGGCCAGTTTTTTGCCTTGTATTTTGGTTCGGGAAAAGCATTGGGAATCCGAACCTAGGCCTTCAGCCTGGTTTGACCTACAAGTTGAAGGTCCTAACAATGTCAGAGAAAAATACTGAGTTTGGACATATGGCTGACGACTTTTTTTGCAAAATCTTTTGACGAAATTAAAACCCATTTTAGATGAGACAATGCAGATTCCAAATATGTAATTTTTTTTACAATTGGATTATTTTTTCTATTTTTCAATTAATTTTTAATGAAACTGGTCCATAAACTTTAAATATCAGGGGTTTTTACTATTTTAATAACTTTTGACCAACATACATTTTGACGAACGGATTGCACAAGAACATACTTCAGACAATTCTTTTCAATTTAAAAAATGATTAGTTTAGGTCATCTTATGCGTGTCATACACAACGATTTTTCAAAACAAAAAATATGCATAATAAAAATTTAACAAAAAAATATTCAATAAAAAATTACAAAATATCAAAAACATGCTTCATTGAGTCACAAATATTTGCCCAAAAGGATTTAGAAAAATACGATAATTTATGTCAAAATATGGATGTCGTACATGTGCATGGTATGGTAAAAAAATGTGACTTTTAAACAGTGGTTTTTAGAAATGCCTATTGAAACTCTATTTGTACCATCTAGGTATTGACATAAATTACATATTTGGAAACTAGATTCTGAGTACTACATTTTATGATCAATGACTTTTTTGAAGATTCCATCTCTAAGTTCTTCAAAATTTAAGGTCAAATGTATCAAATTATGAAAATTAGGGAAAACACTTCCACTTTTTGGCCAAAAAGTGGACTCAACTTCTTGCCAGCACCCTACTTTGGACAATTTTTTTGACATGATATTTGCATGTGGGGAGGGTCAATCCACACATGTTCAAAGATTGAACTTTTCACTTCATTGGAGGAGTCAAGAAGGGTTTCCTCATCTAACTATAACACATTAAATTGATTCCCTAGTGATCTATTTTGAGTTTCCATCATAAGATCTTGTCCAAGGGGCTCAGCCATGTGATCATGACTCATAGGTCATTATTCATTATGGCTTAGATTTCTTATAGGGTTGCTTGTTCGAGGAAAGAGATTGTAATTTACTAGAGAAACATGTTTAGAAGGGGAAGTTTCCTTCATCCTCTTAGAGGCTCTAACTTGGGATACCACAACAATATCTTTGTAAAATAATTTTTTTGAGGCAGATGATGAGTGAATAGGAGAGGTGGACGAGGGGGCTGAAGGAGGGAGGTTGGGAGCAAGATGGGTATTATGTTGGGTTGGTGAAGAGGGGTGTAATGGGTGAGCGGTAACAAAGATGGTCGAAGATTATCAATAGTTGGGAGATCATCTAGATGGAGGTTGTCTATAGCAAGCTTGGATGATTTGGACTTATGGAAAGGGAAGTCATGAATCAAATGGCCTTCCTTGTAGTAATAAAATAGGCATTTAGTTTATTAAGATAAGTGATGTCTTGGTTAAATTCAAAACTAAGTCAAACTAGTTTAATAGTACTGGATAAAGGACGAGTTAAGCCCATTTCAAAATAGGCCCTGGGGTGTGAATGCAAGTTGGCCCATTTATCGAAATGTTGTTTACACCACAGAACTTTGCCAAGTTGTGTAGTGATGTCTTGAAGGAAAGGAAAAAAAAAAAGCGAGGTTAAGGAAATAAAATTCTACCCACATGTGGTATTTGGACTTGGTAATCCCTTTTGAATGGAAACCAAGATCCTAGGCTTGTATATAGCAAGTTTTTCCACATATAATCTAGGATTTGTATTAAAGGGAAACAAAGGAATGTTTAGGTTTAGAGAAGGTGCAAGCAACATAGCCTTTGCCTAAACTCCTAAAGGATTCAATCGTCCAACCTTTGACCTCCTAGTTGTTTCAGGGCCATTTAAAAAATATTGTTCTAATGGGATGCCCTTGAGGAAAAGTAAAATGATATTTTTTGCTTTGCATTCAAAGATTACATCAATTATATCATTTGGGAGGGTAAATAAGATCCCTTTACCTTCTTGAGAATCAACAACAGGCATATTGTTCGTTATAGTAGCTGATGTGGAGGCATCATAAGCTATCTTATCTTTATTCACTAGTTGTAATAGTGGTTGGGAACCTCCAAGAGTCATGTCTACATTCATGGCAGACGCGTTGGACCCACACTAGGTGAAGAAATGAGGGTGGAGATCACCATGTTACTATCTCTTATTTTTGGTGGTTCAAACCAACTTTTTCCTATGCTAAATTTTCTTCATACTTTGAGGCTTAAATTTTAGCAGGTGTGCTCTAGTATTCACAAGCTGATCATTGTCATTTTCTAAAGAAGAATTCAAGGCAACTCATGGATCTATAGAAATACTAAGGTTAGGGCATGTTGTTGCTATTCTTTCCTTTATAGTTTTTGAAAGAGGAAAAAATGGGTTTTACAGGGACCCAAAACCATGAAGTTTACAAATAAAAGAGATAAAACATCAAAGATCTTAGAAATAGAGAGGCTGTAGAAAGGGCATTAAAATTACAAAGCAACAACCACCAAAAAAAGGCCAGCAAATGCCACAAAAAAGACCCCAAAAAAACCAATAAAAACACCAGCAGGAACTAAGCTTGGGATTTTAAAATTTTCATTGTCTCAACTTCCATGTCGTTCATCTCCTAAACCCCCTTCTTTAAGATTTGGACCATCTGGGAAGTTGGAGGCACTTTCCTCTTAAGGTTGGCACAGGTCCTTTTCGATATTCCTTGTTCCTCATTTTTTCTTTTATCCTTGTCCTCTTCCAGGTCAACAACCAACGAGCCCTATTAAGACTTTTCCAACTTTTGAGAAATTGCATTAATGATAATGGATTTTTTCCTTTATAGTTGTTGCTCTCAAGTCCAAAATCTCCCCTCTATAATTATTTTCTTATAGCTACAAATTTTCATTCATTTATTTTTAATTTTAATATAAATCATTGTTTCTAATATATAATTTATTATTTGTCAATTTGTTTTCTAATATTTAAAATATATTCAACAAAGTAATTTTTATTAAGAAATGGATGGTATAAACATTAAGTTCATATAATTTAGAAAATTAAAAGATATAGATATTTACTAATTTTTTTTAAATTATAAAAAAAAATTATTAATTGATTTTTTTTTTAATTTATAATATTTTTAGTATATTATAAAACTAACAATATTGATTTTCTTTCTATTATGTGAGAATATTACATCTTTGTTGAAAATTTTAATTTATATTTTTATAATATAAATTATGTATATTTGTTGAAGCAATTTTTAATTACTAAAAGCTAATAACACTTTTTTTAAAAGTAAAATCTAAAAAAAATATTAATAATATTTCAATTCAATTTATTTATAAAATCTTCTCATTTTCTTATTATCTAGTAATTCACTTTTTTTAGAATATTCAATTATAATACCAAATAATCAAAAGGATCAATTAAATAAAGATGAGATTCTTAAAAAAATTCAATGAGTGTTGCTATGATTTTTTAGGAGTATTTTATCCAAATTTATGAAAGCTAGTGGTCTCATGAATTTTATTATTTTGCATATTCAATTCAACAAAGTATCTAAATATAAAACGATAAAAAAAATTGATATATAGTATGTAAAAATGTTTTGTACAAGAATTCAATTCATTGTCTAGATACCCATTATTCAAAGCCCAATTTTTCTTGGGTTCAAACCTTCAAAATACACAAGAAAAACCTCCAAAACAAACCTATATTTAGTAAGCTCTATGAAATAGTCGTGACAAAAATATAAATTAAAATAAAATTTATTATTGAAATTTACAAATGATAGTTTAAAGTATTTGTATTGTTATTGCTATTCTTTGATTTATGCACTACTCTCTCATTGATTTGCAAACAAAGAGATTCAAAAATATAAAGATAGATATTTTCTTTCCAACAAAAAACTTAGGTTAATTGTGAAGAATCTAAATTTTTCAATAATTGACAAGTACTAAAATAATTTTCTCAGCTAGTGGGGGAGAATTTCTAGCCCCACCCTTAAAGCACCTATTCAAAATTAAAAAGTAAGGACTCTCATTTATCATATAAAGTTTCTAATTAATCCTAACATTTTTTTGTCTCATAGAACACCTGCTCATAAAGCCCCTTCATATAACCCCACCCTAAAAAAATTTCTTCTTCACAATTAATAACAAAACAAAAACTCACTATCACATAACACTTGCTATGTCTATAACTTTAACTAAATACACTATCTACTTAATTAATTTAAATTTATTTATACTTGTAAGTACACATTGCATTTGGTTAGCCTAGATTAACATTACAGGTATTTCATTTTAAACTTCAATTTGTTAAGAGAGGGAACAACTTTCTCAATAACAACACCCTAACAATTGTTACTTTTGAATAGGGGAGAAGACCTAGTAGTTGTGCACCCTAACTTCACACTTCTAATTATCTTACATAGAAATTTCAAGTCACTCCTAATGTTTTACAGCAGCTTACTTAACAAGTCCCTTGCTTATAACTTTTGTTTCAATGCCACATCAGCATGCTTTTGTCAAGGTGTCCAAAAAGGCCCAAAAAAGTGCTACCAATACTTGTGCATTCACATCATGGATAGTTGAGCGCTGATGTGACATCACATGATTGATTGCTTTTTAGATCAAAAGATTACATTCTGTTTAATGATGGGTAGTCAAGTCATAACTATTGGACATTATATAAACAACTACTATCACAACTATTGAAACATGCTCAACTACTGGGTCCTCTCCCTATTTGTTTTTCTTTTGGTTCTTTTTCAATTGTTTGAATTTTTCCTCACATCTAACCTTATAACTTTAAAAATGGAATTATTGATCGGTAAAGAAGACTCAAACACGAACATGCGTAGACAAAAATGAATGATGCATTGCAACGTTGTTATGGACATTATAAGTAAATTTTGTATTCTGTAAGCATTCAAGCGGCAGTCTTCAACCATTGTAGATGTACTGAAACCGATCAATTTAAGGTCAATGAGAATGATGCTTGCCATTGAAATGATAACAATACCGTGCAAGGAAAACTTCTCTTTGTTGACAATATTCATATCAAGCAATGAGGAAAAATTAAGGGAGTTCAAGACGATTAATGGAATGCTCAAGAATGCCGCCAAAATACAGATAGTTGCCCAACCTTACTCCACCGGTAATAAGTGGCCTTTTAGAGTCAAAGAAAGCAATGGGTTCTCCTTTCTCATTCAAGTTCAGAATGGCCCCTTTCTTAAACAACACATATGGGTTTATGGTACTCCACATCCTCACCAAAATATGCCTCAATGTTGGATATTTGACAGTCAGATCCCATAGCAAGGTTCGTCTCTGCAGAAAAGAAAAAACTGCATTGGGCACTGGTAAGAGATAAAAAATTGGATTTCACAATATAAAATAATAAGAGTGCATGATCTTGTCAATAGTGGCATAATGTGATGGTTAAGTTGTGGTGTTCTTGTCATCAAAGTTCAATTGTTGAGTGTTTATTGGAGATGAGGTCTCGTTTGTGACCTCACCTGTTCATAGCTCCAAGTCAAAAGCGTTTAGCCTTTAAGAGTGCATGATCATGGGAAATTTGTCTCCTCCCTCTATCTAAAGGTCAAACGCTCTATTGATAGTTGAGCATTATGCAGTGATGCACATGAAGGGAAGGCAGGAAGGCTCTGGAACCAGATGATGGGAGAAACCATTTACTTGCATCTCTATAGCCTTAGCTACTTGGATATGTTGTGTATGGTGTTGCCAGACGAAATCTCCTTCTCCCTTGATCTAGAGTTCCAGTGCTATTTTGGTGGTTAAGCATTTTGCGTGTGAGGGGAAGGCTATGTGGGTTGACCATTGGGAGATAGTAATGGCCTAAGCTTGCAGGACATGTTGATGTACATAGAATTGGGAGGGAAAGTCGCTATCCTTCTTTCTCGATCTAAAGTTTAAACCCACCTGTGATAAGCTTTATACGCATGATGGGAAGGAAGAGGGTGTCAAGTTGTCAACAACAGGGAGAGAGGAGGTAGTGTTTATGTTCTCTTATGGGCTAAGTTTGTAGGACATGTTCATGTGCATTTGATGATAAGAGAAGTATTTCTTCTTCTCTCTCAATCTAAAGGTCAAGTGGTCTTTGACGGTTAAGCTTATCTGCATAAGTGGAAGGCAGAAAGGCTCAACCACAGGAAGGTAGGAAATGAAATTTGTGTTCCTATATCCTCATCTTGTCCAAATAGTGTTGATAGGGATGTCTCTGTTCTCTCTCCTTGATCCAAAGGTAAGTGCTGTTTCAGCAGTCTAGCCTTATGCACATGTACGAAAGGCAGAGGGATTTGAACACAAGAAGATATAGGAGGGAAAATTTATGTTCTATAATGGCCTAAGCATGCAAGGGATATTGTTCATGTTCTTAGACTAATATAAGGTTATGGTGTACAACCATTTGTTGTAGCAAGACTTCTGGGATTATAAAAAGAAGAATGAAGAAAGGATAATAGCAAAAATATATTTTCCCCAAGAAGACCAATCCAGAAGGTGCCTTCTGCATCCACTCTAACATTATCAGGAATTCCAGGTAGATTTTCTATGAATGTTTCAATTTTCCCTGATTTCTCTCCTTTTAGCCAGTATTTCCTACACCTGGAAACAAAAGTTTCACAGAAAACCAGGAAGTCCTCTTGGGCAGAGAGAGCCACTCCATTGGAGAAGTGAAGGTCCTTGAGCAGAACAGTTGCAGTTTTTGTGGTGGGATCGAATTTGATCAGCCTTCCATGAGGACGATATTCAAATATTTCTAACTCAAATTTTGCAGGGCTGTATTTATAGGTAGCATCTGTGAAGTAAATCACTCCGTCTTTTGTAACATCCACTCCATCAGGCATCCTGTGAAAAAAAGAGATGTCACTTTTTAAATGGTCGCATATTTGAGAATGAAAAATTCAAACTTTTTATAAATCTATGCCGTGTAGGGAATCAGAAAAAAAAATTCATACCATATATTTTGCAGTGTACAACTTTATATTGCCCGTTAATAAGAGGAAAAGGTTGTTTCTTAGGACACAGCCAGGCCAGATGACAATTTGGCATAGAAACCCCCTTGTAAAACCCTACAAGGGGATTTCTTTCCAATTATCTTATGTTATATATATATTTATTTCAAATTTTGTGCAGGTAAGCTCACCTCATTACCAAGCTTGGGAGTGAACGAAACCTTACCAATCCATGTAGATCAGCAAAGGTTAAACCTCTGCTTAAGAGAGGGTTCCAAACCAAAACAGAAGCATGTTACTGAAGACAGATTAAACCTCTGCTTTACAGAGGATTCCAAGCCAAAACAGAAGCATGTTACTGAAGACAGATTAAACCTCTACGTGAGAAAGGCTATAAAGTCACATCAGTGAATACACAAATTTCATTTTTTCATATGGATTTATAATTTGAAGTACAATGAGATCAGTTCAACTCCTTTGAATGCCGTGTGGAATGAAATTTGAATTTTGGCAGTTTGGCTAGCCCATGGCACAGCCACAGACAACCTTCATTTTTTGGCCTTAGCATTTTGGGTATTCTGTATTTTTAATCCTCGACGATTTGGCTAGGTCATACTGCCATAGTTTAGAGAACCTTATATTGCTGTGGTTTGACAATATTCACACGCAAAAAAATCCACATTTGATTTTGATTAGGGTAACTTAGCAGTAACTGGTATTGTTCCTCTTTGGACACAAAGCTAATTGGATATCATATAAATCACTGATTAATACTAATTAGGTGATCCTAAGTGACAACCAGTATATATACAAATTGGTTTTTAAACTGCGACTCTGCCCCATTCAACTGCATAATGCTCTGTGATTTTGAGTTTGAACAGGGAATAATTCCTTACAAAGAGCCCCAAAAGGATCACTTTTTACAAGCCTATTAAGAGACAGTAAGTCAACATGTTTGGAAAAAGATTCAATCGGTTCATTTGAGGATTTATTCAGGCTAGCTGCTCCTGATCCTACTTATGCAATACCTTGTTCACACCTTCCTACCATTTACCTAATTTTTCAATATAATATTATTAAGGACGATACAATCATAAAAAATCAGTGTTCCACGGGGAAGCGTTGCCCCCAAAAAACCCTGTGTTTCCTAGATGGGGACGTCTTGGAGACTTGGGGACTTGGGGGAGACACCCCCCCATCAGCCCACCACCAGTGTTGCTGTCTCCAAGACACCGCTAGGACTTCGAGGACGCTGGGGTGCCCTCAAGACGTCTAGGGGACTCCTAGTTGTCTCCAAGATGTATAATTCTTATACATCTTTTTATAACTATTTTTCAAGCAGTATATGTATTTCAGCACCCTGCCGCCATCCCCTTGTCACCCCCAAACTTACACCCCCTGTCCCCACATCCTCGGAATGCTTCCCCTGCCACCCCCCCATGGAACACTGTAAAAATATATATATCAATAGTAAATTTTCAACATGATAAGCATACCTATCGTGAAAATACATATAATTGACCTGACTGAATGAGGGCTCATGACGATTATGTTGAAGATTTGGAAATTACTATTAGTATTACCCTATTGAGGAGGTGTTACAATTGAAGGTGATTGTGGATGAAGTTTTGAAATGTTGGTTTGCTTCTTTCTATGTTTATACGAATGGAACAGTGGCATCTGCTTTCATGCTTTAACTTTAAATCTGACCAAACAGCAATTCTGATAAACTCGTGAGCATTTATCTAGTTATGGTTTATGTATTTCAGTTTGAAAAGAGAGCTTTAGCAGGGTAACTTCCAAAGAAGAAAAATATTGTTTCACAATTTATAGACATGTATTAAGCCATTAAAGCCAAAAGAGAGTATTGAGCCACTATGGTCCTTTTCCTCCTTGGAGATTAGGCCCATCTTATCTAGTACTTTTCCTTTCGTTGAGCATTGATTTCCTTGCTCTGAGAACTGTTGTTTCAACAAATTCAATCTTGAGTTTCAGCTGGCTTCTCTTTCTATGTAATGGGTCAGTCAAACTACAAACATGTACAGATATAAGAGGTAAACAAAAATGAATTGAACAAGAGTTTCCTAGATGTATGTTTGAAAAATAAAGGGCTCTGCCTGCTTCTTCACTTTTGTATGCTTTTGACAGCGAATAAACCATGAATTTCTACTTAACATTATTAAAATTTTCTTGTCTGTTTACTAATAAATGGTGCTTCTGTTAGAGATTAACTCGTAACTGAATTATGTTCGTGTCAATAAGAATTCAAACATGTGTCAATAACATAATGTAGACGTATCCAGTTTATTATCTGTAAGTTCAGTTTACTGTCTTTAGTCCTCAGTTTCCTGTCAAACAGCTAAAGTTAGCTGTCAAACTGTTTACCAATTTTATAGGAAGATTGTTGCATTCTTTGCATCTATAAATATGTAAATCTATAAATGAATAAAGCATTGAGCGAGTGTGTGTTTACTGTTCTGTTCTTTGAATTCTGTTTGTTTCAAGCAGCAAAACAGATGAAATAGAACCAGGGGAATTGATATGATAACACATACTTGAATTTTGATCCGCTAGCCCATGGCACAGCCACAGACAACCTTCATTTTTTGGCCTTAGCATTTTGGGTATTCTGTATTTTTAATCCTCGACGATTTGGCTAGGTCATACTGCCATAGTTTAGAGAACCTTATATTGCTGTGGTTTGACAATATTCACAAGCAAAAAAATCCACATTTGATTTTGATTAGGGCAACTTAGCAGTAACTGGTATTGTTCCTCTTTGGACACAAAGCTAATTGGATATCATATAAATCACTGATTAATACTAATTAGGTGATCCTAAGTGACAACCAGTATATATACAAATTGGTTTTTAAACTGCGACTCTGCCCCATTCAACTGCATAATGCTCTGTGATTTTGAGTTTGAACAGGGAATAATTCCTTACAAAGAGCCCCAAAAGGATCACTTTTTACAAGCCTATTAAGAGACAGTAAGTCAACATGTTTGGAAAAAGATTCAATCGGTTCATTTGAGAATTTATTCAGGCTAGCTGCTCCTGATCCTATTTTGTGCAATACCTTGTTCACACCTTCCTACCATTTACCTAATTTTTCAATATAAGATTATTAAGGATGATACAATCATAAAAAATCAATGTTCCACGGGGAAACGTTGCCCCCCAAAAACCCTGTGTTTCCTAGATGGGGATGTCTTGGAAACTTGGGGACTTGGGGGAGACATCCCCCCACCAGCTCACCACTAGTGTCTCTGTCTCCAAGACACCGCTAGGACTTCGAGGATGCTGGGGTGCCCTCAAGACGTCTAGGGGACTCCTAGTTGTCTCCAAGATGTATAATTCTTATACATCTTTTTGTAACTATTTTTCAAGCAGTATATGTATTTCAGCACCCTGCCGCCATCCCCTTGTCGCCCCCAAACTTACACCCCCTCTCCCCACATCCTCGGAATGCTTGCCCTGCCATCCCCCTGTCTCCATCCCCGGAACCCCATGGAACACTGTAAAAAAATAAATATCAATAGTAAATTTTCAACATGATAAGCATAACCTATCGTGAAAATACATATAATTGACCTGACTGGATGAGGGCTCATGACGATTATGTTGAAGATTTGGAAATTAGTATTACCCTATTGAGGAGGTGTTACAATTGAAGGTGATTGTGGATGAAGTTTTGAAATGTTGGTTTGCTTCTTTCTATGTTTATACGAATGGAACAGTGGCATCTGCTTTCATGCTTTAACTTTAAATCTGACCAAACAGCAATTCTGATAAACTCGTGAGCATTTATCTAGTTATGGTTTATGTATTTCAGTTTGAAAAGAGAGCTTCAGCAGGGTAACTTCCAAAGAAGAAAAATATTGTTTCACAATTTATAGACAAGTATTAAGCCATTAAAGCCAAAAAAGAGTATTGAGCCACTATGGTCCTTTTCCTCCTTGGAGATTAGGCCCATCTTATCTAGTACTTTTCCTTTCGTTGAGCATTGATTTCCTTGCTCTGAGAACTGTTGTTTCAACAAATTCAATCTTGAGTTTCAGCTGGCTTCTCTTTCTATGTAATGGATCAGTCAAACTAAAAACATGTACAGATATAAGAGGTAAACAAAAATGAATTGAACAAAAGAGTTTCCTAGATGTATGTTTGAAAAATAAAGGGCTCTGCCTGCTTCTTCACTTTTGTATGCTTTTGACAGCGAATAAACCATGAATTTCTACTTAACATTATTAAAATTTTCTTGTCTGTTTACTAATAAATGGTGCTTCTGTTAGAGATTAACTCGTAACTGAATTATGTTCGTGTCAATAAGAATTCAAACATGTGTCAATAACATAATGTAGACGTGTCCAGTTTATAATCTGTAAGTTCAGTTTACTGTCAAACAGCTAAAGTTAGCTGTCAAACTGTTTACCAATTTTATAGGAAGATTGTTGCGTTCTTTGCATCTATAAATATGTAAATCTATGAATGAATAAAGCATTGAGCGAGTGTGTGTTCACTGTTCTGTTCTTTGAATTCTGTTTGTTTCAAGCAGCAAAACAGATGAAATAGAACCAGGGGAATTGATATGATAACACATACTTGAATTTTGATCCGTCAGCCTCGTTGCACAAGACCTCCACATTGTCCTTTGTCACATTCAGTAAGCCCTAATATAATTTTTACAAGGAAACCAGAATTTTCAATCCAAAATTTTAAAAAGCATGAAAATACTGCCTCTAAGAGATGGTAGATAAAACACAAACATAAAGAAACCTCTGAGGATGGTAAGGCATAGGTATATAACACATGCAATCTCCATTTTATAGGACTTAACTTTTAAAGCACGATATCTACATCTTAAAGATAATGCTCTGCATCAAATTACTTTTAAAATACAGCAGATAACAGGTGCACTCTTAACTCATGAAACATTTGAATACATATGCCTAAAACAGTTTAAATACACTGAACTACTGGTAAACTTTTACAGGACATTACCATTAAGACATAGTAAATAACATGTAGAAGATAAGTAGCCTACCTTACGCAGTTCACACACAATGAGCTCCTCATTCTTACCAACCGCCACACCCAAAGGCCGGCCCCCAACAAATGTCCAATTTTCCACCCTCCCTTCATCAAACCAAACCCGCTTAATCCACCCATCCTCACATCCAGTGAAAAAGGACTTCTTTTCTCTGTCAAGAGCTAAATCCTCTGGCCCGTGTAGCAGCCCTAAACCTATCTTTTCTGCCTTTTCAAGCCTCTCATTGGGAGCATAAATACCATCTTTCATGGGAGGGGAAGGCAAAAGACTTATGGGAGCAGGATCAATTTGAGATGTTCTTACCAAGTAATTCCATGATGCCGCTGAGGCCAAGCACAGAACAGCCAATAAAGCTGCATTCTTTACTTGGGCTTCTCCCATCTCAATTTGACTCAATTTTTTTCTTGTGTGGTGTTGCTTCACACTGAAGTCCTCACACAAAGAGCATAGTTGTAATAGACTTTTTATAAGGCACTGCATCTACCTAGTTAACCTCTGCCATGTTGAATTCTTATAGAACTGACCACTATAAACTTGTTTTTCATGTTGCCTGTTTTATAATTTAAATCGCCGTTGAGAATAAAAATTGTTTATGCTAAATAGCTCTCTTGATCGTAAGAGTATGTCAGCAAGTCCTATTGTTCATGCTGGTCAATGTTGGTGGAAAGATAATGGAGGTAGGTGCACCTAATAACCTGTTATTGCCCAATTAATTAAAAAATATTTTCTTTTAATTTCTACTAGATAATGACTACAAATTAGTCATGACCCCCCTCAAATGACACATATCAATTAAGAATTGACAAAATACTTCCAAGTTAAATTAACATTCTTTAGAGTTTGTGTTATATTAGTTCTGTTAAGGTAGAATACTAATGCATCTATTGCATACAATTTTTTAAACTGATAGTGACAGTCCAAACAATGAACATTTAGAATTAAAAACTTGATCAACAATTCTATATAGTAAATATTTACTTGTCTATTTTAAAATTGTTAAAATATCATTTATCTTTCTTTCTATTGATTTATATTGTGTCACTCAAAAATCAATATTTCTTTTTGTTTTTTTTCTAAATTATGCACAATGCAATGTATTTAATTCATTGAATCAAATTTCAAACCTATTAATGACTTAGAGGTAGTATTTTCCATATTTCATTTAATAATTGGTAAGATTTTCAAAGTTTATTAAATAAATGTAAGTACACTCAATGTATATTTTACCAGTGTGTATTAAATATCATAGTAAAATTTATCTATCTATAATAAATATCAAAGTAAAATTTATTTATCTACAATTAATATTTCAATAAAATCTACCCATATCCATTAAATATTAAGGTAGATATTTTAAGCAATATACATGTAATAATATAATTTAATAAGGCAAAAAATAATAATCACATTATCAAAAATATAAGAAGAAATATAAATATATAGAGAGAGAGTTATTATAATAATATATATTTGTATCATTGAATTCTTTTTATTTTTGCAACATTAATCAACTATAATAATAACATTATACAACAACAAATAATCACATTACTAACTGCTTTATTAACTAAATGTTTGAAACAACCAAGCACACCCCACAATTGACAAAACCTAATGCAAATGCATCTCTTGTTTATTTTGTGTTTTATTAATTCAAAAGTTGAGCTTAAATTGACATGTGGTATAGAATCATTGTCAATAATGTGATATTAAATTACAATCTTAATATATGATGTTTAGTCTCTAACTTTTTTGGAATGAATTATTGGTGTAAATAGTGACTTTATCAAACTAGTTAGTTGTTAACCTACCTAGGAGTTCTATTCACATTGCTTAAGTCTCTACTTAGGGATTTTTATAGTTTTGTCTCACCTCATGTGGTTGAGACATGTGTCTTCACTTGTGAGACACCTCTTGCATGCACACTTGTCACTCACTAGAACACTTGCCATGTGAGTTAACAAATGTTCCATCATTAGAGAAATAGTAAGTCATTATGTTTGACTTGCTATATAAATAAGGTTATGTTGTGCATTCTAATCAACTCCGGATAGTCTCATTTTGCTTATTGTGTGCATGTATTGTATGGAAGCTTTTTCGTTTTTGATTTATGATCTTGGAATTCATAACATGGTAGCAAAGCCATTCAAGCAAAACCCTTCCCAAAATCTTATACCAAGCCTAGTCAGTAGTTCAATTTTTTGGTCTATTCTGTATATTTGGATCTTTGTTTGAGTTGCTTGTAGAATTATTCGTTGTTGCTCGTGAGGCTTTGACATGACAGATCTTGGGTTTTTTCATTTCTTCCTTGGTCTTTAAGTTCTTCAGTCTATTGAGGGGATTTTCATACATTAATCTCTAAGTTACACTTAAGGGCAAAGTGGGGGAGAGGGGGTGTCAAACTTGTTAGTTGTTAATCTACTTAGGAGAGTTCTATTCACATTGCTTAAAGTGGATGAATGAATGCTTTTAAATACAACATACAACAAAGATCAACATGAATGTGTGTGTTATATCAATTAAAAATACCTAATAAAGAAGATTAGACATAAATTTGAAGTTGTGATTTTAAAAGTTCAATGTTAGATCAAAGTCTACACTCACAAATCTGATCCAAAATAATGAATAAAGAATCAAAAGATCAAGGTCGTATATTTGATAGTGGTGGGCCTAGCTCGATTGGCTAAAGCATCCTATTGTTGCAAGCAAGAGGTCACGAGGTCTAGTCTCCCACCGTCCTAATGATATTGGAGGGTGTGTCACACCAACGCCACCAGTCACTGAAAAAAAAAAAAATCATATATTTGAAAATGAGTGATAAAATCAGATTATAATAATATTACGAATAAATTTATCAAAGATTGGACTAGGGCTGCTGCCAAGTCCAGAAGATTTAGCTTTTGACAGAGAAAAAAAATCATTTTTTAGTGGGTGCGGGGATGGTTGGATTAAGCGGGTTTGGATAGACGGGAGGGATGCAGAACAACAGGTGGAGAAGTGGGCTTTTGTTGGGGGTCGACCTCTAGGGGTGGCCCTGGCTCCCAATCAGGAGGCTATTGTGTGTGAACTTACTAAAGTAAGTAATTTTTTGTGTACCCATTGTGTTGGGTATTGATAAATAATTTTAAATGTGATGCTTTTTAATGATTTTTTTATGCAGTCTGATTTACAGATTCTGGAATGAATATGACTATGTATACTAATTTTATTGGATTTAGTTCCAGTGTCATGAATAAATGGTTCACAAGAATCTCTCTTTTTGCATAATTCTTAACATTTTTAATTTACTGTTCAATATAGAAAAAACATTTGTATGAAAAGTGAAGACAATTTTTTCATCAAAAGAATTATGTTCATATTAGGGCCTGCTGAATGTGACGAAAGACGAAGTGGAGGGCTTGTGCAGTGAGGCAGACGGATTCAAATTTAAGTATGTGAATTAATTTTTCTCTATCCTCTTTCCTTTGCATGTGAAATTTATGTCGAGATATTTCTATTTAAGTTAATGTAACTGGATGAGAATAAAATGATTCTGTTTTCATTTTTGCATGGTTTACTACTTGAAATTGTTATAAAAGAATAACAATATTTCTTTTGAAGTTCACTGTACACTACTGAAACTTGTGGAATATGGGAAGTGTTAGTACTGATATTTTATATTACTTATATTGAAATATTTATTTTGTGTAAAGATATCTATTCATAGTCATTTTTGTTTTATTTACAAATGTTGAAAATATCTTCGTAAAATGTTATATGTATTTGTGATAACATTTATGATAAAAGGAAGGGAAATATCTTTAAAAAAAAAAAAAAAATTCATTTAGGATGTTTTTATCCAACATTACATTATTAGTTAATTAAGAGGCACTCATTGACGATAGAACATAGAATCTCATGTTGTGTTTATATACATAAAAACTAAAACACAACTGGCATTATTTAAAAAAACATAGAGACTAAAACTATAAAATTAAAAATATAGCAAAGGATTATTATTAGTCTACCATTAAGGAGATTTATAAGAATATTGAAAAGGGGTGGATGGATGCAAGGGAATATGAAGTTAGTCGGAACAATATTGTGAATGATTGTCTCTAGCATAACTCTTTCTTAACTAATAGATTGACAATTCTAAAAGTAAGAATAAGAAAACACATTGTAATATTCGACATTCAAAAACATCTTTATCTTTAATCACTCCAAACTAGTGTTACAAGACTCATAGAGACTCGCCAAATCTTGGCTAGTCTTGAGACAAGGAGGTTGAAATAGGGACTCATGACTTGGTTATTCATTAAATTTTGATGGGTAGCCTTAGCTAGTGACAATTAAACAAAATAGAACATATAAAAGAAAATAAATAAAAAACCTAAAACATAAGTACTTAAAATAAATTCCAGCACTTACAAAACACATTCATTTTGATTGCAATCACAAGGGGGAGATCAAAAAGACTATTGAGGCCAAAATGATATGTCATAGAAGAAATACCTAGCACACAAATTGAACAACAAACATTTATTGAATTCCATTTGGGTAGATTTGTAGTACCCTTTGGTGAATCTAAAGGAGCCTATATAGCATTTGGGAGAGCCTACTATTAATTTTGGAGTAATCCACCTTTTATTTTAAACAAGTTTGAAGAAGTAATCTTGTATTTTGAATCTTCTTTATTTTTATTTTAAAATATATTTGTTTTCTACATTATTTATTTATTTTAAGTTTGTGAAACAAAACAAAAAATATCCTAACTATCTTTGATCTCTTTTTATAAACAAACTCTAATTGTTTTTGTAATTTTTTTCTATTTTATAGTTGCAAATTTTATTTATTTTTATTTTAATTTTTTATCTTAATTTAATTAGAAATATAAATGTTAATTTATTTTTCATTGCAGCATACTTCATTTTTATAAATTGTTTCCATATCACCCTTGTTTAGAAATGACCATTGTTGGAAAGATGTCATCCTTGAGTCAAATTAATGAGAGATAACTTGTGTATATTACAAGACAAAAATGCTTGGGGGAAGCATTAATCTTGACATATCACCTTGCACAAATACCGTGCTGAGATGCTAAAATGTGTGTGCACAATTACTATGCTAAGATGGTAAAGTGTGTCCAAAAGCGTTGTATACAAAGTACAAAGCCAATTAAAGACTTTTAAGCAACAAAAGAAACTAAAAGAGAGAGAGAGAAAATATAACGACCATTTATGGAGACTCTTCTTTAATTTCTCTATTTCTTAAATCTTTGAATAGTGATAATAGCAATGGTAGTATTAGTGAGTTTGTGGATCTAAATTATATTCATATATTATATCTATCAGTTCTCTTGGCTAGAAAAAAAGAAAATTTTAATTTTAATTTACTTAAAAAGTTTTTAATAAACATTATATAAAAATATAATAATATAATAAACTATAATATATTATAATATTAATTATTCTAATAATAATAATAATAATTTCATTTGGAGTCGACTTACTTTGAATATTTTGGCACCAAAGGAAATTCAATCTCACACAATTTTGGCATTTTTCCGAGTGACTTGAGACAAAATCCTCAAGTTTACATATGCTCTTCAGGAGTTCGTTGTGAAGATTGTTGGAGTGACTGTTGAATTCAAATCCCAACTGTGGAGTGTCTTTGACACAGATTACTCACTCAGAGTAAAGTTTAGGAAGTGAGGCACTACCATCACCAGGGTTTCAGACCCTATTTTTGCTAGTTGCTCTATTTGAGGGTTTTCTAATATGAAAATAAGAGGAATCACTGCCTTTAGCATAGGATTTGGGATGCCAAATTACAATATCCATCAATAGCAAGAAGATTTCTAAGTGTTGGAGGTGCTCTTGGATTGTTTGAAAGGGATTTAAGAAGAAGATACCTACAACAGAGGTACCAGTGATCAGTGATATGTACTTTATGTTCTAAAAATTAGAATGAAGGAAAAATGGCTTCAAACATTTGATAGGCTGCTTTGGAGGACTGAAACAAGGTTATGCAGTAGGAAAGGACAAGTCTAATGAGCAATTGGAATCATTATCAATCATTACCTGCTGAGATAACTGAAGCTAAGACACTGATCCACCTTAGGGTGACTTAAAATAAGATCCAGAATCTTCATATTCCATGTAAGTCTTTGACGGTATTGGGAGTGATAACTCTTTACACCTAGACACTATACTCTTATGTGGATTCATTGCAGTCTGATTTGTGTAACAAAGTGTTGATTATCTGTAACAAGAATGTATAAACTATGGTCTTATTGAAATCTGGAACTAGTGCAAAGATATGATTATCGGATCTGTTGTAACTTGTAACTGCTTGTTTTATAATTCCGTGGTTGTATAATTTATTGTTTATACTGGAAATAACTGGTTGTTATGTCCCATAAATTTGATTTGGGGAAAATCCATGGCTATTAATCTGAATTGATTAATGAAACAACCATAGGGTTTAATATCATAGATTACTTTAGGTTCCCAACTATCATTTGAGAGCATGAGTTAGAATCAGAACAAGCATATGTAGAAAAAATGCGATATGAGACTTTTGATTTAACCATATCATTTCATTTCACATAACTAAATAATTAATTATATTATTTAATTGTATCATTCCATGTCTTTGTCAAGATCCTATCACATCTGCAACCGTTTTTGAGATGCTTTCCAATGCATATTCATACTACTATCCATACATATTTTAATTGAGAAGATTACACAAAATCACTAAATAATATTATATAAACCATGAACCAAAAACTATGTGCTCGTTAATTCATGATCTCCCAAATTAAATACATATCTATTGCCCCATAAAACTTATCTTATTGATGCACATCCTAAAATGTACCACAGTTAAGAAAAATAATTGTATGATGTATCACACATTTCTCTACAATAAATCTTTGTAATAAGAATACAAAATTATATAAGATAAAATTGTATTTTTAGATAAAAAAATTTTACATGGTCTTTCATATTATGATGGATGCTTTTATTTTAACTTTTCAAAGATCACATCTGCCAAATCCAACCTGATTTTTTGAACTAGCCAGATTTGTTTGTTTGGTCAAGACTTTTCAATTTATATAGAAGTTTAACTGATATTTATTTTAAAAAAAATGCATTTCCTAATTATTTTGACCTCCCAAATGAATCAAAAATTCAAACCTACTAACTATTTCAAAATCCTTACTGCTTATTCTAAGTTAGTTGTGCTTATCAAGTCCCACTGACCTTCATTTGTGGACATCATTACATTTCACTTGTCTTTCTTTTTGCATTTTAAATCCTTTGCTATTGGATATATCATATATCTATATTTATTTTCCTTGAGGACAGTTATGCATTTGAATTTCTAAATTATCTACCATTACCAAGAAATAAATAAAAGTTGATAATTATCTAAAATGTTGTCTAGCCATAATGAAAATATAGGACACTGATACAATAAGAGAATTTTCCCTATAAGTATAGTCATAAGCAAACAATCAGTTCAAACAGTAATCTTCAAGCACACTATCCACTTTTTTTATATTGAGGTGAAAAAGTTTACAAAATTATATGCACCACCCTTGGGCAATGAATGGAGAGAATCTTATAATATTAAGTACAAACTGATCATTGTAAGCTAGAAAAACTCTAGGTAAAGCCCCTATTATCCCCTAAAGTTAAAACTTTGATTAAGTGAAGGCAAGGAAGCTATCAATTTGGAAAAAATGTACCAAATCAAGTTGTCCACTCAAAAGCTCTTCCTCGTCTTCAAGAGGATCAAGACTAATTGTTGCACATTTAGAGAAGGACCCATTTCACAACCAATTTTCTGAGGGATAACAATTTAAGGTTTTTCTAAGTAGCTTCATACAAAGCTTCCTTTTTGCTCAAAATGAACTTGCTAGTCTCCAAAGCAGGCCCTACCAAAAAGGCTCATGCATATTTATTCTTAAACCATACAATTCAAACATAATTTCCCCAATTCTAAATCCTAAAGGGCCCTGGTAGTTCGTTGGTGTAAATATTATGTTTCATTTAATATAGTTTATCCTAAGCATAATATTGGATCTACTTAATTAAACTATAATAGAATATTATAAATATTTAGTTCCCTTCTTTTAGGTAGGTAATAATGATGTGTACATCTTGAGTTGAGGTTTTCAAGTGTCACCACTGTTTCATCAATCTTTGATTGATGACAGTTAGGTGCCACTTCTTCTTAGTTAAAGTTGCCTCTATTTCAATTAGACTGAGCAAATTTACCTGCTCTTGACCTCTTGGACATGTTATCTCTTTGATTCATGTATCCAAGAGGCATATATATTTATACTTTAGTTTTTGTAATTTCCTACATTAATTGAATATTGAATGCCTTTATTGTCCAATTCTAATTTTGTGATTAACTTATAGAAATTAGATCTTAAATAGATTTTTTTGTGTATATGACAATTTCTAACACCCTGCAACTAAAACCCATGCAAAAGGGACCCTTCACCACAATGATAAAATATACGAATGCTAGGAAAAATGAGGGGTAACACTACTCTATATCCTATGCTTTGAAACCAAATAGTGTTACAGAATCCATGTTACCATCATGCAATGTATTGTCCCCTCCTAGTCTCTGAGCTGTGGATATAACCTTTAACCTATTCCAGAGTTCCTATAGGCTAAACGGTGTTAGTAAGGGAACTCAGTTCCAATCTTGTTGTGATTAACACAACAAATCTATTTAAGATCTAATTTTGTGATTAACTTATAGACATTAGATCTTAAATAAATTTTTGTGTATATGACAATTTCTAATACCCTGCAACTGCAGCCCATACAAAGGGGACCCTTCACCACAATGATAAAATATACGAATGCCAGGACAAATGAGGGGTAACACTACTCTGTATCATATGCTTTAAAACTAAATAGTATTATAGATTCCCTATTACCATCCTGTAGTGTAATGTCCCCTCCTAGTCTTTGAGTTATGGATATAACCTTTAACCTATTCCAAAGTTCCTATAGGCTAAACAGTGTTGGTAAGGGAACTCAATTCCAATCCTTTATGTGGGGTTTTTAGAGTTTCAGGTGGACTTTTTTTTCTAGCAGGGGGCCAAGTCTAGCACTTACTAATTATAGTAAGTCTCTTCACATATTAGTTGTCACACCAGTTTGAGTTTTTAGAATATTTACTATTTTTAGTAGTTACTAAAAATAGTAAGTCTATTTATGGAAATTGTTCATGGCTAGGCTACTTAAAACAGTGTCATTTCAGTTGGGCGTTGGGTTTGCTAAGGTTGGATTAATTTAATATTTGTATTTCCCCTCTTGAAATGTTTTAATAAAGTTATTTTAGAACTTTATGTTGAGGGTTAGAGGGGTCATAAAGTTGTACCTTGGCACCTAGCTGATGAACTTAAGTGTTTTTAAAGCATCAAAATCGTTTAAGTATGTTGGTTAAGTGGGACACCCAAGGAGGCTTATGCAAGGTTTAAAATGTATTTTTTATTAGAAAAAAAGGAAAAAAGGGTGGAAAAGTTTGGAGGGAAGTTAAGTTTCAAATGTTGTGTTGCCCTAATCTTTCATTGAGCCTATATTATCTCATTGGAGCCTCATTTGGTTAGGTTGAGTTTGGTTGCATAACAGGATGTTCCTAGAATTTCTCTAGGGGCCTGTAGTTTGATGTTGAGGATGAAAAACATCTTCAATCAGGAGTTGGTTTTGGTAGTGAAAGACCCACCCTAGCTATTTGGGGTGTGATTCCATTCAAGGGTCACTTTAGAGCTTCATTGTTTTTAGTTCCAATCAAAATATCATGAAGATGTTCAAGTATTTTTGAGGAGTTATCAGTGGTTTTGGTGTGAGAAGGCTTGGCATCATTTTGGCTTGTTTGGTGTTATATTTTTGTGGTTATTTTTAGAGATTTTTGGGCATTTCATGATAGTTTGAACTTGGTTTTTTAAACATAACTCCTTATTGGTTTGTGATTGCATTTTGGGTATTGGCTCAAAGGAAACTCCACATCAAGGCAACCAAGATAAGGTATTCACATGAATTTATTGATAAGAAATAGAATTTATAGAGAAAATCACCCTATCCAAGAGGACACCCAATCTGAGGTGTATTTCCAAATTTTTGGTCTGTCATGTTGAGGTGTGTTAACTATCGTTGTGGGGTTTGATAGAGTGGATTTAGGCACTTAGTTTGCAAAGGAGATTGATGGTCTATCTCTTGGTGAAGAAAATTGCAATTTGGAGACTACATATTGTTGTTATGTGTTCATATTTCTAGGTCTGGTTTTGATTCTTTGTGAGTTAAAAGTGTTTGTAAAGACTAAATTTTTATGTTACTTTATCTAAGAAAATATAATCTAAGAGTATATATTTTGGTAGAAAGTTTATCCATATTTTTAGTTATTTATGCTATCAATGTATTATGCATGAATAAACCATGAATTGAACTTGAAAGCAAACCAACAACATCAAAAAAATCACAAACAAAAAATAAGCAATCAAAAAAATAGAAATAAAAAATCATGGGCAACCATTACAGTGGTATCAAAGCACTAACCGTCTTGCCAACCAATGGGTAAAATTATTCTATGACCATTAGTGACAGAGAAAGGAGGTATCAAGAAAGATTTAGGAAGAAGGAAGAAGGTTATTGGGGACATTTTCCTTCATATGAAGAGGAAAAACAATCGAAACCTTATTCAGTTGAGTGATCCAGTTCAAAAAATATGGGTGATATGGGAGAAGAAGCTGGGAGACAAGAGGCTCCACCTGATAGGATGATGTTACTCCTAGATGCCTTGGTTAGAGGGAAAGGGAGAATAGCCCAACAACTTGAGTAGTTGATACAGAGAATGAATTATTTGGGAGAGGGTAATGAAGTACAACAGTGAAGATCAACTAATCAACAGAATGGAGGAGCAATGGGAAGGCCCCTTATGCCTATTCTTCCACCTAGAGTTGAGGCTCCACCTAATTCAGAGCTTACTTTGTTTGTACAACAAGAAAAATTTAAACAAGATTGGTTAGATGCAAGGCTTGAATTTCAACAAGATATATCACTTTTGGAGTACATGGATCTTAGGATGTAGCATACACCCACTAGGGGTAATAGGGATTAGAATAATGATCTTTGTAGGAAGGTTGGGGAGCTTAATCTTCCATATTTTGATGGTTTAGGAAAGATGGAAATGAGAGCTTGGGTCCAAAAGTTGTACACTTCACACTTAACCTCGTGCCAGAGTTGGAATCCACACAATATGCCTTTATTCATCTAGATGGTATTGTGCACATGAGTGGTGGTACAATGATATGGCTACCTCAAGTGGGACATGCATAGATAACCTCATATGCTGAGTTTACAGAAAGACTAATAGAGAGGTTTGATAAAAAGGATCCAAAACTACATTTTAAGGAACTAGCACAACTGAAACAATGGGGAACAGTTGATGCTTATGTTGCATATTTTCAAAAATTGTCTATTTTAGCGACTAATTTATCAAAGAGAAGGCTCATAATACTCTTTATCGATGGGTTATCTGATCCTCTTAGGGGTTAGATTAAGGCTTTCAACCCACCTACTCTTTAGGAAGCCATCAAAAAAGCAAGGGACATGGAATCATCCACTTCCAAGAATAAATTTCAAACTAAAGGGTTGTTGTCCAACAAGGAAAAAGACAAAAAAACATGTTACAAGGGAGCATGAACAACTTAAGAAACAATACACTAAGATTGACAGTGAGACCTTAAATGAACTTAGGAGGAAGGGATTATGTTTAACATGCAAGGAGACTTGGTCCCAAGGTCATAAATGTGCAGTTAAGAGGAAATCACTCCTAATAGAGTACCAATCTAGTGAAGAAAGTGCATCAAATAAATCTGACCATTAACCTAATTATGAGGAAAGTGAGGACGAAAAGGCACCAAAAAGGGTGGTAAGGAGGAGGACAAAGATGGGAAGTTAGCACAATTCTATATCTTTCAAAAGAACAAGTCTCTTCGCATTAGAGGAGTACTTAAGGGGCAGCAGATGGTGGCATTGATCAATATAGGAGCTACTCATAATTTCATTGATGAGGGCTTGGTTATTCGTAAAAGCCTCCAAACACAGGAGGTGAGTGGTTTCCGAGTAATGGTAGGAAATGGTTTCACTATTAGTCATATTAAGATGGTCCCATAGTTGAGTATACAGTTTGGTAACTATGAGGCTAAGGAGGATTTCTAAGCGGTTAGTATTGGAGACACTGATGCAGTTATGGGGATCCAATGGCTATATTCTTTTTGAGAGATCACTCTTAATTTTTAGACCATGGAGTTGAAATTCAAATTAGAGGGAAATAATCTTGTCTTGAGGGGCATGTCAAATGGAGGACCATGTGTGGTGTCTTTCAAATGTATGGAGAGACTTTTCAAGCATGATCAGGTAGAGTGGGTAGCATAGTGTGTTATTTTTCCTACGGTTATAGAGGAGGTTAAGAGGTCTTATCCACCAGATATACAAGAGCTTCTTTCCAAAAGAAGCAAGGTGTTTGGTAGCATTCGTCTAGGTAAGCCTCTTGATAGAGGCATTGAGCATGCGATAGAGTTAGAGGAGGGAACTAAACCGATGATTAATGCTCACTACAGGTATCCTAAGAGACTTAAGGATGATATTGAGAAAGTCATACAAGAGCTTTTGGAGATGGGACATATTTGGCCAAGCAAGAGCCCATTTGCTTCTTCGATTGTCTTGGTGAAGAAGAAGGATGGGACTATGTTTATGTGTGTGGATTATAGAGCACTTAACAAGAAGACAATTAAGAATAGATATCCCATTCCACACATTGATGAGTTGCATGGAGCAATCTATTTCTCCAAGATAGACTTCAGATCGGGTTACTATCAAATTAGAGTCAAGGAGGAGGATGTGGAGAAGACTGAATTTAGATGTCACTTTGGAAATTTTTAGTTTCTTGTCATGCCTTTTGGTTTGATAAATGTACCAACTACTTTCTAGTCATGCATGAATAGGGTGTTCAACAAACACTTGTGTAAGTTTTTCCTAATATTCTTTGATGACATCCTTGTTTTTAGTAGATCATAGAAAGAGTATTTGAGACACTTGGATAACGTGTTGGGTATTCTTGAGAGTGAATCTCTTTTTGCTAAGGAGTCTAAGTGTGAGTTTGGGATGACTGAGTTGTTGCATTTGGGGCATATAATCAACATTGATGGTATTCATCTTGATCTTGATAAATCAAGGCAATACTTGATTGGCCACCACCCACTAATTTGACACAACTTAAGGGATGTTTTGGCTTGTGTGGGTTCTACAGAAGGTTTGTGAATGATTTTTCACTAGTTGCTGCCCCACTTACTAATTTGACTAAGAAAGGGGCATTCTCTTGGTTAAAGTCAATGCAAAAATCATTTGATCAGTTAAAAAAATTGATGAGTTTGTGCCCTGTTTTTGGTGATTCTTGATTTTTCCAAGCCATTTGAGCTTGTGTGTGATGCTTCTGGTGATGGTATAGGGGATTTCCTCATTCAAAAAAAACATCCAATTGTATTTGAGAGCAAAAAATTGAGAGAAAGTGAGAGAAGTTATTGAATTTATGATAAGGAGATGTTAGCCATAATGCATGCTTTGGCTAAGTACAAACAGTATCTTGTTGGGGGAAGATTTATTATTAAAACTAATCATATAGTCTAAAATACTTTCTTAATCAGAAGGATTTGAGTGAGAGACAACAAAAGTGGGTTAGTAAACTTCAAGCATACAAATTTTGGCATTGAATATTTCAAAAGGAAATGAAATGTGATGGCTAATGCACTATCCAAGAGACCTCATTTGTGTGTTTTTTCTAAGATGGAAGCAAATTGGAAGGAGAGTATTTAGGATGATTATGCAAAGAAGAACCTTTCCAATAACATTCTTGATGGTACATTGGATGATGATAAATATAGTGTAAGGGATGGTTTGATCATCTACAAAGATAGGATTTATTTAGTGCCTGAATCCAAGTTGAAGGAGTAGATTTTTAAAAACTTTTCATGACACTCCTATGGTCAATCACTCGAGTTTTTATAAGACATATAGGTAGATCCGTGAGAGAGTTTCATGGAAGGGGATGGAGGAATACATTACCAAGTATGTACGTGAGTGTCAAGTGTGCCAAAAAACAAAAATGAGCACACATACCTTGCTACTCTGCTACAACCTTTTCCCATTCCTACTCAGAAGTGGGAGAGTATTTTAATGGATTTCATTACAAGGCTTCCCAAGGTGCAAGGGAAGGATTGTATTTATGTTGTGGTAGACGTTTTTGACCAAATTTTCCCTTTTCTTACCATATCAATAGGATATACAACATTACAAGTGGTAGATTTGTTCTTTAAGGAGGTGTTTAGACTTCATGGGGCACCAAAAAACATCCTAAGTGACAAGGACAACAAGTTTATGATCTTTTTTTGGTGAGAGTTGTTTAAGTTAATTAGTATCAAGTTGACTCCTAGCACTAGTTACCACCCCCAAACCGATGGTCAAATTGAAATAATCAATAAATGGGTGGAAGGCTACCTTTAGAACTATGTTTCAGGACAACAAAAGGCATGGGTTAAATGGTGTGACTTCGAGGATTTTTTCTACAACTCCACATTCCACATGTCCATTAAGATGTCTCCTTCATGGGTTTGTATGGTTACGAAGCACCTAGCTTCATTGATTTGTTATTTGGTGATTTTAGAGTCCCCAGGGCTAAGGATTTCTTGCAAGAGAGTCAAGACATAATGAGATTCTTGAGAGAAAATATTCAACATACACAAAATCAGTAGAAGTTGTACATTGATCAACACTGTACCCTAGTAGTAGAATTTGGAAAGTAAATGACTATGTGACTAAAAATTTTAGTCACAACAACTAAAAATGACTAAATTCTACTAGTTTTTTGTAACTTAGCTATAAATGAGTAAATAAATGACTAATTTGGTCATCAACTAAAAAATTATTTAGTCATTCAAATCAAAATGACTAATAATTAGTCACACAAATACAAATTAGACAATTTTTTTAAAAAAAGGCATTGGGCAATTATTGGTGAGGGTGTACTGCACACGACTCATTATTCATTGAATTCCTCATTTCGTTAGTTGGTTAGCCTTGCACTAAGGCATTTTGGGTTATAGCAACTACTTGCATGGGTGATAAAGCTTTTTTGGAGAGGACCTGGAGACTCCTAAAAAGGTAGGCAAGGAATTTGGAGTTTGCTGCAATGAATTTGAAGTTAGCGAGACCATCTACAACAAAGTCAGATTTGGGGATGCCCTCTGCAATGAATTCAAAGGTAATTTGAAATCCTCATTACATTAAACACAAAATATATAGCTTTTTGATTGGAAACTTACAATAGTTACATAGGAAACTAAGTACCAAAACCGTATAGGCAGTTTATGGTTTAGGGGATAATTTTTCATTAGTTTCCTCTACACATTTTGGAGCATATGGGAATTGAACTTGTAACTCAAGTGAAACACCACCTTCTTCTAGTTGTTAGAAGAATTCCATAACCTTAAAGCACACAGAAAAAACTACAGAATTGGCACTGGAGCTTTTATTTATGAATTCATCCCAAATTCCACTTTTATTTATGAATTCAACCCAAATTCCATTTCCTAATGCCAACATAAAATTTTGTTGATCCAACTCTAGTTCATCACACTCAACATGAAGAACCCCAATGTTTTTTAGCAATTCAATGGGTACTTATTCTCTACTCTTCTTCAGAAGAGACTTTGTTGTCTTAAGAGAATCTAAGGTTGCACTAGGGTCTAATGATATTAATAACTCACCCATCTTGATAAATGCATGGGCATCATGTGTATCTATGCAAGTTTCCTTTCTTAAAATTTCCAAAGCCTTCTTTGTCTGCCCTTGTTGAGCATATATATGGCCTACATCTTTTAAGCTCTCATAATTCTTAAGGTAGACCTCCAAAACCTTTTCAAAATTTGAGAGAGAACTCTTAATATCTCCCAACTTCAATTGAACCTATACACAAAATCTTGTGGCCTCTGGCTTTCCTTGATTGATTCCATGTAGTAGTGGCTAGTGGTGTCATAATCACCTTTACTATGATAAGACTGTGCAAGATTATAATATGAATGAGATTTCATGAGAGGGTGGCCAGTTGAAACAAGAGTTATCTCAGTCAACTGTTCCACAAGAGAATGCTTCCCTATGAAGAAAAAATGGTTTGCTAAATGATTCAATACCATTGCACAGTATAGACCTATAATTCAAAGGCTCTACACATCTTTTCCATTCCTTCATGAACACTACCTTTTTAACGATTTGTGAGAATCCTACAAGTAAAAAATGCACAAAATTGACCACAAAGACTTATGTAGATGCAGGACATCATTTCTTAATGCCTCCATAAAATTTTGTCGAGACAATTCTACTTCACCACGCTCAAAATGAAGAACCCTAGAATGTTGTTTAACAATTCAATGGGTACTTCTTCTCTGCTCTTCTTCAGAAGAGACTTTGGAATCTTATGAGAAATCTAATGTTGCACTAGGGTCTAACAATATTAATGACTCATTCATCTTGATAAATGCATGGGCATCATGTGGATCTATGCGATTTTCCTTTTTTAAAATTTCTAAAGCCTTCTCTATCTACCCTTGCTAAGTGTATATATGGCCTACAACTTTTAAGCTCTCACAGTTCTCAGGGTGGACCTCCGGAACTTTTTCAAAATTTGAGGGAGAACTCTTAAGATCTCCCAACTTCAATTGAACCTATCCCAACCCAAAGTATGGCAACACAAAATCCTATGGCCTCTAGCTTTCCTTGACTGATGCGATGTAGTAGTAGCCAGTGGTGTCATAATCACCTTTACTATGATAAGATCATGCAATATTATAATATGAATGAGATTTCATGAGAAGGTGGTCAATTGAAACAAGAGCTATCTCAGTCAACTGTTCCACAATAAAATGCTTCCATGTGAAGAAAAAATGTTTTGCTAAATGATTCAATGTCATTACACAGTATGGGTATAATTGAAAGGCTCTGCACATCTTTTCCATTCCTTCATGAACACTACCCTTTTCACTAACTGTGAGAATCCAACAATTAAAAAATGCGCAAAACATACCATAAATATTTTTTTCAAACAACAAAATTTCCAACAAATTGTGTTTAAAACCTGCACAAAAATTCAAATAAAATCACATTGATTTTCATGCCAAAAAAAACAACGAGACCATAGCTTGTTGCTTACTATTATGCTTTGATATATTTTTTTCCAAGCATCCATAGCTTGTTTGAAATCACTTGTTTAAATGCTTTTAGCCATAGTAGCAAGGTAGTGAACTATTTGATAAAATGTTTTGGTAGACATAAATCTGGTAGCATTGACAAGGAAATGAACTCTGGAAAAAATGCCTCAAATAAATGTGGTCTCATGGTGATGGAATGCCATGACGAATGCCATGAAAAGCGAATTATTATGGATTGTCATGGAATTCCATCACCATGTGACCACATTTATTTGAGGCAATTTTTCAACCTGTCCACTGCCTTTTCTATGCTATTGCTTACTATTATGCTTTGATAGATTTTTTCCAAGCATCCATAGCTTGTTCGAAAGCACATGTTTTCAGATTTTAGCCATAGCAACAAGCTATTGAACTTTTTTGATAAAATGCTTTAGTAGACATGTATGAAAATATGGTAGAATAGACAAGGTAGTGAGCTATTTGAAAAATTGCCTCAAAGAAATGTGGTCTCATGGAAATAACCTTCTTCTCCATCTTCTCCATCTTCTCTGTCTTCTCCTTCTTATTCTATTAATTCTATTTCTTCTGCTAATCCTTTCAAAGGTGCACATAAGCCTAAAATTAAATTGGATGTAAAATTTGATCTACCTAAGTATTGTGGGGAATTAAATGCTGAAAAATTAGATGATTGGGTTCAACAAGTAGAAGTGTATTGTAGAGTTCAAGGTCTCTTAGATGATGCTTCTAGATCTAGTTAGCTACTCTTCGGTTGGGAGAAAAATCTCTAATCTGGTGGGAGATTAGAACTCGGCAAGAATTTCACAACATGGTAGAGTTAGTTTAATTTGGGAAAAATTTGTTAATGATCTCAAGAAGAAATTTTATCCCCTAGGCCATATGCAATAGTTAATGATGGATTGGAAAAATTTTAGGCAAGGGAAAAGTCAAATTGTCCAAGAGTACACCCATTAATTCAGAAAAGGGCTATTGCATTAAATGTCCCATTGTACACCCAGGGCACTTTACTTAAGTACATAGGTGGTTTTCACTCTTACGTAAGACATTCTCTTTTGGTTTTGAATCCTAGTAATCTAGATGAAGTTTTTGTACAAGCTACACACTTAGAGTTAAGAGGTAAGGGTACTTTCATTGATAAGTCTGACAAGAAGCCATCTAAGCCTAAAGAGAAATTTGAAGACAAAGGAAAGGGGAAGAAGAAAGATACCATTAAGAAGAAAGATGATAAGCTCTCATGCTCTCATTGTGATAGGCAAGGTCATGATGAAGAACATTGTTGGCAGTTGCATCCAGAATTGAAGCCAAAATGGGCTCGTAAATAGAAAGATAAGAAGGAAACTACAAACTTTGTTATGGATCTTGGTTCAGAGTCTAAAGACGAAACTAAGATAACAACAATGGGATTAAAAGGTAAGACTTCTATTACCAATGTTTCTATTGCTAGTTGTGCTTCTACTTCTCAAGTCCATGTTGTCCCTGAAGATAAGAAAAGAAATGAGATTTTTCACATAAGGGTTGTTGCTAGGCACACTAAAATTGATACTCTGATAGATAGTGGATCTCAAATTAACTTAATATCAAAAAATGTTGTAAGGAATTTAGGATTGAAAAATACACTGCATCAAAAACCTTATCCACTAGGCTGGGTTTGTGAAAACAATGAATTGCAAGTAACAAGATAGTGCATTTTGAGATTCACAATCACAAGTAAATTTGTTGATGAGGTGCAGTTTGATGTGGTTCCACTAGATGTTTGTGGGATAGTGTTGGGCAGCCCATATTTGTATGATCATAAGGCTATTTTCTATAGGGAATTTAATCATTATCACTTGTTTAAAGATGGTATCAAGTATATTGTACATTCTCACAGGATCAAAAATGATAAATCTTTTGCAAATACAGAGCAGTTAAAAAGGGTGATTAATGCAAGTAAATATTTTTCTCTTATGTTTGTTAATTTAGGTTGTTCTAGACATGAACTTGAGATAATCAAGGCTAATCAGATGTTGCAGGATACACTAATAGTATAGCATGAGGAAAAAATAAATGAAAGCATTGATGATCCAAGTCTGCAACTTTTGGATGGGAATTTGGACATTCCCTTGGGTAAAAATGTTCTTGTTGTGAAAGATAGACATGTTGATTCATTCACTTTCGTATCTGCATTGTTATTCAACTTGATATTAGTCAGTGTTTATTGGTAAATGACTGTAATAGTTGATGTAGATGCTTATGGAAGTGATAGAATGATGTATATGTTCAACAATGTTTTTGCATTCTTGATTTGTGTGTTGAGCCAGGTGTACAAATGGACAAGTGATACATGACATTTGGGGAGGCCATTCTCTTACTTAAATTCTGAATAAATGTAACTTTTGGAGGTCCAAAAGCTCTCCAGTGGGGAGGATTGATCCAGGTAGATACTTGTCAAAAATTGAAGTGTTGTGTATGCCCTAGATTTCATTATCATGCCGAAGATCTTGTCAAGAGCTTTCTGAAAATTTTTGAATGAACCAAATCTTAGTCCGTATGTGAAAGTTATGGCTGGTCAAATTTGAGGGTGGACCATAATGATGTGGCAAGAATTATGACGTGGTAAAAATTATGACATGACTATTTAAAATAGAATTTAATAGCTGAACTCCCTTATATTTAAATTATTAAACCTTTGATGTTTTAAAAGCCCATACTACAAGATTTTTAAGGGGATTTATAAAGATTCTTTAATATTTTTAAGGATCTTAAAAGATTTTTAGAGGATTTTCAAAGATTTACATATGTGAATGGGAGATATGCAATATTTGCAAAATCATATGGTTTTAGGCCAAAATTCAGAAACTTTATGTATAAAAGAGGGGGTAGATGGTGAGTTGGGTATTGGAAATTATTGGAATTGTGAGAGTTTTGGCTTGAGAATAATTAATCAAGTTTACTTGGAGGAATAATTATAGTGTGAGAATTTTTGGAGGAGAAGAATTATAAGGTATTATTATACACCAAAATTATAAAAGGCAGAGAGATTGTGAGGAATTTTGTGCATGTTTTGAAGCTTGAATATTGTAAGAAGGCATTTTCAAGTGCTTGGCAATATTAATGAAAGTAGTCCAACATTGAGAAGCAGACCCAGAGATGTAGTCCTTTGAAGGATGAAATTCGTTATCAACTTGTGTTTGATATTTCTATCTTCCATCTCACTCTTCTTCTATCTCTTGTCTTACATTCTCTCTAATTTCATTTCAGTTTATTTTTCAATTTAGTATTTGATTTATAATTACAACATTTTAGTAATTAGTAATTTCACTAATGTAAAAGTGAACCTAGTTTGTAATTTCAACGGTTAAACAACATTGTCATGCAATTCTGTCTAGATCAGGAATAATTGTAATTAAGGTTAAATACATTTGAATTGTAAACCTCTAATTACAGATCATACCACATTTCTTTGAGGCATTTTTTCAACCAGTCCATTGCCTTGTCTATGCTATTTCTTACTATTATGCTTTAATAGATTGTCTCCAAGCATCCATAGCTTGTTTGAAAGCACATGTTTTAGGCTTTTAGCCATAGCAACAAGGAATTGAACTTTTTTGATAAAATGCTTTAGTAGACGTGTATGAAAAATGTGGTAGAATAGACAAAGAAGTGAACTGTTTGAAAAAATGCCTCAAAGAAATGTGGTCTCATGGAATGCCATGACAAGAAAATGCAATTGGTAACTACTCCTAGCTATTAGTTATGCAATGTGAAGTAATTGCATAACTGCTTAGGTTGACTTTGTAAAAACTATATTGTAATTGACATTTTGTCATCTATCAACATCTAGTTATTAGTTATGCAATATGAAGTAATGCTTTGAGTTTGAAAGATGTGCAATGCAATGTAATTAGAAATTTGAATATAAACTACAAAAATCTACTTTTTGCAATTCATTAGTTAAACTCTTTATTTTATTTTCTCTCTATAAATCTATTGCTATGAAAATTCCTTTCAATTAAAAAAAATAGTTTTTCTCTCTTAGTCTACAATTTTTTACATTTTTTCATCTATCGACATCTAGTTATTAGTTATGCAATATGAAGTAATGCTTTGAGTTTGAATTATGTGCAATGCAATGTAATCAACAATTTGAATATAAATTACAAAAATCTATATTTTACAATTCATTTGTTAAACTCTCTATTTTATTTTCTCTCTATAACTCTATTGCTATGGAAATTCCTTTCAATTAAAAAAAAAAATTTGTCTCTTAGTATATAACTTTTTACATTTTGTCATCTATCAGTATCTAGTTATTAGTTATTCAATGTAAAGTAATGCTTTGAGTTTGAAAGATGTGAAATGCAATGTAATCAACAATTTGAAATAAACTACAAAAGTCTATTTTTTATAATTCATTAGTTAAACTCTCTATTTTATTCACTCTCTATAACTCTATAGCTATGGAAACGCCTTTCAATTAAAAAAAAAAAGTTTTTGTCTCTTAGTCTACAATTTTTTACATTTTGTCATCTATTAGAATCTAGTTATTAGTTATGCAATGTGAAGTAATGCTTTGAGTTTGAAAGATGTGCAATGCAATGCAATCAACAATTTGAATATAAACTACAAAAATCTATTTTTTACAATTCATTAGTTAAACTCTATTATATTTGCTCTCTATAACTCTATTGCTATGGAAATGTCTTTCAATTAAAAAATAGTTTTTGTCTTTTAGTCTACAATTTTTTGTAGCTATGTGTAGAAAATTATAGATGGATCAACACTGAAGGTTGAATACAGATCAATGCCATGCATTTGATGAGAGAGTAGCCAATGAGAGGGACATGGAAAAATATGCATGTCCATATAATGATTGTCTTGGTGGAAAGGTGAAAAAAAGAAATCAGATCAATCAACATATGATAAGATATGGGCATAGTGGTATAAGCCCTTGGGATTACAATTATTATGAAGATATGATAGAATTGTAGAGTGTGAGATATGAAGAGGCAACAAACATAGATGAAGTGGCACCAAACATAGATGAAGAGGTAGCAATGTTAGATGAAGGGTTTGAAGAACTGATAGAATGTTGAATGGGGGTCTAAAAACTGATTGGGCCAAGTTGATGGAGGATGCTTTAAAGCCTACATATGCTAATTACAAGTTAAGTCATTTGACAACAATCCTTCAAATTTTTAACTTGCAAGTGGTGTTTGGTTGGACAAATGAGAGTGTAGACCAGTTATTGGCATTATTAAATTCATTGTTACCACCTGACTCAACATTGCCAACAAAACAATGCAAATTTAAAAAACAAATCACTAAGCTAGGATTAGGGTATGAAAACATCCACACATGTGTGAATGGTTGTGTATTATTTCACAAGAATCTTGCAAGTGATAGTGAATTTCTGAAATGTCATGAAGCAAGGTATAGACAAGGGTTGAAATTAGTTGTGGTTCCTAGAAAGGTTCTTTCCACTTTTTTGGTAATCTCATGATTACTCTGAATGTATAGGTGCAAAGACATTGTTGAACTTATGCAATGACATGCCCAAAATAAGAGCATCGATGGAAAACAACATGTGTTTGATTTTAATACATGGATGGAATTTGATAATTGATGGCCTTATTTTTCTCAAGATCCTCATACTATAAGGTTGGGTCTAGATCTAGATGGGGTGAACCCATTCTCAGATCAAAGTACTAAATGGTCAACTTGGCCAATGTTTTTAATAAATTATAGCTTGTCTCCATGGTTAGCAACTAAACCATTTTTCTTAATGGAGAGGCACAAATCCGTGAGTGGGAGAAGGTGGGACTTAGGAGTTTTGAAAACTGTGGAGTCTAAAGACATTGACGAGGATGATGCTGATGTTGTGGATGATCCTTCATTGGTGTCTTGGCTGCGCCAATGTAGGGAGGTGCTTGGGATTTGGTCCCTAGCTCCAGAGTGTTGGGTGCAGGTGTTTGGGCCCTCATCCTAGCTGGATGGGGGACCCCTAAATGGTCTGGTGTGGTTGTGCTTGGAGCAGAGTGTGAGGTCTTGGCTGCCTCTGCTTCTCTTGTGGGCTATGTTGTTTTGGGGGCATGTGTTTCTTGGTATATGGATTCTCTGGCCTCTTTCTTGCTATGGAAGCTCTGGTCTGAGCTTTTTTCTTAGAGGGATGGTGATATGTTGTGTGGACTCATTGACGAGTTTTGTTGTTGTTCTCCATGTGTTTTCCTTTCGATGACTGTTCCCCATGAGGCTTTGGTGTTGTTACTAATGGATGAGGCTATGACCTTTGTGCCTGAAGGGTTTATTGTTCCTTGTGATGCTGCCTTTTGGTTGGTGTTGTTGTTGATGGTGGTGGTAGAAGCATTTGTGGTGTAGGGCTTTGTTGTTCCCAGTGAAGGTTGGTTGCTAGTGATGGTTGAGAACCTCTCTGTTGTGGCTTGGTGCCCCTAATTTTTGAAGATTAACTTGATGAAGGGGTTTGTTATTATTTTTTGGGTTTTTTGTTCTTCTCAGTTTTCTTCTGCTGTGAAGTTGTTGAGGTGTGACTTCTGGGTCATGGTCCTCCATTTGATGGTGATACTTACTCTTTTCAAGGGAGTTTATTTTCTTTTGATGGCCATTTTTTTGTGTTAGCTGAAGGTTCCCGTGTTTATGAACTCTAATCTATTGGGTTTTAGCCATGGATTTTTCTCTCCTTTCATGTACCAATTTCGTTCCTTTTCAAAGGTGGTAATGATTACCCTCTCTTTTGATGTTTTCTTTATAAATCTACAGTTGATGTCTTCTATGGAGGTGAAGGTTGCTCCCATTGAGGTAGATCTCTCTTCTATTGAGGGGAAGGTGGTTGCTATAAATTGGATGGAGAATTCTTTTCTTATCTTCTTGTTCCTATCGAGGGGGATCTTTTGTGAGAAGATGAGTGAATTCGTTGGAGGTTTGGGCTCTCATTTCTCCCTCTCCTATAGAGGGTAGCTCCCTCCTATTGGGTGGGATTGGAATCAATGTTGAAGGTTGGGTGTTGCCACATGAAGGCTATTGTGTTTCAGTGCTCCATAGCACCCCCTTTTGAGGTGGGGTTTTTGGAGATGTTGGTGTTTTTGTTTAGGGGCTTGATGGTGCTCTACACTATCAAGAGGACTGTCTCTCTTGGATCAGGGGTGTATTATCTAAGTAGCTAGTTTGCTAATGCATGGCTAATGTAGCCAAGTTTGTTGTTTATATAAGTAGGGTTTCAAGCCCTTACTTGTTTTTAAGTTGTAGCATGTGTAGTCATGTTAATCTTTTAGAGGCTGTTGTGGGGATGTTGTTGGTTTATGGGCTATTTTACTTGTACCTTGCTTAATCTTGTACTGGGTTCCAGGATCCCATCAAAACTTGTTTTTTACCCCTAATAAAAAACTAAACCATTTTTCTTAATGCTAATAGATTATACCAGGAAAGAAAAGTGTGACTTCAAATACAATTGATGCTTATCTAGAGCCATTATATGATGAGCTAATGAAATTGTGGAAAGGAATTGAAGAAATTAAATCTTTAAGGGATGATCATTCAATAAAATTCACTTTAAGAGCTTCCTTATTGTTTATGATTCATGATCTTCCTGCATATGACACATTGTTTGGTCTCAATGTTCATGGATACCATGGATGTCCTGCTTGCAACTTTAAGGATTTTTTGAGGACCTTAAGAAGCTTGCATAAGTTTATTTATTGTGGACATTTTTCTTACCTTAAAATGGATCATCCATATCATCAACAAAAAAATGGTTCAATGGTCAAGAAGAGAATCATGAAGCACCATTGCTAATAATGGGTGATTACATTGTTGAGATTAGACAAAAAAGAATGTCATTTATTGAAAATGATGGGATTGTTGGTAGTAGATATGATTCATGTAATGAAAGCAGTGTAAAATGGTTGTGCATATTATATAAGTTGACATACTTTAAGGATATAGCCATTAGGCATACTATTGAGTTTATGTATACTAAGCAAAACATATCCTATGCTATTATAGAAACTCTTTTTGGTACTTTTGATATTATTTCATCATGTGAAGACTTTTGACAACTAAAGATTCGTTGAAATATTTGGGTTCAAAAATATGATGATGCAAAACATAGAAAACCTATTTCTCCTTATGTTTGGACAAAGGAATAACATGCACAATTCTTACAGGTTCTGTCTTAGACTCATTTTCCCACTAGATATGTCATAATCGAGAATATTTTATCTATTGTGGTAAATATATCAAGTTTGGAAAAGGGGCCAAGATTGGCAATTATAAGGTTGGGCCTAATATTAAAGAGAATGAGTTTGCATGTATTAGTTCCTTCAAACTTTGATAGTTTGAGGGAGGAGGTTGTTGAAGTCCTTTGTCTATTAGAACGAGAATTTCCACCAACAATCTTTAACATTTATATGCATCTTTTGATTCATCTAGAATATGGACTAGAGCATTGTGGCCTAGTAAGAATGAGATGGATGTATTATATAGAATAATATATGAAGGTTTTGAAAAAAAAAATTGTACTAGGAAAAAACTAGAAGGAAGCATGTCTGAGAGATATTCAATGCAAGAGGCCATGGGATTTTGCACAAAATAATGAAGGATTTTAAAAATGTCAATCAATGTGTATGGGATGATGACGAAGATGAGAGAGTTGCAAGTGGAGTATTAGAAGGAAATGGATGTTTCTTCAAGCTATCGCATTAAGAAACAAGTGTGATACATTTCTATATTCTTCAAAACACATCTCCATTCGATAAGTGGTGTAGGTAAAAAAAAAATTACACAATAATTTATTTACTCAATTGCATTTACATATATATATTTTTTAATCTTACTATTTGTACATTAATATTCTATGTAGAAAATATGAAGAAGAGAATCAAGCTTGGATGCAACATCGACCTCAAAAGCACATACATCATGATTTGATTGGAGGTGATTCTTGTCCAAAATTTGAAGAATGGATTGCTAATGCAGTTAGTGATGCAAAAGAAGAAGGTCAGGATATAACAACGGAGGAAAGTGAACTTTCACAATCTCCACATTTATGGGCTATGCGTTTTAGTGGAATGTGGACCTATGGTAGTGATTTAAGAGTGGAAGAAAAAGACAAATGAAAGACAAATTGTGATTGTGTTGTAAGTGTTGAATTTCTTAATGAAACTAAAAAGAAATTTTATATTGGATATTCAAGAAATTATTCAAGTGAATTTTGGTGAAAATAGTACTATAAATATTAAAATGTAAGTGGATCCGACCATCCACAGTACAATTTGATGAGTATGGATTTGTACATGGAAATACAAGATAATTTTTATCAAAGATGAATGAGTCGTATGTTTCCCCTCTTCAAAAAAACAAATCATTTCTAATTGATGATGTAAGAAGACTAGGATTGTCATATGCCATTCAAATAGAGTCTCATTCAAAATGAAAATTCAAAGAAGCTATTGATATAATACCTAATGGGCAATATGTTAATTTACAAGAAACATTAAAAGAAGTGGATGAAGATGATGATGGAGTGTTTGAAGAGAGTTTGATTACCAATGAAAATATTGGCAGAGAGAATGTATTGCATGTCACAGATGAGGATGAGGAAGAAAATCAATAAGATGTAGACATAAGTGATCAGGATTCTAATCTTGCTGGCAATGTAGATGATTATGATGATGTTTTGTCACCTTAACTAGCCTATCACCTTAAGAGGTTAGCTTGTCACCTAAAATTTGGTTATATGTATGGTGTAATTTATTATTGAATGTAATAAATATCTGAATATAGGCTTGCTTATTCATTGTTGTTTTACTGATACATTTATGCATGTAATCATCATTATTCTGCTGGTACATTGTATACAAACCCCAAGATGTTCATTGTTGATTTGAAGTGAATTTAAAATTAGGTTCAATCATTCTTCTTGGTTTTCTTACTTTGGTTGAAATTAATTTTGTTTAGTTGGAATATAATTTCTTGTATTTCCTATATGTTTTCTAGATACTAAAATTTTCTAACTTCTCTAGAACTGCTAGATATGAAAATAAGCAAGCAAGGTATAAAGGTACCAAATAATGCAACAAGATACCAATGAAAGTTAAAAACTCTTTAAAATCCTAGGAATAAATTGCAGCCATTTATCTAATATTTGGATAGCTTTAGTTTGTAATACAACTTCTAGCTTCTACATGCATTGAATATGCTTGTGTGAAGGAAACAATAATGAACATCTATGATTTAATAATACATATAGATATCTTAACATTAGGTGAACTAAGCCTGCTCATTACAAACACAAAAATGATCTCTTAGGTCTGACTGACATTGAAAACTAAAACTGAGAGACTACAAAATTAGAAAATTGTTCAATCTTTTCAATAAAATGATATCTAAAATACTGTATTCATAATAAAATCCAATACCGCACTAACGCAATAGGCAATAGAGGTATGCATGGGATGGCGAGACATATAGGTCAATATAAAAATGCTTACTACAATACCACAACAACCAAATATGAATAGCATGAGGTGGAAGTGAGAACATGTTAACAACTAAAGTAAACCACAGCCCCACAAGGGGTAAACAATCACTCAACCACTAGAATTAACCCGCCATCCCACAGGAGTCCAAAGGAGTGTGCACAGGGTGGCAGCACTGCTAACCCTATGATACCACTACCCCACAATGGTCTTGATATGTCAGAGAGGTATTGCAATACAAGTTGTCAAAGAATTTAAATCATCAGTGGCAATTATTACACCACTAAACATGAATTGTTCCATTTCCCAAGATAAAAGGCATGTATTGAACTCAGAATATTGATAGATTATTAAATATTTTGCATGAATTAACATTAATAGTGAGGTGACCGAGCTCAGCAACAAATATACTTGGGATTCAATGAGTTTTTTGCAATCATTCACATAGCTTAACATACCGAAGCCAAGGGAGTTCAAGGGGGAAGGCTCTACTACTATTATTTTGTTGGGTAAGTTCACAAAAACCCTCTGTAACATCTATATAAGAACTATTTTTTCTCCTACAAGTATACACTTAAAGAAATCAAGTAGGAGTAAATTCTTCATCATTCCACCCAAAAGAAGTCAAGTTGCGAGTAAAAGGAAGATTCCATAGTTTCTAAACCAAAGAAGAGGTCCTTGCAACAATCCATTTTAGATGTGTTACCTAATTTTGTAGAAAAAGGATTCAAAAAGGTGTTTAAAGATACAACCTAGGGTGAGTGCATAAATATGGTTCCCAACAAGGGGGCTTAAGTGGCCACTTTTTTTTTTAAATCAGGAAATACTGACCTTGGACGTGAAATTGAGGATAGTTGCACTCAAAATTTTGAGATAGAGGGAGGGAGAGAGAGGGGGGGTGTGGGAGAGAGAGAGAGGGGGGTTGAGAGAGACAGTGAGAAAGAGATTTATGTAGGTAGGGTGCCAAAGCAAGAGACTTGAGAGTGTGAGGGGGGTGAGAGGGAGAGACTTGAGAGATAGGTAGTGAGAGGGAGTGTCAATCGAGATCAAAAATCAAATCAAAAGAATCAATCCGATCAAGAAATCAGGCTTTGAGATCAATCAATATCAAATCCGTCAGATCTCAATCCGATCACGCAAAATCAAAATCGCTCAAAATCAATCAAATCTCAAATCTTTGAAATCAATCGTTTCCTCAATCAAAATCCGGCAGATCGACATCCGCGATCATCAGTCAAATCAGGAAATCAGCATCCCGTCAGAATCCAGGATCAATCCGGTTTCCTCAATCAAATCAGGCATCGAAAGATCCTCAATCGAATCAAACTCAAAATCATCCGTCAACTCAATCATCAAATCAATCTCGAAAAATCAATCAGAACATCAGCAGAGACAAAGTCAGCATCAGATCAGGCAGGATCGATCAGGACTCCTCAATCCGAGATCGAAAGAGAGATCAAAAAAAATCGTCATCCTTGCTCAAATTAATCCAAAATCTTTCCGTCATTTCAAAATAAAGGGTCGTCATGTCAATCATCTTTATCCGGAAAAAATCATGACCGAAATCTCAGAAAAATCTTTCAAAATCAGTCATCAAGTTTCATCAAAATCGAAGATCAAAGTCAATCGGGTCAAAATCAGGCAAATCAGCGAAGTCAATCCGGGTCAAGAAATCAGGCATCATCATCAAAATCAGGATCATCGTTAAATCGGTCAAATCCATCCAGGATCAAGGATCAGGATCCGGATCAAATCCGCGTCAAAATCAGCATCAAAATCCATCAAAATCATCAAATCAAAAAATCCGCTCAAATCCGCGCGAAATCAAACGAAAAATCAAACTCCGCTTTTGCATCATCAATCGAGATCAAAATCGAATCAATCCATCAAAATCAAATCGGTCAGGATCAAAATCCAGAGATCAATCAAAATCGGCACGTCAAAATCATCGAAATCCGCGTCAAAATCAAATCAAACAAAATCAGGCGCATCAAAAATCATCATCGCTTTTGCGATCCGCTTTTCGAAATCAGAAATTTCAAAGATCAATCAAAAAGCATCAAAATCAAAAACATCAAGGATCAGGATAAAATCCAGGATCCGTCAGGATCCGCGTCAAATCGAAAATCATCATCCGCTTTTAAAGATCAAATCAAAAACAAAATCAGAAAATCGAAATCAATCAAATCAGGGGATCAAATCAAAATCCGAAATCATCGAGTCAAGATCCGAAATCAATCCGTCAAAATCGAAAATCAAAATCAAAATCAAGTTTCCAATCAAATCCGTCAAAATTTCAGAATCAGGATCAAATCAAAATCAAATCAAAACAAATCGGATCGGGATCCGTCCAGGATCAAAATCAAGATCCGGCATCAGATAAATCATCCATCAAATCCGTTTTCAGAAATCTTTCAAAATCAAACGTCAAAATCAGGATCAAATCCCGCATCAAATCGCGCGACTCAGGCGGCATCGATCAAATCAGACAGATCAATCAGGATCAATCAAATCCGTCATCAATCAATCGCGGATCCGGCATCAATCAAATCGAATCGAGATCCAGGATCAAATCTTTTGCAATCAAACGAAAATCAGGCAAATCAGGATCGATCAAAATCAAAATCAATCCGAAATCCGCGATCCGCGAGAAATCAAACAAATCAATCAAATCAAAGCGCGATCAAATCCGCGCAGATCAAAAGCGAGATCGAGCATCAGGCATCAAATCAAAATCAGGATCAATCAAAAGATACAATTAGGGTTTAGGGTTGAGGGTATAAGGGTTAAGGGTAGAGGGTAGAGAGATAGAATTATGGTATAAGGGTAGAGGGTATAGATAAAGAGAAAAGAAATCTATAAAAAACCAACTTTCTCATAACACGAGCGCATTTTGAAGAAGTAGAGACATGACTATTTTTAGTAAGAAATAATGCGCTCGAATTATAATGTGAGCGCATTTTGGCTTGCTCTAAAAATGGTAAAAAAATAAATATACCCATGATCTCAAGGCCCACATTTTGCATATTCTCCTAGTTTTGTGTGTGCTCCAACAAAAAGTAGCTTTTTGATGATGTTGTCAAGTGTGCATGCATTTTTTACACATTCCACCACCTTTTTCATGATATTTCCACCACCTTTGCATGAAATAGAAATTTTTCATGTTGAAAGGAATATAATATCAATTCAAATCTAAATTCCATTCAAAAGTGATATACAACTGAAGTTTGGAGGGGAACAAGCTTTTCAAAAAGTCAAATTGTTGAGGAGTTTCAATAAAGAAGAAGCAAAAGCTACACAATTGGGTAGAACTCCTCCATTTGAGACTCTGGATTTTTAGGTATGTGAAGTCTTTACACATTTTATTTCATTCTATTATGGCTTGCTTTCATTTTAGTAATTTTTCATATTCCATGTTGATCATTGTTCACTTGTCATTATAACCTTAGGTTGTCAATGCACATTTTAAATTACACAATTCTATACAGTTGCCAATTACATTTTTAAACCACATCTCTTTGAGGCATTTTGTTATTTAACAATTGACTTAACTTGTGTATGCTTCAACATTTTGTATACACATATATATGACATAAGTTTTAAGGAAGTAAAATAAAACATCATTTCTCAATCCTTTATTATGGATATGCATACCACTCTCCAAAGCTTTCATTGAGGTATTTTGTCAAACAGTTATACCAAGCAGCTGATTGCCTTGTCTGTGCTACCAAATTTTCCATACATGTCTCTAAAAAAATGGGATATACTCCTCCCACATTGATAGATCTTTGAAACTATTTTGGTTTTCATCTCTATTTCTAAAATTACCTCATCACTAAACCTACCTCATCACTTATGTTGTGATATATTTTAAATGTTTCCTTGATTAGTCTACCTACAAGGGATTCTAACCCTTCTCTCCAATGTTTCAATACTTTGTATTCAAGGCTAAGTTAGAAACATGGGGAAAGGTGCAGCCTATATTGCAATCATGGCTCAAAATGGAAGCATGTAAAAAGCATTTGAATTGTTTGACAATAATGTTTTCGTATAAATGTATGCAAAATTTGGTAGCATTGACAAGCTAGTGAGCATGGCAAGATAGTGAGCTCACTCACTAGCTTGCCAATGCGATAGGGTTGAAAAGGTAGCGGTAGTGTATGCCTCATAGAAATGGGGTCTCATAGTGATATTCATTGAGAGACCCCATTTCTATGAGGCATATGCTGCCCCTACCTTGTCAACCCTACCGCATTGGCAAGCTAGTGAGTGAGCTAGCTTGCCAATGCTCCACTAGCTTGCCAATGCAATAGGGTTGAGAAGGTAGGGGAAACATATGCCTCATAGAAATTGGGTCTCATGGTAATCGCCATGAGACCCAATTTCTATGAGGCATATGCTGCCCCTACCATCTCAACCATACTGCATTGGCAGGCTAGTGACTAAGACCAAAATGCAGTAGGGTTGAGAAGGTAGGGGCAAAGTGTGCCTCAAACCAAGGCATAAAACCTATTATTTAATCCTCAAACCACCTTAAACATCATTAAAATAACTAACTCAAACCAAGGAAAGGTTCCTAAAACTCTATCTCTCTTCTCTAAACATTCACTCTCAATTGGCTCACAAGCTAGTAGTAGTACTTAAGCACAAAATGGGTATAATTTCCCTACCAATTTAGATCTTCAAAAACTTAAAGCAATTATGAGAACCCATTAAGGCCTACTTAAACATATAGATAAATCAAGTATGCTTACTATGAAAAATACTCACCTAAAACAGACTGTCCTATTGCTACAAGGCTCAATTAGGCCTTTTTAACAAAACAAGTACCATCAAAATCACTCCACAACATCAAACAACCATGGGTAGATCTTAAACTGGTTATTAAACTTCTAAATCGCCAATCTCCATCAAAGAAATTCTTCACTAATGTAGAAATTCATTAAACCCTTGCTTAAATGCTTAAACTATGCTCAAATAGTGAAGGTTTATTGTAAATATACATTCCAGACCTCCATACACCTTGCCATAGCTTCAAACACCTTGAATTGGGTCTACAAAAGCTAAACAAACAATCTCCTAGCCTTTACCACTATTATTTCTTCATATCATAAGATGTAAGCATCCATTCTTGCATGGAAATCATAGAAAATCACTAGGAGCAGCAACAAGAACTTTGTATCTTCACTTCCTGAATGCTAAAAACTTGCACCTACACTTAAACCTACTCTATTGGTGCCCATTCCACTGAGTCATAGAAGAAACAATAGGTGGAATGTGGTACTAATACATTTTTACAACTTCAAAACCCTTAAACTCAAAATTTTAGACCCACAGTTAGTAAATTGACTGTAAAATCTTTGTTTCTTGATGGAATTGAATCAGACCACCTCAAAACTGAAGCTAGTTCACCTGCCTAATGATTTCAATGATTTTATTTTGTAAAAGGGCTTTGGTGTGTAGTATTTTTATGTTTAAGGTCATGTTTTTGTTTTGAAATAAGGTCTTTAAGAACATGTTGCAATGTTTTGGGTCGGTTTTGGTTAGGAGTCATTTTGAGTCAATTTGGTAAAGTTGCAAAAATTATACATTTGGAGGATTTAATAATAAGATTCACTATTTTTTGCATTTTCCTACATTGAATTTTGTTGCTACAACAACTTGTACATTTTGGTACGGCCTTGAAGTGCTCATTTGTGCATTGGAATTGATAGAGGAGTGAACTACCTTTCATTTGTGTCTTGTCTCATTTGATTTTTTCATAAGGATTTGAGTGAGTTATAGTGTTGTGATAGTCTGCTCTACATCAATATAACTAGCATACAATGTAACTTATTATAAAAACTTTATTTATTAAAACAAATCAACCTAATGATTGTATATCAATATCAATATAGCATACAATCTATTGAAATAAAAACTTGTAATGAGATTTACTCAAATATTGAAATTTATTGTTGCCCTCAAACATTTGTAATTTAAGCAATGTAATCCCTTAACAATCCAAATTACAAAAGGGCAACAATTTTTGACAACCTGTTACCCAAATGCTATGTTGGTTACAAGCATTCTGTCTGAGGCATCAATATCATGTAGAGCACCTCTACAATAACCTCTCTCAGTTTTTGTTATCTCAGAGTCATTTTTTCATGGTGTCCAATTTGACTTGATGGAAAAAGTGTCAATTGCAAGCAATGTAAAGTTGCAAAGTGATAAAAATTTCGTTCTGCAACTCGTGTGACCAAACAGATTGTTCTAATATGTCTGAATGGGTAGGTTTATGCTAGAAATGGTCCTCTTTCACATCCAAACACGCGGAATCGCTCTGAACTACATTCAACCAGATCAATCCCTTAAGAGTCCAAAGTGCAAAAGGGAAACAATATTTGATGAGCTATTACTCGAAAACTATGATGTTTAAGAACTCTTCATCAGATTGTACGAGATCATGTTGAGAACTTCTACAATAACCTCTCTCATTTTTTGCTAGATCTTAGAGTCATTTTCCCATGGTGTCCAATTTTCACTTGATGGAAAAAGTGTCAAATGCAAACAATGTAAAGTTGCAAAGTGGTGCAACTTTCATTCTATAACTCGTGTGACCAAACAAACTGTTCCAATGCATCCGAAAATGTATGTTTATGCTAGACATGGTCTTCTTTCACACCCAAACACGCAGAATCACTCCGAGCTACGTTCAACCAGATCGATCCCTTTAGAGTCCAAACTATAAAATGGATGCAAACTTCAACATGTTGTTACTCAGAGACCGTGATGCTTAGAAACTTATCATATGATTCTATGGGATTGCATTAGGCCTCTCTACAATAACCTCTCTTGGTTTTCACTATCTTTGAGGAATTTTCTCATGGTGGAAAATTTTCACTTGGGGAAAAAGTTGTCAAGTGCAAGTAGTTGAAAGTTGTAAAGTGGTGCAACTTTTATTTTGCAACTCATGTGATTAAATGGACTATTCAAATACATCTGAATAGGTATGTTTATGCTTGGCATAGTCCTCTTTTGCACCCAAACATGTGGAATCACTCCAAGTTACGTTCAACCAGATTGATCTTTTAAGAGTCCAAAGTGCAAAATGGCTGCAAAGTTTAGCATATTATAACTCAAATATCGTCACGCTTAAGAACTTCTCATCTAATCCTATGGGATTGCATTGGGCTCCTCTACAATAATCTCTCTCGATTTTCGCTATCTTGGAGGCGTTTTCCCGTGGTAGTGAATTTTCACTTGGGGAAAATGGTGTCAAATGTAAGTAGTTGAACGTTGCAAAGTGGTGCACTTTTGTTTTGCAACTCATGTGACCAAACGGATTGTTCCAACAAGTCCAAATAGGTATGTTTACACTAGGTATGGTCTTCTTTTGCACCCAAACATGCAGAATCACTTTGAGCTATGTTCAACCAAATCGATCCCTTAAGAGTCCAAAGTGCAAACTGGCTGCAAACTTCAGCGTGATGTTACTCAAATACCGTGATGTTTAAAATTTTTTTATTTGATATTATGGGATCGTGTTATGCCCCTATACAATAACCTCTCTCGGTTTTCGCTATCTCGAAGGCATTTTCCTATGGTGGCAAATTTTCACTTGGTAAAAAAGTTGTCAAATGCAAGTAGTTGAAAATTGCAAAGTGGTGCAACTTTCATTTTTCAACTCGTGTGACCAAACAAACTGTTCCAATACATTTTATTAGGTATGTTTACGCTAAGCATGGTCCTCTTTCACACCCAAACACATAGAATCACTCCAAGCTACATTCAACCAAATTGATCTCTTAATAGTCTAAAGTGCAAAATGGCTACAAACTTCAGCATGTTGTTACTCGGATACCATGATGCTTAGAAAATTCTCATCTAATCCTATGGGATCACATTGGGCCCCTCTACAATAACTTCTCTCAGTTTTTGCTATCTTAGAGGCATTTTCCCGTGTTGGCGAATTTTCACTTAGGGAAAAAGTTGTCAAATGCAAGTAGTTGAAAGTTGCAAAGTGGTGCAACTTTTGTTCTACAATTCATGTGACCAAACGGACTATTCCAACACGTCCGAATAGGTACATTTAAACTAGGTATGGTCTTATTTTACACCCAAACACGCAGAATCACTCCAAACTACTTTCAACCAGATTGATCCCTTAAGAGTCTAAAGTGCAAAATGGCTACAAATTTTAGCATGTTGTTACTCAGATACCGTGATGCTTAAAAAATTTTCATCTCATCCTATGGGATCATGTTGTGCCCCTCTACAATAACCTCTCTCATCTTTTGCTGCCTCAGAGGCATTTTCCCGTGGTGGAAAATTTTCACTTGGGGAAAAAGTTGTCAAATGCAAGTAATTGAAAGTTGCAAAGTGGTACAACTTTTTTTCTTAACTCATGTAACCAAACAGATTGTTCCAATGCATCTAGATGGGTACGTTCATACTAGGAATGGTCTTCTTTCACACCCAAACACATGGAATCACTCTGAGCTATGTTCAACCGACACGATCCTTTAAGGGTTCAAAGTGCAAAAGGGAAGGAATTTTTGACAGGCTACTACTAAGAAAATGTGATGCTTACGAACTCTCCATCTGAGCCTACGGGATCACGTTGGGCCCCTCTATAACAACCTCTCTCGATTTTTGTTATCTTAAAGTTATTTTCTCATGGTGTACAGTTTTCACTTGATGGAAAAAGTGTCAAATACAAAGAGTGTAAAGTTACAAAATGGTGCAACTTTCATTTTGCAATTCATCTGACCAAAAAAACTACTCCAACACACCTCGATAGGTACATTTATGTTTGGCATGGTCCTCTTCCACACCCAAACATGCAGAATTCCTCCGAGCTACATTCAATTGACTTGATCCCTTATGATGGCATGCAAAACAATTGAAAAGACAAACATACACACGACAATTGAGAAGTCCAAGTTTTTTGCACTAAAAGTGTATGATCATTCTTAAGTCTAGCAAGCACAAGATATTTTTCAATTATCCTCCTTTCCCTTACAACAATATACCATCAATTGTATATGCGTACAATGGTGAAACTTTCAAACATTTTATTTGTACTCAATTAACAACTTTGGTTGTGAAGCATTTTGTCATTTTCATTTGAAATGATTTGCTATGCTTGAAAATTGGAGTCTAAGAGAAACAAGTAATGATCTCATGTTTATTTATTATTTGGTGTGATAAATAAAGTTTCCACTATTGAGTCCATTTCTTATTTTGATTATAAATTATAACTTGTTTTCTCCCAAGTCCATGTCCCATATAAGAAATAATATTGCAAAAAAGTTGACATATAAATCTTTCAACGTGTTCATATGGTGATGGATCAAGAACATAGCAATTCATTCTGCACTATGAGGATTATGTTGTGAAAATGTTTAAAGACTATTCAAGATAAATGCTTGTATCATAATGTGTCAAGAAGTTAACTACTTCATCTACTATGAATATTATATTCTGCAAGTGTTGTGAAGATTATGCATCATTTACTTAATTGATTTGTTTCAATCAAATGATTAAATATATTGGGATCTTTTTCTGAATCATTTTATGGAATACCAATTGAAAACTTTTTTTTTCCTTTTAGATAAACATTTCATGGAACTCTTTGGATTAAACTAAATTGTGATATGTAAGAACAATGGAGCATTAGGAAATACATTGCTCAAAGATCTTAAATAAACCTTCATGGTGTAGGGGCACCAAATGCATTTTGTGTTAATGTTGTCAAATGAGGTCTTTTGATAGTTTTAGGTGTGTTTGAGTTTTTTTCAATTCAATAAGATCTTAATAGAATATCTAATAGGTAATTAGGAGTGATTGAGTTTATATTGTCACATTTTTGCAAAATTATCAAAAGTGCAATATTGAAAAGTTGTAAAAGTGCAAAAAAATTGTAAAATTGAGGAAGCCCAATGGTCATGGGCATTCAAAGGGCAGTTAGAATGGTTGTAATAGGTTGGTTAATTTATAAAATATGTTGGAAACTCGATGGATGAAGGTTGCTGGAAGTTTTTCTAAAAAAATGAATAATAAAGCTCCTAATTTCATTGAAATTATGTATCTTTTCTATTGAATATTGTTGTTGTAGAGTAGTTGCACAACCTGTACAACCTGATGGTGAGTCCAAATTGATTTGAATTGTTGTTTTAGTGTCCTACCTATCATTTTGACTGAGTTTGAGGCATTCCCATTGGGGTTGTAGAATCTTATTGAATTTTCCTTGTAGGTAGGTCTAAAACTTCAATTTTAAGGTTTTGAAGACATAAAATGCGATTATGGCTCATTCCACTGATTGTAACTCTCGTGGATGAGTGGAATGGGCTGAATATGGTAGGATTTAGTTGATTGAATTGTTTTGAGAGTAAGAGAGTTCATTTGGGGGTTTGGGCATGATGCCCTAGTTATCAAATTTGAATATTTTGAGTGAAATTTGACGGTTAAAGGTGGGTGGGTGAGGAAAAATCTTGGGGAAGAAAATTTTGGTGATAGATTAAGCATGCATAGGTCATTTGAAGCATTTTTGATGCATTGGTGAAGTGTAAACAAGTTGGAAAGTTGGATTTTCAGTAAACCCTTTTGCAACTTGCTAAAAATGAGGGTTTTGTACAAACAAGACTTAGTGAGTGGTTCACTAGCTAAAAGTTGTAGATTTGGTGGTTTCATAGACTGGTAAATGACTATCAATAGGTACTTGGAGTTGGAAAATTGTTTAGAAGAGAGTTGATTTGTAAATTAGGCCTATTTGGCTCAAGGGGATAGCGTAGAAGCATCAGTTTGAGGGATTTGTTCCAAAAGGGTTATATGATATTTTGAGATATGTTTTGGTATGCCTTAAAGGGTGTCTAAAAATATAATTGGTTAATGGGTTTGAGAGTGGAGTTGTGAGACAGGTCCAAGAAACTAGGTCTACAGACCTACAAGGCAAATAGTGAAGTTATGAAGGGAATCACCTTAGTTAGGGTTTTGGAGATTGAAGGCTTGATGAAATTAGTTGAATTTATGATTGGTAATTGAAGGCCTCCCTACTCTGCATCACTTCTCTCTCATTGCAATTTTGGGTGGATTATTACTTTCAAAGTATTGGGAATGGTTTGCCTATTTTCTAGTTGGCAGCTTTCATTCTAGAAGGCTCATCTATTGATATATTTTATACTCATTCTTAATCAATTATCAAGTTAATAATTAGTGCATTTATTTACAATTAATGTTTTCCTTTCAATTTGTGCAATTTTGGTATTTGTAACTCTACTAGTATTCCTAGAAATATTGAAGTTGTTTAACATTGACTAATAAAGTTGTTTAGCATCAATAAATTAATATTTAAGACAAACCATGAAGGAAAACAATGATCAATGCTAGGGATAACCAATTAATAAGTATATATGTAAATAAGTCAAGCATGTACATGTGAATAAGGGAATCACAAGTACTCAAAAACACGTAAGCCTTGAAGTATACACACGAATACATAGTATATGCAAATTAATACAAAGTATATGCATGAATACATGGTATATGCATGAAAACACATAAGTCACAAAGTATACATTGGAATACATGTATGTCACAAAGTATAAATGTAAGTTGTAAAGTATACACTTGAATGCACGTAACTCATATCTATTGAACCATGGATTTATAATGCAAATATGGACACCATTGATAAAAAAGATTTGTATTAACCAAATATCCATGTAAGTATACATCAATATATGTCGATATAAGTATAAAATATAGGTACAAAATAGCCATATAGGCTTATGAGAATGTCATATAGGCATACAATTTCAAATATATCCAATACAAAATATGTACAAAAACGTCATATAGGCATACAACAAAGGGCTCTAGAATCAAAAGTCATTGCTCTCCATGCTCTTGAAATAAACTCATTCCATTTTCTTTTTGATTAGATGGTGATATGTCTATCACTCATTTATGTTGTAGTCGAGGAGTGCTCCTGGTGCTCCTCCTAGGGTTCAGTTCTTGGTCAATTCTTATTTGTTACAACAAGAAGTAAAAACATTAATATATAGAAATTACATTTAAAAAATGATATATTTAACAAAATAATCACTTACCGCCATTTGATGATCACTCTCCATGAGGGAAATACTCAAATTCCCATGCTGAGGTGTGTTGAAGCTCTATATAAACCCTCCAAATAGAAATTAAACTAGAAATCAATAATGGTTTGATTTTTCACTAACTAACATCTATAACAACGAATGTAAATTGAAATTTAGTAATTTGCCTCATACCTCCCCTGTCAAAGCCATTAAGGATTCTATAGCAGATGAAACACTGATCTCCATTGCCCTCTAAACATTCAAAGGTGTTTCCACTTGCAACATCTAAAAATAAAATAACACATTATTCAATCACGAAAACTACAATAGTGATCCACGTTATGACTTATAATGTATGAGATAATGAACAAAATTTTGAGTATTTATTAAACTATATATTTCTAACTATCATGCTTACTATTTTCCCTATCCATATCATGTTCGAAAGCACATGTTTTTAGGATTTTATCCATACCAGCAAGCTAGTAAACCATTGGATAAAATGTTTTCATAGACATGTATGATAACTGTGTTGGCATATAGAAGGCAGTGAACTATTTGAAAAAATGCCTCAAAGAAATGGGGTCTCATGGTGATGGAATGCCATTACAAATAAATGCACGTTATGCCATTCCATCACCATAAGACCACATTTCTTTCAAGCATTTTTTCAAATAGTTCATTGCCTAGGTAAGTGCACCAAGATGGTTCCCAAAAAGGGGGCTTAAGTGGCCACTTTTTTTCTGAAATCAGGAAATACTAACCTTGGACATGAAATTGAGGATACTTACATTCAAAATTTTGAGATAGAACACAAAGGATTCAAGTACTTTGAGCCTACTTTCTAAACTACTAATTTATTTTGAAAATGGTTGAGATTAAGGGGTTCAAATGAGGGATGTACACAAATTGGTGTTGTTTTTGTCAAAAAAACGTAACATAACAACTCTTGTACAACCCTCGTACGGTGAACTTTTTTTAGTATTTTTAAAATCGCTATAGTCAGAAGTTAGGTAACAATTTGTAGTTGAGGCATGATTTTTTTGATAATTTTTTAATGAATATTTTATTTTTTACTAATTTTCAAAGTGGACACTTCCTGAGAAATATAATTTTGGCCGTGCTACCCCTACAAATTTTGGAAACTAATTGATTTTCTTTTTTAAATTAGTAGAATGGATTTTCGTATATAAAAATGTAATTTATTTGAAATTTTGATGAATGGTTAATTTATAATGAAAAAATCACCAAACACTACTTTTTGCCAAAAAAGAGACATACAAACAAAATAAATTACGAATGAACGACTTAACATTGTTATAAAGTGAAAAAAATTACATCGTTCGATAGCTAAGGGAGAACCTAACATTACCCAGATGTTTGATTTGTTTGATATTGAACCACATGCAATCTTGATGGTGAGCACGAACCCAATTATGTGAAATATTGTAGAAATTGCAAAAACATGTCTATGGTCGTTGGGAATTCCCTCCAAGCATTTGGGTTGGTATTCCAAGGAAAATACCAATCCCAAGGCTTGGGGATCTCCAAAGCAAGATATAATGCGACTGTGTTATAATGCACTCATGTTATATGTCAGTTTTGACATGGTTTTCTTGTTTGTGGTGAGTATGTCTAGCAAGACATAATGCGAGTGTGGTACAATGCACTCACATTATGTCTTGCTTTATGTTAAATTCATATTGAATGCATGTTTATATATTTGTATTTTAGTATGCACATGTATGCTTGTATGTATGTATGTATGTATGTATGTATTCCTATATGTATCAATGCATGTATATTGTATGTATGCCTACTTGTATGTAAGATTGTATATACGTGCATGTACATGTATGCTTGTATGTATGTAGGATTGTATATACATATGTATTATGCTTGTATGTATGTATTTATGTATGTATTTATAGGGAGGGAGAATTTTAAGAGAGAGAGAGAGAGATCTAGAGTTGTCTAGGTAGGGTGGGAGAGGGAAAGAGAGAGATTCTGGAGAGAAGGAGAGGGGGTGGAAATGAGAGTTTAAGAGAGAGGGAGTGGGAGAGAAGGGGTTGGAGTGAGAGGGAATTAGCATGGTAGGGTGGGAGGGATAAAGGGAGTGAGAGAGAGAGAGAGAAGGGGTTGGGGGAGTGAGAGTTGAGAGAGAGGGAGAGACAAAGACAGAGAGAAACAAAGAGTTATGTAGGTAGGGTACAAAAGGGAGGTATTTGAGAGTGAGGGGAGGTGAGAGGGATAAAGGGATAAAGTGAGAGTTTAAGAGAGAGGGATTGGAGTGAAAGGGACTTAGCTAGGTAGGGTGGGAGAGGGGGTGGGTGAGAGAGAGAGACAAATAGAAAGAGTTATGTAGGTAGGGTGCCAAAGGCAGAGACTTGAGAGTGTGAGGGGGGTGAGAGGGAGAGACTTGAAAGATAGGGATTCTGAGGGAGTGTGAGAGTGGGAGAGAGAGGGAGAGGTTGTGGTAGGGAGTGACCTAGTAAAGGGAGAGAAAGAGGGGGTGGAGTGAGAGGTGTTGTGCAATTTTTTTGCACACACGCCCCACTTGGAGTAGGGAACCTCTTTTCGGATGTCTTTTGACCTTTAGTTTTATTGGATCTATCTTTTTGAGGTCCTAACATGTTCATTTTGTTGGCTTTGATCTTACCTTGAGGCTTGAAGGGCTTAAAATTGAGTTTTAAGAAAAATCCGGGTTTTCACCTGAGTCGGGGATTTTCCAGCTCTGGCGGATTTTTCCAGGCTCTAGTTCACTGTCTGTTCATCGCTGCATTTTCCGAATCCGAGTTTCTGCTTGACTATGGGATTTCTGATTCTGGCGGATTTTCCCAAACTGTGCTAAAATCCTGAACTTCGTTGTATTCCCGGTTTCTGCATTTCCGCGAAATCTGTGTCCATCCAGATTTCCGCATATCTTAGGATTTTTTGAAATTCCGTTTTGGGCTCAGGTTTCTGGATTTGTCAGACGCGTCTTGTCACTCATTAATGATTGAGGTACCTCTGCTCAGACGCATAAATGAGTGGATTTAAGACCCTTTTGGCATCATTTTAACTTTATCGTTCATTTGCTTGCTACTCTGGCGATTGAGAGTTTTCATTCGAGCTTTGAGGATTGATTCTGAGTTGCTTGCGCATGGATTGATTGGAGCACTGGTTAAGGCTCTCATTGCTAAGATGTGTTTGCTTTGTGGTCACCTCTTCGAGCTCAAGTTTCATCCGGATTGATCCATGGTATGTTATCAATGGCCCCTCTTATTTGTTTGCATGATGGTTGAGTTTTTTGTGTTAAATGATAATCATTTCGGGTCGGCCTTGGCTTGATTATGATTTCGTATTTATAGAGTTAGGGTTTGACCCGTTTCTTTGTGAAACCTCATCACCCATGCCCTGTGAGCTTGTATTTATCCATTTGATGATGGGTGCACACGTTTGGAAGGGGTTCTGGGTTAGATTGTTCACCCTCTTAGTGTGTAATTTGCCATATGCGAAGTTAGGGTTTTCTTGGTGCTCAGCCCAGAATAATGGATCCGTTATGATTTCTTCAATCTTGCCCCTGTATTACACCGATCCCTACCTTGTGAGGACTCAGAGTGCCCTAGACGGATCTTTATAGATGATATTTTAAACCTTGAGCTTACCCAAGTTTTAATGGCGGGGGTCCGGTTATCAAAATTAGGGCATCGTTGTCTTGTCATGAGGATTCGTCATTTGAGAGCTTTGGGAATTTGAAATCCTTTGCATTCTGAATCCTGTTGGTTAGCATCGATTTCGAGACCATTAGGATCCAAGTAGAAAAGATTTCATGAATGTTTGATTGATGATTCGCGTGTCGCCAATCATCGGGTTCTCGTGGTGTCCGCGAAATTTCTGCGCGCCCGGATTTTCCCGATTTAGGTTAATTCCGTGGAGTGTTGTAATCTTTGAAACACTTCGAACTATCCGCGAAAATCTGCCCCATCCAGATTTTTCCGGTTTTCCTGTCTGACTTTATCCTTTTTGATTTTCTGAAGATAGGATTGACAGAGTGGAGGCTAAATGCTTATTTCTTTTTGCCAATGAATGAATTTTATGATAATCTAATGATCTTTTGGTTGAACTAACGATTTATGTGACTAATGATGCTTTAGCAGTGAGAATCCGTCTGGGTCGGATTTCTCCGAAATTCTGCCCCGACTGGATTTTCCCGGTTTACACGGTTTTCCCGAGCTTCTTTATTTTTCTGGATCTTTAAGGATTAGCAGTTTGTGATAGATTTTATTTGTCTTATATGATTTTAGGCTAACCTTTGGATTGGAATATGCATGATAATTGAATGCTAATGTTGTCCTTTGTGAATGTAGGCCGAATCAGGCAAGGCTGTGGCAGGAAAGTCCAAGGGTGACACAGAGGGGTCATCTATCTCACAGGCAGAAAGATTAAGGTTAGATACTAAGAGTTAGCTACCAGAGAGCAAGATATCTTCCGTATGGTCTGAGGTGTCTAACACCAATGTGGGGGCCTGAAGATACGAGGAGTTCAAACAAAGGACAACTGAGAAGAATCTGTCAGTGCTAAGGAATGGCATGATGAAGTCCAGACTGGTGCATGTGGCAAGGTTTCCTCCAGTGATCCAGTGCTATGAGTTGATCTTAGAGTGTGCCCGGCAATACGACTTCGATACACAAAGGGTCGTCAATACTGAGGGAAGAGTCTTGGCTAATTTCAACCTTGTCTCTATTGCCCAAGCTTTTGACATGCCTGATCTGCCTTCAGTATGTGCTCTAAACATGGACTTGGCTAGGACGTATTATGAGAATGAGCCCATCAAGGCTCAACAATGGATTAATGCTTGGTTGGAGAAGCCTAAATCACACTACTCTAAGCTGCCCAAGTAGTTGCATAGAGTTAAATTCAGGTATGACATTTATGATGTAATAACATTTTTGAGCAGGGTGGTAGGTTTGAAGACTGCTGGAGTATTGGAGATTTGGATGGTCCATGTGATCACCAAAATTGAATAGGGAACCAACTACCATTGGGCAGGGCTTATTAGTTCTGAAATTGACAAACAACTAAGGAATCTCCTAGAGACTAAGAAATTCACCATGTCCTCCTATGTCATGTATGTGCTTGCTAGATTCTACCCATACAGGGGTCTGAATCCACGAGGGATAGTTGGACAGGACATAATCTATGAAGTTTACTCGGAGTTGCACCTAGGACACAAAGACTACAGAAGGGCCAATGATGCATTCACTATGCATATTACCCAGATGCTTTAGAATGCTGAGCATATGAGATTGTCAGATGGGGCCAAAGGGCTGATAAAGAATTATGGGGCTTGGTTCATTCAATTTCCCACCTTCACCTATATTAGAATTGATGGATGTCCGGTTGCTCTATACAGGTTACCTCGGTATCCTACTGATCACATTGTGCTATTGGAGATTGTGAGACAGATTTGTGAATTTGATGCTATTGTAAAGAAGGAGAAGCATAAGACAAGCTTTGGTGGAGATTTCCCTCTCGGAATTGGTGTAGCAGAAGTGTGCCCTTCCATCCAATCAGCACACACTGTAGGAGAAGCATTGGCAGCATATGGTTTCTCCTTCCACTCCAAAAGGATGAACTTTGATATAACAGGAGAAGCACAGAAGAAGGCCACTAGGGAGTACCGACACAAAGATGACATAGAGGATTATTGGGCCAACATTAAGGATGATTTTGAAGTGAGAAAGAAGAGGTATTCCAGGCTCTCTATTGATGCAATCAGACAGTATAATGTCAAGTTGATCCCGGACCAACTGGAGGATGATGGAAACCTGGTGTAGGATCATGCTTATGAAGCTTTGAAGGACAGGTCGATCGGGGAAATCAATTGGAATGAAGATGAGGTCACAGAGCTGGAAGACCTAATGGCCTTGGTTATTAAATTTACTTCTTGGTTGAAGCATAAAATTTGGGAGTTGGAGAGCGAGAAGGTAACTTGTACCTTCAATTTGATGGGAGACCTCAATCCCGTGTCTACTTCAGAAGAATCTAGGGAAGAGGACCCCAAAGGGAAGGCCAAAAAGAGCTCACCTTTTAAGATAAAGATCAGAGGTCCTAAAGAGAGTGAGCCCGAACCCAAAAGGAAGCCAAAAGGAAAGAAGAGAAGACAGACTTTGAAGATTGGTAAGTCCTCTGATGAGAAGGAGTTGGAAAAAATAGAAGAGGAGGATGCTTCTCCACCACCAAAGAAGACAAGAACAACTAGGACTTCAAATAAGAAGGGTCAGGTTGCATCAAAAAAGGAGCCTCCTTTTGTTGATGTGGAGAGTTCAGGGGAAAAGACCAAGGTTTATATGAGGAGATCCAGGACTCCATCCCCTAAAGAGCCAATGCAAAAGAAGGACGGTTCTCCAGAGATGACAACTATAGAGCCATCTAAGGCTGCTTCCCCTCCACCAAGCGTACTTGAGCAGGGAATTCCTGAGGAGTAAGAAACTAGCAGAGAGGTAGAGCCATTCGAGGAAGGGGAACTCTTCGGTGTGGCAGCTGAGCTCGAGGATGAAGTGGTAGAAAAGCATCCTTCTCCTCTAGTGATGTATGAAGATTCTCCGGAGATTGGCAGAGGAAACAGATTGCCTGAGCAGAAAGAGGACATCCCTATTAGAACCCCATGACTGGTGCAAGAGGTGGAACTTGAGGAAGGTGATCAAGGTGAGCAGCTCCTTGAGAAGGAGGATAAAATAACTGAAAAGGAAGAAGAGAAAATAACAGAACAGCAAGAAGAGGCAAGAACAGAGGAAATCCGGGTAGAACCTGCAGCCCCAGATTGGATTGAAAAAGAGATTGCAAGGAAGAAACAGGTAGTAGTTGAGGACACTCCCTTGGATTGGGATGAAATGCTGTCCAAAATTGGCAAAGGGAAGAAAAAGAAGGCAGCTAAAGTGGTCTCAAAGATGGAGAGAGATGAGGCAAATAATCGAGTTATCCACATTGCCACCCCTGCCGCAGACAAAACTAGGGAAGAAGTTACTGGTCAGGATTACAATGTGCAAACTATTAACCTTGGACCAGCATCCATGGAGAAGGACATAGAGGAATATGAAGGGTCCAGTGCTGTGATTATTGGGAGATTGAGAAAGGAGACCCAGACCAAGCATGAGTTGAAGAAGGAGAATGAAAGACTTAGGAAATGCTTGGAGGAAGTGATGAAACCCCTGCAGTCTCTCCATCCTTCTTCTTCTGCCACTCCCGACTTTCTGCCCAAGGAAACCATCTCCAGAATCGAGAAAATGAAAGCCTCAGCTCAAAGTGCAGTGGATTGGCTGAAGAATGTGCAAATAAAGGGAGATGATACAATTAAGGAAATCTTATCAGTTGGGAAAGATGTAGTCAGAGCTAAAGAATTGCTAGAATATGTGCTGTCCCAAGATAAGGAATACATTGACCTCTTACTGCAGAAATCCAAGATTATCATGGGACATGGTAAGGATCAACTAGTTGCAGATGGAATTCTTCCTTCTTCTAGGTTAGATGAACCCTGGGAATGGTTTGAGGCTCTGCAGATGCGGTAGAAGGCCATGAAGAAGATTCAGAAATAGAAGAAACAAATAGATGGTGATCTTACTGTAGTATATGATGGATGTATTGCATTCTTTGAGGTCATGACTGGAAGGAGAAAGATTGCCCCAAAATATCTGAGTCTAGAGCAGCTAAGAGAGTGGTGGCATGAAGTTTATGCCCCAGATTCTGAGAGTATTATAACCAGCCACCAGTTAGATGATGCAGCCACACATCTGGCAGTAATGGATAGGTATCGGGCCCATAAGGAGGATTGGGATAAGACTGTTAAACAGTCAAAGGAGGAGATTGGCTCCATTGAGTGTCGGCTTAGGATTTTTCCTTTGCCACCTGTCACCGAATTGGATAGAGCATTCTTGAAGGTTCAGGTATCATCGGCTCAAAGCAAGGATAAGGGGAGTGGCAGTTAATGCATATTTTTGAGATTTGTGCTTCCCTATTATCGTAGGGCATGCATTGGACCGGACTGCATTGGGGATTGTGTCAAGGCCGACCTTGATGATACATGGCATTTAATGTGTGCCTTATTTTGATTTCTTAGGCCGACCTGTTTTGGCGGTTATTCTTATTTTGAAAAAATGTTTGGCTGGGCCAACATATCTTGGGATTTGTTATAAAAGGGGCATTCCTGCCTCATTGTAAGGGGTTAGAGAAGTTAGATATCAGGCATTAGAAAAGAGATAATAGAATCAAGCTAGAGCATTTTTTTAGACTTCTTGAAGCAAGTATTGTAATCAGAACAGTGGAATTGTTGCAACAGTTTGATGATCTAATACAATTGAAGACATTGTGGTTTTCCTGGTGAAATCTCTTGTGTTAGCTTATCTCGCATGGTTCTTGTTGTTCTATCTTTCAAATTGCTTGAAGATTTAGGGTTTAAATTTCATAATTAAGAATTAGTTTTAGTTTGATGAATGGTGTTTATGATTTTATATTTGGAATGTTTGTAGCAATTTCAGGTCTATACTCCTAGTAACTATCTAATTGTAGTAGGCTGGTAAAGTCAACCTGGACCATATATTCATATGTGCTTAAGTTCGATTGTGGATAGATATCTATGATTTGAAAATCTATATACCTTAGAAGATTGCACCGTTCTTGTGATATTGCATTGTGGGTTAAGCAGGAATTGGTTGTTTGAGGTTGGTCCATTCTAGATATCTATCATTTGCATTGTTTATCTTAGGAATAGTTTAGATTTCATCATATTCTTGCACCCTTATCTTTTTCTATTTCTTTATCATCTGGTTAGATTTAATATTAGAGATCATCACATTGCAGAAATCTGATAAATTGAAAGATATAGTTTGCTTGTATTAAGGTCCCTTTGTGATTACCAGCATTTTCACATATTATCTGATTTGTTTATGCATTGTCATGACCTGACACCCGAGAGACCTTGGGGTGATTTTTAGTGATTTATTATTGAAAATAACTTTTCAAGAGAGATAGAATATTGCATTATGTCTGAGTTGTTGCTGTGCAGAAAATACCATCAATAGATTGGCGCTAGAAGGAGGGCCTGAATGAGCACACTGGATCATTTTTCTTAAACACCATCTCTCCTAAAAGATATAGGAGAAATACTAGATCTACCACAGGAGAGGAGGACTTACAGGAATTACAGCTCCCCACTAGGTCAAGAAGGACTTGAGAAAGGGGAGAATCATCATCACCCATCCCTTCACCAACATCATCCACATCTTCACATCCTGAGGTTGAGGCTATATCCATCCCTTGGGTCGTTCCTGTTCAACAGCCTCAGCCTATCATTAACCAACCACAACCACCACCCCCACTCTTACCAATGGCTTTCCTTGCTAATAACCCATCACCCTTGTTCTTCCAGGCCTACAATGCTATGCCCAAGAACCCTAAGCATTTCTGTTCAAAATTCCATGTTAATGACCCAAATAGGACTGCAGAAGAACACATAAGGATTTTCCAAACCTGTCTCAAAGACAGGGGGATTATTCATGAGGATGTTGCCTGCAGGTTGTTTCCTTATTCACTAAGAGAAGAGGCCTTTTACTGGTATAATCATCTCCCTGCTGGTTCAATTCTTAATTGGAATGATCTTGAAAAGGCCTTTTTACAGAAGTTTCAAATACCTATCAGTGCCAATGAATTATATCTGCAATTCATCAAAGTTAAGAGAGAGGTTAATGAGCCAATATCCAGCTTCAATAATAGGTTCCACCGCGCATACACCAGATTGCAAGACCCATATGTTTTAGATGATAATACAGCCCTGGGAGTATATTATGAAGCTCTGGATAGCCTAACAGCAACTTTTTTGAAGTGGAGACCTAATCCTCCCGCTACTCTAACTGATGCTTATACAGAGGCTGTCAAGCTTAGCACAGACTTGAGACAACACTTGACTAGACCATTGTCTTCTTTAGGACCAGTTGCACATCTCAACCAGGTTTAGGCAGTAAACCATGCACTAGCTAATCATACTCCAATCATGAATCCAGTTCCTCAATTACCTTTGGTATCACACCCTGGTCATCCTGTGAACCAGGTTACTCCTATGACAAACTTCCCTCAATAGCAGGTTAATCAACCTATGTATCAGCCACAGTCGAACAGTTTCCCTGCTTATTTGTAGAATTCCGAGGTGTTGCATCAGTCTATGGGATCTGCTACAATGCCTGCTCCTCCTCAGAGTAATCCACCTCAACTTCCTTATCGAGATCCAAATAGGGAGAGAATTGATGAAATGGCTGAGCAAATAAAGAAGCTAAATCTCGAGGTGACTTAAGAAATCAAAACAGTCAACTACAAGCTGCCCAGAAGAGCATGCAATCTAATCAGAACAGAGAGTTTCCACAAGGGTAGAGTTTTGACCGAGGACAGCATAATGAAAGAGGATTCCACAACGACAGAGGATATAATCAGGACAGAGGTTACAGTAATGACAGAGGATTCAATAATGAGAGGAGACAAAATTTTGATAGAGGCCAAGGTAGTGGATCAGGATTTGATAAAAGGCCATCACAAGGACAGAGTAGAACTTGGAGTACAGGACCTAATAATGGAGGAGTCCCCACCCCATTGGATCAACCTACTAATCAAATTGTCAACCAATCTGCAAACTAGCCAGTTGGTCAGGATAAACCTCCCAGTGGTGTATATCTGGCTGAAGCAGCCCTATCAGGATGGTGCAGGCTCCATAAGACAAGTCAGCATTCAGAGTTGGAGTGCCCAGAATTCCAAACTACTGCCTCTATTTTTCAATATGAGGTAGAAAATAATGCAAATGGGTAGGAGATTGTTCCCTCAACATCATATGACTCTCCTGTGCTAGTGCTAAATCATGCCCCTTTCCCAACAAGTAAGGAAAACGTGCCAAAAGAAGAACCTGATTCTCAAGAAGAAAGGGCAAACCAAATATGCAATGGAGATAAAGTTGCTCGATTATTCAATGAGGAAGCAATGAATGATAATGGCCTCCTTGATCAGGAAGAAAATGATGTTGAAGAAGTACAAATGTTCCAGAGGCAAGGTTTGAGAGATATGCCTCATAGGCGTCCCCAGCTTGGGGGACCTTTCACCACTTCCATTCCTCCTAACAACTTTAGTACCCCTCCAGATCCTAATGCTAGCAATAATCCATCTTATCCGCATGTTTCCAAGTAGTATCTCTCAAAGGAGAGACAGGCTCAAACTGACCCACAAAAGGAAAAGGTTGTTCAAGCAAGCAAAGACAAAGTGGAAGAGCCTTCTAAGGACATCTCCACTTATATGAGTGAGGAGAAAATGGCTTCATATGTTGCTGAGGAGTTCAAGAAATTAAAGGTAAATCTTTCAGCATTTGAGTTATTAAGGTTCCCACAATTAGAAAGGCTATTTTAGGTACCTATGATGCACATTCAATATCTTTGGATAAGCCTTCTGGTGAGAATATCGGTAAGACTTCTAGTTCTCAGCCTGTAAAGACACAAAACCAGGCACAAAATTGGACTAACTTGCCCCCTAGAGATAAAGGAAAGGAAAAGGATAAAACCCAAGTGGCCCAGGTGGATACTCAACCCACTTTGTTTCAAGGGAAGACAAAAACCCCACCATTTCTGATCTCAGTCCGTATATTCGGTAAAAATCTGCATAATTGCTTATTAGATTCTGGTGCTTCCACCAATGTGATGCCATTTGGAGTGTGTAGAGCTCTAGGAATTACACCTGCCGACTCCTAGAAGAAGGTGACCCAGTTGGATAGAACTGAAGTAAGTGTGGTGGGAGAATTAAATATGATTCATATGCAGATAGCTTCAGATTCAAGGATTCAGCAGGTTATCAATATTCAGGTAGCTGATATCCCTGATGCATATGGTTTGATTCTAGGAAGAGATTTTACTAAGGCTTTGAATGGTTATGTGTCTATTGACCACTCACACATGTGGCTTCCTTGGAAGGGAGTGCCAAATCATATTAGAATTGAGAGAGAACCAAGAATGAAATACATGATAACGGAGTACCAAAATACTTCGACAGAAATCCTGATATCAGAGGTAGGAATCAAAAATTACATGCTATCAACTCAATATGAAGAGTCAGACTTAGAAGAGGTGTTGATGCTACATACAATGCCTATTGATGATGAGACAGGATCCAACCATGGTGCTGTTTTGACAGAATCAGTTGAGGAAGAGAAAGAACCTGAAGATAATCAGATCAGCCTATTAAGCAGTGTATGGAGAATCAAACTCACCTGGGAAGGAAAACAAGTTTTAAGGAATTACTCTTACCAAATTGGTGTAGAGTTCATAATGCTTCCCATTCAGAGTTGGAGTGTTGTTTATGCCAGACAGCAGTAGAGCAAGTACATAAATGCCTAAATCCAACCCAAACTGTGGAGACAAAAGTGAATAACCCTCAAGAAAAATATCAAGGGGAGAAACCTGTACTGACTAAGGGATCTTCTAACATTGATAAGCCGAAAGAAATGATGAAGAAAATTACCACTGCAGAATGCTGGACTCTCAAATTTGATGGATCCAAATCCAAGCATGGAGCTGGAGCAGGGTTTGAACTGATCAGTCCAAAAGGTAAGAATTTCTTTGCAGCCCATAGGCTTCAATTTCACTGTACCAATAATGTGGCAGAGTATGAAGCATTAATACATGGACTTCTTCTGGCACTTAAGAAAAAGGTTAAAATTTTACAAGTTTTCGGTGATTCAGAATTAGTAGTCAAACAAGTGAGGAAGAAATATTCATGCCACGATAGGAGAATGACTAATTATAGGCATCAAGTGTGTGACCTCATTGAGGGATTTGACGCCTTCAATATTCAACTGATACCACGGCAGAAGAATCAAACTGCTGATGCTCTTGCTCAAGCAGCAAGCACTCTGCAGCCTTTATCTCTGTCAGGATTGAAGAAATTCACTGTGGAATTGACTCCTGTGCCATCGGTTCCAGAAAATGTTACTAACTTCCAGGTGTTTGAGGATGACAAGCACATTCTTGATTTTATCACAAATACAGACATTTTTGCTTCCCAAATCATTGATGAAATAGAACCTCAGGAAGCGGAACTGGACTTAGGTGTGATGAATCTAAAGTCTAATACTATTCCAAGGGGAATGGTATAGTTGGAGTGGATTTTTGATATGGACAAGATTAGAGATCAGGAACAAGAGTCAAAGAAAGAATCAATCAGTGGACAGTGTGACACTCACAATTTGGGAACTGAGGACAATGTTAAGAACATTTTTATTGGCAAGGTATGCACTCCAGAAGAAAGAAGAGGGATAATCGAAGCCTTACACAACTTTCTAGATATAGTAGCTTGGGGATATGAAGATTTGAAGACCTATGATACATCGATCATAACTCATACTATACCTCTGAAGCCGGGTGCTAAACCTTTCAGACAAAGACAGAGACCTATTAACGCATTATTGGAACCACTCATACAGAAAGAAGTCCAGAAGTTACTGTCTGCCAGAATCATATTTCCTGTTAGGCATTCAACATGGGTGGCAAACCTGGTTCTAGTAAGGAAAAAGAATGGAGAAATTAGGCTCTGTGTCGATTTCAAGAATCTAAACAGATCATCAGAAAAAGATAACTATCCAGTTCGCTCTTTGGATGAGGTGCTTCAAGTGGTCAACGGATCTCAGATGATGTCCTTTCTAGATGGTTATTTAGGGTACAATCAAGTGATGGTTCAGTACGAAGACAGACACAAGACAACTTTCACAACTAAGTGGGGTACCTTTGCCTACAAGAGGATGTCGTTTGGACTTATTAATGTAGGGGCCACATTCCAAAGGGCTATGGATATTGCCTTCAAAGATATCATAGGTGAGTGCATCATCATTTATATGGACGACCTGACTGCTTTTTTGAAAAACATAGGGGATCACATCTCAGATTTGCGCAAAGTATTTCAAAAGTGCAGGGAATTTGGCATATCTTTGAATCCTAAAAAGTGTATTTTCGGAGTAACAGAGGGAAAGCTACTAGGACATGTGATATCAAAAAAGGGGATTGCTATCAATCCAGAGAGAGTGGAGGCCATATTGAAGATTCAGCCACCTGCTAGCAAAAAGGAGATGAAGTCCTTCTTTGGTAAGATCAACTTTGTCAGAAAATTCATCACTGGATTTGCTAAAATTGTTAAACCATTAAATGCAATGTTGAAACAAGATGCCAAGATCGAATGGACTACAGAAGCAAAGGAAGCTTTTGCAGAGATCAAAAGGGCCATTGCTGACGCTCTAGTATTAGTAAGTCCAAATTACAGCAAACCCTTTTATATCTATTCATTTGCTTCAGACCATTCATGTGCTGGAATGCTAACTCAAAAGTCTGATGAGGGAAATGAGCATCCTATTGCTTTTATGAGTGCACCATTAAAAGATGTTGAGTTGAAATATCCAAGTGTGGAAAAGCAGGCATATGCCCTAGTCAGAGCAGTAAAAAAATTTAGGCATTATATCCTCAGAAATAAGGTGTATGCAATTGTCCCTGATTCTGCAGTGAAGTTACTTCTGATGCAGAATGAATTAGGTGAGCGCAGAGCAAATGGGTAACCATGCTACAAGAGTATGACATTGAGATTTAGCCCATGAAGCTGGTAAGAGGGCAAGGACTCACTCAGACTATGGCTGAAATAGGTCCTGAATTGACTGTTCAGAATTATAATATCGAAGAGGTTTCCCCAGATGGTTGGTATGACGACATAGTGTATTATTTGTTGAATCAATGACCTCTAGGTTATCTTAGTGCAATTCAGAGACGAGCTCTATGGTTAAAGAGTGATGGTTTCATGTTGAAAGGAGCTGTTCTATACAAGAAAAATTATGAAGGCATTTATTTGAGGTGTCTTGGGAAACAAGAAGCAGAAAGAGTGATGAACGAATTTCATGAGAAATATGGTACTGGTCATGGCTCTGCAATTGCCACAACAAACCAAATCTTAAGGGCAGGGTATTACTGGCCTACACTGTTCAAAGATGTTCACCATCAGGTACGGACCTGTCACACTTGCCAGACTGCAACAACAAGAGAAAGGTGTGCACCACTTCCGCTTCAATCAATCACTGAGGTAAGACCTTTTGCCTAGTGGGGTATGGATTTTATAGGCCCCATCAACCCACCATCTTCTGCAGGACACAGGTACATTCTCACTATTACTGATTACTTTACAAGGTGGACTGAGGCTTTTGCTTGTAGGCAATGTACATCAGATGTAGTGATTGATTTTTTAGAGTCTGCTATTCTTAATCGATTTGGATGCCCTATTGCTGTTGTTTGTGATAATGGTCCTGCCTTTGCATCTTTGAAATTCTCAAATTGGCTTTTTTGATCATGGAATTATTGTGAAGTTTGCGTCTAATTACTATCCCTAGGGCAATGGCCTAGCAGAGTCCTCTAATAAGAACTTATTAACTGTCATCCATAAGCTGTTAGAGAGGAACCCAAAGGACTGGCACACCCAGCTTCGGTTTGCCCTTTGGGCAGATCATACAAGACTTAAGTCATCCATTGGAACATCTCCTTATCACTTAGTGTATGGTCTGGAGCCAGTATTCCCTATCCAACTCAAGATCCCAACTTTACAATTTATAAATGAGTTTTATGATGAAGGGGACAGAAGGGAGGTTAGGTTAACAGAACTACTGCACCTTGAGGAGAAATGAGACAATGCTCTTGAGAATTTTGCCAAACATCAGGGGGTAGTTAAGAGATAGTTTGACAGGAGGGCGAAAGTTAAAGCCTTCAGGATTTCTGACCTTGTCCTATACTGGGATAAGCCTCATGATCAGAAAGGGAACCATGGGAAGTTTGATAAACTTTGGCTTGGCCCATATCAGATTGCGGAAATACTTGGAGATAATGCCTTCCGTCTGAAGACTCTCACAGGAGAAGATATCCCACTGCCTGTCAATGGGTAGTATTTCAAACATTATTTCCAATCTTGAGCTGTTTTCAACTCCTTGCTTTGTATATAGTTAGAGTAGGTTTCCCTTTTGCTTTTCTTGTTTGCTTCGATTAGAGTAGGTTTGCTTTGGTTTGTTTGTTTTGGTCTGCGTTGCTCTTGCTCTTGGTCCTTTCTCTTTTTGGGATCTTTGGGTGTATCTGTATGGAAATGGTGACGAAGTAGGTCTGATGTTCTTAAGTATTTCCCTTACAAACTCTAATCATCCTTCCAGGACACCATGGTATGAACCCTCTATCCAATGTCACTTATCCTTGTGCTGAGGCAAAGTTTTTTTTGGTCAGTTTGAATGGAATATATTAGGGTCTCATACTTTTAATTATTAAATTTACCTGAAGTTGCAGAAGGTCCTTATAAGGTCTGAACAGGTGAAAAATCCTTTTCTGCTCTAGTGCCACTGTAGTTCTCAGCCCTGAGTGTGGACTTCACTGTTCGTAGGTCGAATGAAATGAATGTAAAAGAAAAGAAATATCAACAAGAAAAGAAGGAAAACAAAAAAGAAGAGAAAATATTGAAAACTAAAAGATTTGAATTCAACTCATCAGGGGAATCTGAATATCTCTACTGGGGCAATGGACGCTTGGCTGGCAGTAGAGCTATGTTCAGGAGGACCACAGCGATAACTTCGTCGAGGCTATGGACGCCTGGCTGGCAGTGAGGCTCTATTCGGGTTACTTTTAGAGTATGAATCTTTACGTAGCTTGTTCATACCAAGTTTGGTCCTTATTGTAACTCAGGGGAGGTAATCAATGCATGTGCACACACTTGGATCTTGGTATAGGAAACTTTGAATGACTAGGGGTTTCTTTGTTTAAGCATGGGGGTGTTGGCTGGATATCTGAGTCGAAACCATAAGTTCTGGGTTCTTGATTCCAGTTTGTCATCAAAATGCTCAGGAGCATTTCCCCAGCAAAGTTGCCATTTGTTGTACAGTTTTTTTGTACACACGCCCCACTTGGAGTAGGGACCCTCTTTTCGAATGTCTTTTGACCTTTGGTTTTATTGGATCTATCTTTTTGAGGTCCTGACATGTTGGTTTTGTTGGCTTTGATCTTACCTTGAGGCTTGAATGGGTTAAAATTGAGTTTTAAGCAAAATCCGGGTTTTCACCTGAGTCCGGGATTTTCCAGCTCCGGCGGCTTTTTCCGGGCTCTAATTCACTGTTTGTTCATCGCTACATTTTATGAATCCGGGTTTCTGCTTGACTCCGGAATTTTCTGGTTATGGTAGATTTTTCCGAACTGTGCTAAAATCGCGAACTTCGTTATATTCCTGGTTTCTGCATTTATGTGGAATTTGTGTCCATCCGGATTTCTGCGTATCTTAGGATTTTCTGAAATTTTGTTTTAAGCTCAGGTTTCCGGATTTGTTAGATGCATCTTGTCGCTCATTAATGACCGAGGTACCTCTGCTCAGACGCATAAATGAGTGGACTTAAGACCCTTTTGGCATCATTTTAACTTCATCATTCATTTGCTTGCTGCTCTGGCGATTAAGAGTTTTCATTCGAGCTTTGAGGATTGATTCTGAGTTGCTTGTGCGTGGATTGATTGGAGCGCTAGTTAAGGTTATCATTGCTAAGACGTGTTTGATTTGTGGTCGCCGCTTCGAGCTTGAGTTTCATTTGGATTGATCCATGGTAGGTTATCAATGGCCCCTCTTATTTGTATGCATGATGGTTGAGTTTTCTGTGTTACATGATAATCATTTCGGGTCGGCCTTGGCTTGATTATGATTTCGTATTTATAGAGTTAGGGTTTGACCCGTTTCTTTGTGAAACCTCATCACCCGTGCCCTGTGAGCTTGTATTTATCCATTTGATGACGGGTGCACACATTTGGAAGGGGTTCTGGGTTAGATTGTTTTCCCTCTTAGTGTGTAATTTTCCATATGCGAAGTTAGGGTTTTCTTGGTGCTTGGCCCAGAATAATGGATCCGTTATGATTTCTTCAATCTTGCCCTTGTATTACACCGATCTTTGCCTTGTGAGGACTCGGAGTGCCCTAGACGGATCTTTATAGATGATATTTTAAACCTTGAGCTTACCTAAGTTTTAATGGTGGGGGTCTGGTTATCAAAATTAGGGCATCGTTGTCTTGTCATGAGGATTCTTCATTTGAGAGCTTTGGGAATTTGAAATCCTTTGCATTCTGAATCCTATTGGTTAGCATTGATTTCAGGACCATTAGGATCCAAGTAGAAAAGATTGCATGAATGTTTGATTAATGATTCGCGTGTCGCCGATCGTTGGGTTCCCGTGGTGTCCGCGAAATTTATGCACGCCCGAATTTTCCCGGTTTAGGCTAATTTCGCAGAGTGTTGTAATCTCTGAAACACTTCGAACTGTCCACGAAAATCCGCCCCATCCGGATTTTTTTGGTTTTCCTGTCTGACTTTATCCTTTTTGATTTTCTGAAGATAGGATTGATGGAGTGAAGGCTAAATGATTATTTCTTGTTGCCAATGAACAAATTTTACAATAATCTAATGATCTTTTGGCTGAACTAATGATTTATGTGACTAATGATGCTTTAGCAGCGAGAATCCGTCTGGGTCGGATTTCTTCGAAATTCTGCCCCGACTGGATTTTCTCGGTTTACACGGTTTTCCCGGGCTTCTTTATTTTTCTGGATCTTTAAGGATTAGCAGTTTGTGATAGATTTTATCTTCCTTATATGATTTTAGGCTAACCTTTGGATTAGAATATGCATGATAATTGAATGCTAATGTTGTCCTTTGTGAATGTAGGCTGAATCAAGCAAGGCTGCGGCAGCAAAGTCCAAGGGTGACACGAAGGGGTCATCTATCTCAGAGGTAGAAAGATTAAGGTTAGATACTAAGAGTCAGCTGCCAGAGAGCAAGATATCTTCCGTATGGTCCAAGGTGTCTGACACCAATGTGGGGGCCTAGAGATATGAGGAGTTCAAACAAAGGATAGCAGAGAAGAATCTGTCAGTGCTAAGGAATGGCATGATGAAGTCCGGACTGGTGCATGTGGCAGGGTTTACTCCAGCGATCCAGTGCTATGAGTTGATCTTAGAGTGTGCCCGGCAATACGACTTCGATACACAAAGGGTCATCAGTACTAAGGGAAGAGTCTTGGCTAATTTCAACCCTGTCTCTATTGCCCAAGCTTTTGACATGCCTTATCTGCCTTCAGTATGTGCTCTAAACATGGACTTGGCTAGGACGTATTATGAGAATGAGCCCATCAAGGCTCAACAATGGATTAATGCTTGGTTGGAGAAGCCTAAATCAAACTACTCTAAGCTGCCCAAGCAATTGCATAGAGTCAAATTCAGGTTTGACATTTATGATGCAATAACATTTTTGAGCAGGGTGGCAAGCTTGAAGACTGCTGGAGTATTGGAGATTTGGATGGTCCGTGTGATCACCAAAATTGAACAGGGAACCAACTACCATTGGGCAAGGCTTATTAGTTCTGAAAATGACAAACAACTAAGGAATGTCCTAGAGACTAAGAAATTCACCATGTCCTCCTATGTCATGTATGTGCTTGCCAGATTCTACCCATACAGGGGTCTGAATCCAGGAGGGACAGTTGGACAGGACATAATCTATGAAGTTTACCCGGAGTTGCACCTAGGACACGAAAGTCTATAGAAGGGACAATGATGCATTCACTATGCATATTACCTGGATGCTTTAGCATGCCGAGCAACTGAGATTTTCAGATGGGGCTAAAGGATTGATCAAGAATTATCGGGCCTGGTTCATTCAATTTCCCACCTTCACCTATATTAGAATTGATGGATGTCTGATTGCTCCATATAGGTTACCTCGGTATCCTACTGATCACATTGTGCTATTGGAGATTGTGAGACAGATTTGTGAATTTGATGCTATTGTAAAGAAGGAGAAGCATAAGACAGGCTTCGGTGGAGATTTCCCTCTCAGAATTGGTGTAGTAGAAGTGTGCCCTTCCATCCAATCAGCACACACTGCAGGAGAAGAATTGGCAACATATGGTTTCTCCTTCCACTCCAAAAGGATGAACTTTGATATCACAGGAGAGGCACAGAAGAAGGCCACTAGGGAGTACTGGCACAAAGATGACATAGAGGATTATTGGGCCAACATTAAGGATGATTTTGAAGCGAGAAAGAAGAGGTATTCTAGGCTCTCTATTGATGCAATCAGACAGTATAATGTCAAGTTGATCCCGGACCAACTGGAGGATGATGGAAACCTGGTGCAGGATCATGCTTATGAAGCTTTGAAGGACAGGTTGATCGGGGAAATCAATTGGAATGAAGATGAGGTCACAGAGCTGGAAGACTTAATGGCCCTGGTTATGAAATTTACCTCTTCTTGGTTGAAGCATAAAATTTGGGAGTTGGAGAGCGAGAAGGTAACTTGTACCTTCAATTTGATGGGAGACCTCAATCCCGTGTCTACTTTAGAAGAATTTGGGGAAGAGGACCTCAAAGGGAAGGCCAAAAAGAGCTCACCTTTTAAGATAAAGATCAGAGGTCCTAAAGAGAGTGAGCCCGAACCCAAAAGGAAGCCAAAAGGAAAGAAGAGAAGTCAGACTTTGAAGATTGGTAAGTCCTCTGATGAGGAAGGGTTGGAAAAAGTAGAAGAGGAGGATGCTCCTCCACCACCGAAGAAGACAAGAACAACTAGGACTTCAAAGAAGAAGGGTTAGGTTGCATCAAAAAAGGAGCCTCCTATTGTTGATGTGGAGAGTTCAGGAGAAAAGACCAAGGTTAATATGAGGAGATCCAGGGCTCCATCCCCTAAAGAGCCAATGCAAAAGAAGGACCGTTCTCCAGAGATGACAACTATAGAGCCATCCAAGGCTGCTTCCCCTCCACCAAGTGTACTTGAGCAGGGAATTCCTGAGGAGCAAGAAACTAGCAGAGAGGCAAAGCCATTCAAGGAAGGGGAACTCTTCGGTGTGGTAGCTGAGCTCGAGGCTGAAGAGGTAGAAAAGCATCCTTCTCCTCTAGTGATGTATGAAGATTCTCTGGATATTGGCAGAGGAAACAGATTACCTGAGCAGAAAGAAGACATCCCTGTTAGAACCCCATCACCGGTGCAAGAGGTGGAACTTGAGGAAGGTGATCAAGGTGAGCAGCTCCTTGAGAAGGAGGAGGATAAAATAACTGAAAATGAAGAAGAGAAAACAATAAAACAACAAGAAGAGGCAAGAACAGAGGAAATTCGGGTAGAACCTGCAGCCCCGGATTGGCTTGAAAAAGAGATTGCAAGGAAGAAACAGGTAGTAGTTGAGGACACTCCCTTGGATTGGGATGAAATGCTGTCCAAAATTGGCAAAGGGAAGAAAAAGAAGGCAGCTAAAGTGGTCTCAAAGATGGAGAGAGATGAGGCAAATAATTGAGTTATCCACATTGCCACCCCTGCCACGGACAAAACTAGGGAAGAAGTTACTGGTTAGGATTACAATGTGCAAACTATTAACCTTGGACCAGCATCCATGGAGCAGGACATAGAGGAATATGAAGGGTCCAGTGCTGTGATTATTGGGAGATTGAGAAAGGAGACCCAAACCAAGCATGAGTTGAAGAAGGAGAATGAAAGACTTAGGAAATGCTTGGAGGAAGTGATGAAACCCCTGCAGTCTCTCCATCCTTCTTCTACCACTCTCGGCTTTCTGCCCAAGGAAACTATCTCTGAAATTGAGAAAATGAAAGCTTCAGCTCAAACTACATGATTGGCTGAAGGATGTCTTGAATAAAGGGAGATGATAGTGCACTCAAGGATATCTTGTCGGGTTAGGAAGAATCTTGATCAGGAGCTAGAGAATTGTTAGAATATGTCTTTGTCAGGGACAAAGAGGACGTGACCTTTTGCTGTAGAAAGCCGGAGTCATCCACAGGACATAGTAGGAACAGGCGTGGATGGAATTCTTCCTTCTTCAGTTAAATGAACCACAGGGAATGGTTTGAGGAGGCTCTACTACAAATTCGGCATAAGGCCACGAAAGATTGAGAAATAAGAAAACAAGAGTGTTATTGAGTCACTAGCAAGTGCTATAGAGGGTGCATGGCATTCTTTGAAGTCATAGTAGTAGGGAGAAAGATTGCTCCCAAATACCTCGGCTTGGAGCAACTTCGGGGAATGGTGGCATAAAGTTTATGCTTGGTCTGGGAAGTGTTATAGCAGGTCACGGTAGACAATGCAACTTATACCTAGGTAATGGATAAGTATCGAGGCACATAGGATAGTGAGATAGAGGTGATATGATCAAAGGAGGAGATTGGCTCCATTGAGTGTTGGCTTAGGATATTGCCTTTGCCACCTGTCACCGAATTAGATAGAACATTCTTGAAGGTTCAGGGATCATCGACTCAGAGCAAGGATAAGGGAGGCGGCGTTTAATGCCATTTTGAGATTGTGCTTCCCTATTATCATAGGGCATGCATTGGACCGGATTGCATTGGGGATTGTGTCAAGGCTGACTTTAATGATAGATGGCATTTAATGTGTTCCTTATTTTGATTTCCTAGGCCGACCTGTTTTGGCGGTTATTCTTATTTTGTAAAAATGTTTGGCTGGGCCGACATATCTTGGGATTTGTTATAAAAGGGCATTCCTGCCTTATTGTAAAAGGGGGTTAGAGAGAGAAGTTAGATATGAGGCATTAGAAAAGAGATAATAGAATCAAGCTAGAGCATTTTGTAGACTTCTTGAAGCAAGCATTGTAATCAGAACAGTTGAATTGTTGTAGTCTTTTGATGAGCTAATACAATTGATGACATTGTGGTTCTCCTGGTGCAATCTCTTGTGTTGGTTTTTCTCGCATGGTTCTTGTTGTTCTATCTTTCAAATTGCTTGAAGATTTAGGGTTTAGAGTTCAGAATTAAGAATTAGTTTTAGTTTGATGAATGGTGTTTATGATTTTATATTTGGAATGTTTGTAGCAATCTCTGGTCTATACTCCCAGTAACTATCTGATTGTAGTAGGCTAGTAGAGTCAACCTGGACCATATATTCATATGTGCTTAAGTTCGATTGTGGATGGATATCTATTATTTGAAAATCTACATACCTTAGAAGATTGCACCGTTCTTGTGATATTGCATTGTGGGTTAAGCAGGAATTGGTTGTTTGAGGTTGGTCCATTCCAGATATCTGTCATTTGCATTGTTTATCTTAGGAATAGTTTAGATTTTATCATATTCTTGCACCCTTATCTTTTACTATTTCTTTATCATCTGGCTAGATTTAGGATTAGAGATCATCATATTGCAGAAATATGATAAATAGAAAGATACAGTTTGCTTGTAGTAAGGTCCCTTTGTGATTACCAGCATTTTCACATATTATTTGAGTTGTTTATGCATTGTCATGACCTAACACCCGAGAGACCTTGGGGTGATTTTCAGTAATTTATTGTTGAAAATAACCTTTCAAGAGAGATAGAATATTACATTATATAAGTTGTTCTTTGTCACGAGGAAACACCATCAGCGAGTTACCGGATCATTGGTAAGAAGTTGTAGTTACCAATATAGTGGTTTTGCGGTGTTGTATGTATAGAGGTTTCAGAATGTATTTGCTCCACATTTCTTGATGATTTCTTTAGGACTTGTGGTTTTGAAGGAGAGTTGATGGTGTTGTTCTCTTGTCTGTGTCAAGAGGATTCGTGGTTAGGTGTATCAGAAGTTTCAAAAGCTTGTACTTAATGTTTAAATGAGTTTTCATGGGTAACGACCAACCTGATGTCTACACTACATTCGAATATGTTCAAGTATTAATCGATGCATAACATGGCTCGTGAGACTTAATTTTGGGTCTTGATTAAGTGTTGTTTTGGTCCCCTTTCATTCCTATCCATTGCGGGAATGTTCAGTTGTTGACCTAATTTGAATTTATAAATACAATGGATAGAATTTCGACCTTGGAGAAGATGTTTAAGGTTGAGGTTGATATAAATAAGAGTGGAATTGTTGAGTTGTGTGTGCATGAAGAGAGAAGCAAGGTATATGCAAGATTAATGCAAGTGATGTGTGATTGATGTGAATTTGAGTAGAGCAGTGCGAACTTCAAAGTATTGGATTCCTGAATGCAGTGAGTTGAAGGTATCTGAAATCTTTCAAACAGGGCTATGGAAGTGTTGGAGCATTGTGGTGGATTCCTTGTTGCATTGAGAAAGTGTTATCTATGTAAAATTTCTCTTCTATCTTCTTGTATTTCTTTTTGTGGTAGTGAGCCCTAGTTGTGAGCCTTTTTGGACAATGTGTCCTATTCTAGTAGTGAGCCCTTTTGTACCAATTTTTCAATTACTTATATTGTGAGCTAATCCCCATCATGGTTTTTCCCTCATTGGATTTTCCACATAAATTTGGTGTTCTCTTGTGTATGGTGTTGTTATTTTAGTTTCTGTTGTCTGCATTTCATGATTAATAATTATAATAAAATAAGGGTTTATTGAATGCATGTGGATCTAATTACTGTTGTGGGTATTGATGTTTTAGTTTGCTACAACTAATTCACCCCCCCTCTTAGTTGTCTTGTTCATTCAACAATTGGTATTAGAGTGAGGTTCCTTGGAGAAGAGATTAACCGCTTGAGGTAGATTCAGGATGATGAACAAGGTTACTTTGGAATGCCTAGATTTGATAGCACTAATTATGCATTCTAGAAGACAAAGATGGAATGATATTTGTTAGCTTAGGGATTTGAGGTTGAAAAGACTTATCAGACTACCTATATTCCACCTCCAAATGGTCCAAGTACAAGTGCAAAGATTAAGGCGCATGAGGTCAATGCTAAGGAAAGATTTATTATTGTGAAAAGTCTTTCAAATACTAAATTGGTAAAAGTTATGAGTTTGAAGACTGCTAAAGAGGTTTGGGATAAGTTGGAAAGAATTTATGAAGGAGATGAGAAAGTCAAACAAGCAAAGTTGCAAAATTTGAAGGCACAATTTGAGACCCTACATATGTTTGAAGATGAAACAATCAAAATCTACATGCAAAGATTTGATGAGTTGGTGAGCATAATGAGAGGTCTTGGTGCACAAGTCAAAGAATCTAAAGTGGTAAAGAAAGCTCTCAAATATCTTCCTGATTCTTATAGTGAAAAGGTGTCTACTATTGAGGAAATTGCAAATCTTGATACTTATTCTAGATATCAAATGATTGGTACACTAACTTCTTTTGAAATGAGGAAAAAATTGGTTTGAAAAATTGTATAACTATAGAGATTGCTTTAAAAGATGGAGTATTAGAAAAGGTTGAAGATTCAGATAAGGAAGATCTTGATGATGTGGAAGCTAACTTTGTAAGAATAATGAAGAAGGGCACTGATAAGTACCAAGGTAAACTACCTTTTAAATGTTTTAGCTGTGGTGGTATAGGTCATTATGCTTCTAGATGTCCAAGGAGAGTTGTAAACAATAAGAACAAGGAGAATAAAGGAAAGATGATTAAGAAAGCTTATTATGTTAGAGAAGATGTTGGTATTTTTGATGATGAATATGATTATGGAGAATTTGATGACAATGAATGCTTGTTCATGACTATTAAAGAAGGATCTAGTTCTACTAACTCTGAAAGTTGTGTGAAGGAATGTATTTCAGAGAAGAAGGATAAGGTTGAAGGTACTTTAGTATCTGCTTTTCATGCTAAAGAGGATAATAATTACTGGTTTGTTGACAGTGGCTCCTCTAATCACATGATAAAAGAAAAGAGTAAGTTCGTTAAACTTGAGAAATATGATGGAGGGACTAGTTAAATTTGGAGATGATTCAGGAGATGGGATTTGTGGAATAGGTTCAATCAGTTTTGATGGCAAGAATAACATTGATAATGTTTACTATGTTAAGGGTTTAAGGCATAACCTTTTGAGTGTTGGAAAAATGTGTAGCAAGGGAGATGATATTGTGTTTAAGGATGAAACATGTGAGATCATAAAAGGGTCTGGAATTGTGATTGATGTTGGTAAGAGAACATATGGAAACATTTATCAACTTAAGGATGTTGATGGACATTGCTTTAAGTTGCAAATTAGTGATACTTGTTTATGGCATTAGAGGATGTGTCATATGAATTTTGATAATTTGGTGAGAATTAGTTCAGTTCATGCAGTGAGAGACCTACCTAGAATTACGAAGCCTATCAATGTTTGCAGAGATTGTTAATTTGGAAAGAAAGTAAGGAGTAGTTTCAAGGGGAAGGAACAATCTGCTACCAGACTGTTGGAATTAGTTCATATAGATATTTATGGTCCTACAAGGGTGAGAAGTCTACAAGGTTATAGGTACTTTATGCTTTTGATTGATGATTATTCTAGAATGACATGGGTTACATTTCTTAGAGAGAAATTTGATGCACTAGATAAATTCAAGGCGTATAAAGCTATGGTTGAGAATGAAATGGATCTAAAAAATCAAATGTTTAAGGTATGATAGAGGTGGTGAATTCACCTCCAATGAGTTAAACATGTTTTGTGAAGTTCACGGAATAAAGAGGCATTTCTCTACCCCTAGAACTCCTTAGCATAATGGAGTAGTTGAAAGGAAAAACCTAAAAATTCAAGAAGTTGTTAGGACTATGATGAAAGAGGAAAATCTACTAAAATTTTAATTGGAGAGAAGCTATTCATGTTGTTTACATACTTAATAGATTTCAAGCTAAAGCTAACACCATAAAGACCCCCTATGAGTTATGGTTTGGAAGGATTCCTACTGTGAAGTACTTTAGAGTATTTGGAAGCACATGTTATATCAAAAGAGAAGAAGAAAACTTAAGAAAGTTTGATGCAAGGTTTGATGAAGGTATCTTCCTTGGATATTCTACTAAAATCAAAGCTTATAGATGTTACAACAAAAGGCTGAGAAAGATAGTCGAAAGTGCAAATGTCAAGGTTGATGAAAATTTGTAAAATTCAATTGCAGTGGATGGATATATTTTAGATGAACCTGATTACAGAGAAATAGAAGAAGAAAAAGTTGACGAAGAAGAAGTGCAGAATGAAGAGGAAGAAACTTTGGAGAAGACCCCTAAGTATGTACAAAAGAATTATTTCGAAGAAAAAATAATTGGAGACAAAAGGAAAGGTGTATTGCCAAGAAGCAAAGCTACTGAAGTTAGGGTAAATCTGTGTTTACTTTCTAAAGTTGAACCTAAAACAGTGAGTGAAGCATGCAAGGATGAACATTAGATGAAGGCGATGAAAGAACTTATGAAAATTGAGAAAAATCAAACTTTGGAATTGGTTCCTACATCGGCAAATAAGAATATAATTGGAACTAAGTGGGTATTCAAAAAAAAGTTGAATGAGAATGGAGAAGTGGTAAAGAATAAGGAAAGACTTGTGTAAGGATTAATCACAAGTGGAAGGAATAGAATTTGAGGAGACATTTGCTCCTATGGCTAGGATGGAAGTGATCATAATGTTTTTGGCATTTGCAACATACAAAGACTTTAAAATTTATTAGATGGATGCAAAGTCTACTTTTTTGAATAGTGAATTGGAAGAAGTTTATATGGAATAACCAGAAGGATTTCAATTATCAGATCAACCAGATATGATATGTAAATTAAAGACATTGTATGGGTTGAAGCAAGATCCTAGAGCTTGGTATGCAAGATTGGACAAATATTTGAAACAATATGAATTCAATAAGGGCACTACAAATAGTAATATTTATTTTAAAATCGAGGAAGAAAAAATATTGATAGTGGTTATATATGTGGATGATATTATCTTTAGTGGAAATGAATCTATGTGTAAGAAATTTGTTGAAGAGATGCAAAAAGAGTTTGAAATTTCAAGTTTGGGGAGATGTTCTTCCTTGGGTTACAAATCAATCAAAAAGATAAATGGATTTTCATTTCATAGTCTACGTATGTCAAAGAGATGTTGAAGAAGTTTGGAATGGATGACTCCAAATCGGTATGCACTCCTATGGTGACTAGTTGTAAATTGAGCAAAGATTATTCAATTCACCTAAGGATAATTAGAGAAAATATAGATCTATGATTGGTGGATTTCTATATCTAATTGTTACTAGACTAGATATCATGCATGTAGTTTGTCTTGTGGCTAGATTTCAAGAAGATCCTAGAGAAAGACATGTTGCAATAGTAAAGAGAATATTCAGATATTTAAAAGGCACTCCAGATTATGGCTTATGGTATCATAAGGATATTGATTTCACATTAAGTGTTTATACAAATGCTGATTGGGATGGTTGTGTTGATGATCGAAAAAGTACAAGTGGTGGCACATTCTTTCTTGGATGTAGATTGGTGTCATGGTTGAGTGAGAAGCAGGATTTAGTTTCTTTTTCTACTGTAGAGGCTAAGTATATTGCAACAAAATCATGTTGTACACAGGTTTTTTGGATGAGACATACAATGAAGGATATCAAAGTTGTATATGACAAGCCCATATCTATCTTTTGTGACAATATAAGTGCAATTAACATTTCAAAGAATTTAGTGATGCATTCAAGGACAAAGCATATATCTATTAGGTATTACCTTATGAGAGAGAAGGTTATGGAGAATGAGGTGAAACTTGAGTATGTACCTACAAAGGATCAGATTGCTGACATATTTACTAAGGCTCTTCCTAAGGATACTTTTGAATATTTTTGAGAGAGATTGTGGGTTATTACCCCTCCATTGAATTAGATGCATATGGAGGTACATTAGTCTAGTGGATCTATGGATCTATTCCTTGTTTGGACTAATGTTGGTGGCTACCTCTCAAAGGGAGTAGGTAGTTTCATGTGTTGTCATTGAGTTGCTGATTTGATTGGGTATACTCCTAAGGAGGATTATTTAGAGCAGGAATGTTGGTTTAGTGTCAAAGGGGGATAATAATGCAAAAATTTTATCCTTTTCCATTGATCTCAAAGGGGGAGAAAGTATCATGTGAAAAAGTGTAAGGTATTAGTGGAGAAATTTGTGCGCATTGTCAAATCATTTAGGGAGAAAAGAAAGTGCATTTAGAGTTGGTGTGTTGTCTTTGATGGGTTTTCACATCATGTGTTGCCATAAATGACAAAGGGGGAGATTGTTGCAAGTATGAAGGTGTTGTCATTGATGTCAATTGGATGTCTCCTGACTTGTGCTGTCATTGATGCCAATTATGTTGTTGCATGAAGAAAATGTCGAGGATATTGAGAAAATTGAGAAGAAGAGGAAAACAAGTTGTTGCAGGTTGTACATGTGTAGTTGAGATATTGAGGAAGTGTTGAGAGTACATGGAGCTATATTTTTGTTGCAGTATCTGAAGATGAGTTGGAATGAAGTAATGAGCTAAGATGATGTCTCTGGTACTTGATTTCCAAGTGCTTTTGAGGAAATTTGATAAACAGAGAAAATAGTGTTGTGCAAGTGTTTAAAATGTGCTCTAGATCATTGGTGCAAGAGCACCCTGTTAAATGAATGCCTTCAAAAGGAAAATTTGTAAGAGTTTGAATCTTCAAATGTAAAAAAAATTGTAATAGGTCATGAGAGGTCATATTTGATGCATTTACAATCTAAAATAGGTCTTAGGTGGTCAAAATATTGAAAAAGCAAAAACTTGCAAAAATTGCTAAAGTTGACAATGCAATATTGTAAAATGCAACAAAAAGCAAAAATTGGGAATGTGAAGTCATATGTGGAAAAGGAAAGGATTGGTCAAAGAAGTTGATGGGGGCAGTTGTAAAATTGATTGGAAACATCTATATAAGCATTTGTAAGGCGAGTACATGATCATCTTTTGTATTCTTGAAGAATTATTACCAATAAAAGTACCCTGTTAGTAATTTTTAGAGTTTCTTTCTATTATTTTTCAATTTGCACAGTTTGTATAGAAGTTTAGGTCTTTAAATATTATTTTTCTTGATAGGAAAAAGAGTTAGCATTCATTTAAATCCAATTGGGAGAGATTTTATTGAGTAAATCAACTATTTGAGTGCATTCTTTGTAGTACAATCTGTAACATTAGAATAGGGCTTTTTAGAGTCTTCTAAGGAATTATTCCTCCATCCCATCAATGTAGGTTTAGTTGGTCGATGGGATGGATTGATTAGGGTCTATTTTTTATGTGAATTTTGTGTGTGTGTGTTAATAAATGCAGGGGAAGCCAAGAAATCAAGGCTAAAGCTATTTTTCCTACATCAAAACAAAATTTTCTTCATAAAAAGCATGGCTCCAAGGTGGTATTTGATGCAAAATCCTATGTGAAGGTTTGGAATCGGTTTCAATAGTTTGTGCAGACCTTTTGGGGGATTTTTGAAGTAGGGGATAAGTAAAATATCATTTGGAAGGTTAATTTCCCTTAAAGCCCTGTTTGCTAGTGTTAGAATGGCAAGAAATAAGGGTTTTGATAATTCATGCTATTAAGAGACTTCTAATCTGTAAAAGTGGTTGTTTTGAAGGTTTTGAGATTTGAATCAATGCTTCCCAAGGTTAATTCATGATTTGGAGTTGTTTTGTTGTTGGTTGCTTCACAAAAGTGACCTAATTTTGTGCATTTCCAGCAGTACAGTCATGTTTTCAAACATTCTTTTCAAAACAAGTGCTATTGCTTTTAAAGTATGTTAAATTTGAGCAAAATGGGTTTCTGGATCTATGATTAGCTTATGGGGCTTTGATGTGGGCTTGATGATATACCCATTTTAGTTATTTTGCAAGGCTAGTAAAATATTGGTGTTTGCATGCAGGAAATTGAGATTTTGATGGAACAATGATTTGAGTGATGGATTTTGTTTGGAAATTGCCTAATTGATGTTTTCAAGGATGTCCCAATGCTTGGACAGTGTTTAGAAAGCAATTTTGTTGTCTTGGTGATTTGAACTATGTGAAGTCATGGTGCAAAGTGATGGTTTGAGGATGCATGTTGATCAATTCAAGTGTTTGAGAGGTTTCTCTCAAGGTAATTGTTTTGTATCAGCCAATTTGATGATGGTAACAGTGAATCAGTGTCAGATAAAGGATTAGAATTAAGATTGAGTGAAGGTAGCCCTTTTCCTTATTTGGATCATAGTTGCAAAGAGATGTTATTTGGTGAATGTTGGTTTTGTTGGTTGGTTAAGTGTTCTTTATTTAGGTTTATGCAATGTTTTAGTTAATCTGATAAAGGATTAATTTGTATTTGAGTCTAATGAAAGCCTTGAATAATGGTTTGGTGATTTGGCTTATTGGTAGCCTTATGAAAGTTAAAGGAATTGATGGCTTTTGTTGAAAAGTTAAGTGAACCAATGGTGATTGTTCAATTTGATCTTCTTAGTTTGAGTTTGGGTCTGAAGTACCCTACTGGTTGATTGTTTTGGTAGATGCTCTTGCATCAATTGGTATCAGAGCTAGCTGATTCTATGGATTTGTTGAATTGGTAGTTTTTTGAAGTTGGTTTGTTGAGTTTGGTTGCAGGTGCTTGATCAATTTAAGCTGCAAAGAGAGATCAATTTAAGCTGCAGAGAGAGTTTGGTGGTTTGTGTTTATGAGTTTGTGTAGATTAAGAGAGAACCTGGTTGCTATTTTCCAAGAGACTGGGGAGAGAAAAATAGAGACACCTAGGTGAGGCAAAGAAGTTTGCTGAGTTGTTGAGTTGTGTGGTGAGGCTGTAAGAAAGATGGATACCTATTTGAAGAAGCACTTGAGGTTGCAGCCTGAAGAGTACTCCACTGATGGGATTAGATGAGCAGATGGAAAGATGATTGGTTAGAGAAGGTCAAGGATGAATTGTGAAAAAAGAGGAAAGATGGCTTGAAAAAGAAAAGTGGAAGGACATTCCTGTGTCCTTTGGTTGAGGAAGAGTTAGTGGAAAGTTGAGAGTGATGAAAGGGCAGTCTTGTGTCCTTCTGAAAGAGAAGATGATTGAGAACTTGATGAGTAGAGAAAGATAAAGTGTTAGCAAAAGATAGAGATGAAGACAAAGTTGAAGACAAAGCTGAAGGCAAGGTTGAGACAAGAAAATAAGTAGTCCAAGATAGATTTGAAGTTGTTTTGTAGGTACAAGCAAAGTTGATACAATATGTTTCCAAGGGACTTGGAAAGTTTTTGTTGGTTGGTTATATGGTGTAGGAGCACCCTGTTCAATGAATGCCTTCAAAAGTGAAATTTGTAAGAGTTTGAATATTCAAATGTAAAAAAAAATTGTAATAGGTCATGAGAAGTCATATTTGATGTATTTACAATCTAAAATAGGTCTTAGGTGGTCAAAATATTGGAAAAAGCAAAAACTTGCAAAAATTGCTAAAGTTGACAATGCAATATTGTAAAATGAAACAAAAAGCAAAAATTAGGAATGTGAAGAGTCATATGTGGAAAAGGAAAGGATTGGTCAAAGAAGTTGATGGGGAAGTTAAAAAACTGATTGGAAGCATCTATATAAGCATTTGTAAGGCAAGCACATGATCATCTTTTGCATTCTTGAAGATTTATTACCAATAAAAGTACCCTGTTAGTAATTTTTAGAGTTTCTTTCTATTATTTTTCAATTTGCACGGTCTATACAAAAGTTCATGGCTTTAAATATTATTTTTCTTGATAGGACAAAGAGTTAGCATTCATTTAAATCCAATTGGGAGAGATTTGATTGAGCAAAGCAACTTTTTGAGTGCATTCTTTGTAGTTCAGTTTGTAACCTTAGAATAAGGGTTTTGAGAGTCTTCTAAGGAATTATTCCTCCATCCCATTGATGTAGGTTTAGTTGGTCAATGGGATAGATTGAGTAGGGTCTATTTTTTATGTGCATGTTGTGTGTGTGTTAATAAATGCAGGGGAAGCCAATAAATCAAGGTTAAATTTGTTGTTCCTTTAGAAAAATAGAATTTTCCTCATAAAAAGCATGGCTCCAAGGTTATATTTGATGAAAAATCCTATGTGAAGGTTGGGAATTGGTTTCAATAGTTTGTGTAGACCTTTTGGGGGATTCTTGAAGTAGGGGATAAGTAAAATATCATTTGGAAGGTTGATTTCCCTTAAACCCATGTTTGCTAGTGTTAGAATGGCAAGAAATAAGGGTTTCGATAATTGATACTATTAAGAGACTTCTAATCTATAAAAGTGGTTGATTTGAAGGTTTTGAGACTTGAATCAATGCTTCCCAAGGTTAATTCATTATTTGGAGTTATTTTTTTGTTGGTTGCTTCACAAAAGTGACCTAATTTTGTGCATTTCCAGCGGTACAGTCATGTTTTCAAACATTCTTTTCAAAACAAGTGCTATTGCTTTTAAAGTATGCTAAATTTGAGAAAAATGGGTTTCTAGATCTGTGAATATATTATGGTGCTTTGATGTGGGCTTGATGATATACCCATTTTAGTTGTTTTGCAAGGCTAGTAAAATATTGGTGTTTGCATGCAGTAAATTGAGATTTTGATGGAACAATGATTTGAGTGATGGATTTTTTTTGGAAACTGCCTAATTGATGTTTTCAAGGATGTCCCAATGCTTGGAAATTTTTTAGAAAGCAATTTTTTTGTCTTGGTGATTTGAACTATGTGAAGTCATGGTGCAAAGTGATGGTTTGAGGATGCATGTTGATCAATTCAAGTGTTTGAGAGGTTTCTCTCAAGGTAATTGTTTTGTATCAGCCAATTTGATGATGGTAACAGTGAATCCATGTCAAATAAATGATTAGAATTAAGATTGAGTGAAGGTAGCCCTTTTCCTTGTTTGGATCATAGTTGCAAAGAGATGTTATTTGGTGAATGTTGGTTTTGTTGGTTGGTTAATTGTTCTTTATTCAGGTTTAAGAAATGTTTTGGTTAATTTGATGAAGGATTAATTTGTATTTGAGTATGATGAAAGTCTTGAATAATGGTTTGGTGATTTGGCTTATTGGTAGCCTTACGAAAGTTAAAGGAAATTGATGGCTTTTGTTGAAAAGTTAAGTGAACCAATGGTGATTGTTCAATTTGATCTTCTTAGTTTGAGTTTGGGTTTGAAGTACCCTGATGGTTGATTTTTTTGGTAGATGGTATTACATCAATTGTGCTCCGCATTTCTTTTGTATTGATGCTATTCCTATGCAGATTTAGTATGTTGGTTGAGGTTGTTAGAGGTTTCTATATTTAGAATTTTGGGTTCTAGATAATTGGTAAGAGAAATTTGTGGTTACCAGTATGAGAATTGGTTTTGTAGTGTTGTACATAAGTGTCAAGGAGAGATGTATTTTCTCCATATTTCTCCATAGTTTCTTTTCAAGACTTTTGGTTTTGAAGGAGAGTTAATGGTGTTATTCTCTTATTTTTTTCAAGAGGATTCGTGGTTAGGTGTATCAGAAGCATGTACTTAATGTTTAAATGTATTTTCCTGGGTAACAACCAACTTGGTGTCTACACTACATTCAGATATGTTCAAGTATTAATTGATGCGTAGCATGGCATGTGAGACTTAATTTTGGGTCTCAGTTAAATGTTGTTTTGGCTCCCTTTCATTCCTATACATCATGGAAATTTTTAGGTTCAAACCTAATTTGAATTTGTAAATACAACATATAGAATGTTGACCTTAGAGAAGATGTTTAAGGTTGAGGTTGATATAAATAAGAGTGAAATTATTGTGATTTTTGTGTGCATGAAAAGAGAAGAAAGATAGATGCGAGATCAATGCAAGTGATGTGTCATTGACGCGAATTTGAGCAGAGTAGTGTGGACTTCAAAGTATTGGATTCATGAATGCAGTGAGTCGAAGGTGTCCAAAATATTTCAAACATGATTGTGAAAGTGTTGGAGCATTGTGGTGGATTCCTTGTTGCATTGAGAAAGTGTTCTTTGTGTAAAATTTCTCTTTTATCTTCTTGTATTTCTTTCTATGGTTGTGAGCCCTTTTGGATAGTGTGTCATATTCTGGCAATGAGCCCTTTTGCACCAATTTTTCAATTACTTATATTGTGAGCTAATCCTCACTATGGTTTTTTCCTCATTGGGTTTTCCACATAAATCTAGTATTCTCTTGTGTATGGTGTTGTTATTTTAGTTTTTGTTATCTACATTTCATGATTAATCATTATAATAGAATAAGGGTTTATTGAATGCATGTGGATCTAATTACTATTGAGGGTATTGATGTTTTAAATTGCTACAGCTAATTCACAACCCCTCTCAGTTGTCTTGTTCATTCAACACAATGCTCATCACAGTAAATATACTAAAGGAATCAAATTGTATTATGTTAGAGGACCTTTCTTGAATATAGGGTAAATATGTTGTGTTTTTTTAAAATTGTTAGAGGACCTTTCTTGAATACATGACAAATACATTGTGTTTTTTAAAAATTTCTAGAGGACCTTTCTTGAATACATGACAAATATGTTGTGTTTTTTAGTAGTTATGACCCTGCTTTAAAATTACAAGTGAAATTATTTTCACTTATGTAATTCACTTGCATTGTATTTAGGAAGAAGATTTAATAGTTTCCCACATGCCAATAATAATTATGGTATTGTGTAGTATTACTTGTAAAGTTATGTTTGTAATTAAAAATAGATAAAAAAAAATCTATTTTCTCAAGTCACATTTAATTAACAACTAATTATATGATGACTATGAGGTAATTAGTAATACATGTTTTGATGCAGATGTTTTTGTCTATTTTTTTATTTTTTAGATATTTTTAGATAACTAAGTGAAGATGTAGCTGATGTGGCCACATTGATACATAAAATCCTAAACAATAGCCTTAAGCTCTTAACTTACCCATATGTTGACAAGTGTTTTTGCACATCACAACACAAACAAAATGCTAAGTATTTTATCACTCTTGAAACAAAAAATTTCATGACTTGAAAAGATTACCCCAAGGCTTCGTTTGTTAGGTCTTCACTTTGCAAAAATGACTAAGTGATTCAATGTATATTGTTTAACAAGATACCTTATAGTTTCCTCACTAGAACTTGATGACAAGGGTTTGGAATGATTTGAACTTAATATGAAACCCTAAATATATTCCCAAATTTGAAATTTGGAAACAATCTTTAACACTTGATTTTGCAATTTATGTAATGGTTTCTTCCTATATTGACTCAATGCTCAAATAAAATTCAAAATAATAGGGTAGGAGGAAACTAAGTTAAGTAACCCTAAGGACAATGGAAATAATGATTCAATGCTTCAGATAGATGAATCTCTCAGAAACCATTTCTTTCTTAATCAGAGGTAAACTCACAATGCTACAAGAACAGTGAAATCTTCAATGGTAATGAAATATTTTAATATCATAAACAATCATCTAAGAACCCAATTTTGGTGCAACTCAAATAAATCTTCACAATTGAACTAATATCAAATCAGGTTCGGACTAACCATGTAAAACAAATCACAATCAACTAACCACAAATTGTATGAACCAAAGATCTATTAAATATCTTAGCACTTCATCATTATCATAACTGAACTTTTATCTAATATTGAAGAAAAGGAACCATGCAAACATAAGTTCAATCACAAGTAAAGACACCAAAATCCAATGCTTGCTTGTATTAATTTCAAATATTTGGTCTCAAAAATTATAGTTTCAACAACCTTTTATAATGAGAGCATACTACCTTTTATAAGCAAGGACAACAAAACCTAGAGCATAACCAATGGTGACGATCATCTCAACACCAAGGGTCAAGATTACATGGGAATTTAATATTTGAAGCATATTAAATATTCATTACATTATCTCTAATTGAATTTTGTTACAATCTTTCTTGGTAATTACAAAATTATAGTTCAAGCTACAATAACACAATTTTCATACAATCATCATTGAATTCTTGATTATCTATCCCATGAAATTTGGGACACAAGTTCCCAAAAATGTACCTTTGGACCGACCTAAAAAAGCAAAGTTGCATTGACACCTTTCACAAGCATTTCTCATCAATAATAATCCTACCCTCAGATTTCTCTTTAACTACAAATTTTACAAAAGTTGTCAAAGTAGGAGTGACCTCCTCTAGTTGTGGGTAAGTTACAACATGAATGATGTAACATTGAGTATCATATTTCTCAATTAATTGGTTGTGTGAATTCATCCACACTGGTTATTGATCAACAAATTTTTTTATTTTAACCTAAATTTTGAAAGCTTCATCTAAATAATCTAGAGGTAATTCATAATTCTACTCTTTGCAAATATGCAATTTCCACTGTTGCCTCAACTCCTGAACATCTAAATGTTTAGTTGGATCAATTTCCATCTTAGTTAACTCCTTAAAAAATGAGCCACATGAATCCAAAACTTCCTTTATTTAAACATTGATTTTATTTACCTCCCTCCCCACTTGACACATAATTTATATTCTAAAGCTCATTGCATGTGTCCAAAAGTGGGGCTCTTTGAGTTTATCCCTACTCAAAATACCTTTCTTTAAAAAAACATCATTAGGAAGCCTCTTCATGGTTTCTAACTTTGGGAATAGCATATCATGAAATATCCCATTATCTATGCAATCCTCAGACAATTTTTTCACTTCTTCCTTAAGGACAAGAAAAGTATTTTGCACCTGAATGATAGTATCAATAACTTTATTCCCTTTATAAAAAATATGATTCAATCCTGAGTGAATTGGGCCCATGATTTCATCTTTTCCATCTTATCAACATCATCTTTTTATAAGACCACATGAGTCACTACTTTACCTTGCTCACTTTGAATAGGGGTTACTAAGTGATTAATAAAAGTAGTTAACTTTGCCACTTGAGTTCTTAATTAAAATTTAACAACCTTCTCTTTATTCATTATTTGCACAATGTTGTCAACGGACACCTGGAGCTCTTCTATTTCCTGCACTCTATTGCTAGGACCCAAATTAATAGAAGAAATATTAAAATCTTTAGATGAAATGATTTTACTATCTTTGTCCTTAGTAGAGGTGGCCACATGCAGGATCTTTGATCCAAAGACATCTTTGGTCATATGAGACCTTATTTTTTCCTTCTTTCTCTTTGGCCTCTCTATCATGTTAAGAAGGTTCTCTAAACTCAAATTAGGGGTTTCAATCACAAGTTGCTTATGACTCAATTGTCCTTGCAACCATTCTAGAGAAATTGTTTCCTCAACATACTATTCATGTTGGTATGGTGGAGGAGAAACATTGACATGGATGTTTTCTACATTTACATTTATTTCCTCCATAGATATCTATTCAACTCTAGGCTCTGTATCGGGCACCTTTTCTAATTGCATCTCATGTGAAACATGAATCTCATCCTCGGGGCTCAAATTAGCAATGCTATCCTTAAAATTTCTCATCATCCTCCATAGGAGGAATGATAACTTTAAGAAACCCCCCTCAAGAAGATATATAAAATCTTGGAAAAAAATTCATTTTTTGGAAAAAAATATTAATTTCTATTAGAAAATCTTTCCTTTTTATCAAAAAAATATATTAATTTTATTGATGATTTTTTTAAATCACTAAAATTTTGTAGAAAATCTTGACAAATCTTGGAAAATAATAGAGAAATGCATTAATTATGATGGGGAATCCTTCCATTTACAATTAATAATTCTTATGGAAAAGTAGGGGCTTAAGGGTGGAAATGATCAATGAGTTTAAGGGGAAGACTATAATATTTAGTTGCCACCATTTATTTAAAATATAATCTAATGGACCTCATTGTATTCCACAAGGTAAAATGCATGTGTGATCTGTAATGCTCATGGTGCCCAAAATTTCTTTTGTTTCAAGCCCCGTGAGCATTACAAATTATAGGTACATTTTACCTAAGTACAAAATACAATGAGGGCTATTAGATTATATTTTAAATAATGGAGGCAACTAAAGATTGGAAATATGGCCCTAATGCAACTAATAATTATGATATTCTATTGGTAGATTAATTTATATTTCTTCTATAACTTATAAAATCGAGGATGAAATTGATCTAATCATGTATCGAATATTGTAGCAATTTTTTGACTTAAATTTTTTAATAAAATAAATTCTTTAGCAATTTAAAAAATACTAAAATAGAATTTTTTTAAAATGTGGCGATTCAGGTCCTATTAAAACTTGAAATATTAGCCAAATTTGGATTCCCAAATCTCAACTATTATCCAATTGGCGAATATTAGCCACTAAAAAAATCACTAGCCAGGAGTGGGAGTATCTCCAACAATTTGACTCAATAAAGTCCTATTAACTTGAGAAAGAAGTTTGGCTGCAACCTCCTATCAAGTATGAGATAAGTGAGCTATGAATGCTCTGAGGAGGTCAAGAGAAGTAGAAGGAGAGAAATGGATGGGAATGGTGGATGAGGATGGTAGGCATGTAGAATTAAGATGTGGTATGGAAGGGGAGAAGATTAAAGTAGGTGATGGATTAGGGAAGAATTAATGTTATGGGTGCAATAGGAGGAGGATGGTGAAGTGATGTTCAAGGAAATTCCAATATGAAGGAGAAGTAGAACGATGGGTGGAGTGGATGGAAACCCCATGTAGGAGATGGAATGGGGTCCTCCTAACTCTGTAAGTTGCTCAACTGCGGACCTGGTTTTGTCTTTTTAGTTCTTTTCATTCAAGGTTTTACTCCTTCAATGGATTCAACTTTTCTCTTGTATACCCTAGGTTTGGCTATAGTTTTCCTAAATATTCTTCCTTTTTCTTCTTTCCATTGCCCTTAACCTTGGAGGAAGTTCTTGCCTCACCTACTAGTTCCCTTTTCTCCCTAACCTCTTCTTATTCTTATTCTTCTTCTTCATTAGAGAATCTATTCTCCTCCATTTTATCAAATATCAACTCAATTCTTGTCCATAATTGAAGAGATTGAGTTTCACCCATCTCTTTGGTGAACTCATAATTGGTCTTGTTATTACCTCGAGGTCTGACCTCCTCCCCAGCCCAACTGATAGTTATATAGGATTATCTGCTATTTCATTATATTCCTTTCCTAAACAACTTTCCATCATCTTTGATTTGATCATGAGCAACAAAATGCAAAGTGTTTTGACATATTCAACATGAAACCTAGAATATGTCCTCTCCCAACCTCTCGATCATCTCTCTCATAATTGGCCCAAAAATATTCAATGTCTAACTTATGGCTATACTTCTTGCCCACATACTTATTCATTTTTCCATAAGGATTAAAATATCTTCTAATACTATGAAAATTGAGATGAAAGAATTATAATTCCACATTTGATCCTTTTGTTGACTAGTGAGAAGGACAAGGATTAAGTCCCCTACCAACTATCATGGGATAATGCACTTTGTCCCTATGCATATCCTTGAGTAAT